>CM060962.1:181142137-181412137 GCA_030765045.1 Tenodera sinensis | reverse complement strand
TGCGATACCACCCCGCACCCGCGGTGTGATGGCTGCTTGGCGGGGCCTAGCGCTGGGATGAAGACATCTCAGCACCGGTTAGGGACTTCCACGCGTCTCTGGTGGGCCTGTCTAGCTGCGAGTCTGGTAGCACCCCTTCGATTCCCTCATTCATCCCTGCCTCCTGGGGTGTGGTAGCCACAATAGACCTGTGTAGGTCGACGTGAGCGAGGTGCCCCCGTCGTACTGTATCCTTTACCCTTTAAATACCAACTTTGGTTTTTAACCTACTTTTCGTTTTTGAGTATGCTGTTCGCATACATCCACACACGCCGACACACACACACACACACACACACACACACACACACACACACACACACACACACACACACACACAAGCACACAGACACACGGATCTTTTTCTAAAAATGCCTTTTTTGGACTCAGGGGGCCTCAAAACATGTATTTCCGGTGAAATCTCGACATCGAATTTTTGGATGGAATACAATACTTTACTTACTATGCGTAGAAGAGAAAGTAAAAACTGATGTGGATCCACTTGATCCTACTTACTACGATTTATTGTTAGGTATATATACTTTACAATTTTTTCATCAAATTTCTATCTACTTCGAAATGGAACATATTTTCGTAGATATACAGAAGACCAGGGGACAAGCTGCCCTTTATAGAAGCTTGTACCGTATGTTGATGTATGCATGGATTAAATGTATTACTTGGTCTCTAGCTTTTATTTTTACGCTTAATTTTCAAGTATGTATTGTTGTTTTAATATAACTCCAATAATAAAATTTATAGTTTTATGTTTATACCTTCTCGTATTCTGTAACCGGTTTGGAATTTGGCTTAGTAAGGTTAGGACTGTCTGTTTCGTAAAAATTCAGCCATTCCACGTCTGAACATGATGACCAATGACCAATGACCGAGTTCAGGTCGTACAAGTTCTCCTGTACGGGATGTCGTGTTTGCACAGCACCTAGCCGCTAATGCGACTTTATCTGTGCGGTATTGGAGGTTGTCTTTGTGTTGTCATGCTTTTGTGTCCTTGACAATGGATTCTTTCTCCATTAAGTGATTATTATTTATTTATGCCAACAAACTTACTGTTGGTTTTCTAAATACACAAGCACAATGTTTGAGAGGTAGAATCGGAACCGAAAAATTCAATGCCACAGCCGGGATTTAGAGCGGAAGGTCTGTGATTCAAATCCCGGCTGCGGCATTGAAGTTTTCGGTTCCGATTCTACTTCTCGACATTAAGTATGTTGTCTCAACTATTTGAGATCTCCTTGTGTGGTTCATCGGAAAAATGAGAATGAGTTGGAGAATTTAATGTATCGATATGTTGGACATTGTAGCTTAGTGGTTAAAGCGCCCGGACGGAGACCGGAGGATCCGTGGTTCAAATCCCGGTTATGGCATTGCATTTTTCAGTCTCATACTACCCTTTCCAACCTTATCCTACGCACGGCTGTTGTGTGGAAAAAAATAATTGCATCGGAAGAAGTAAAGTTAAATGAAGTTCAATCGATGGGCAAGGTTTATAATGTGAAGTTTTCGCAAATCCTTTCATGTGGATATTCATATAGTAAAACCACTGTGAATTTACAAACACAGTTTTGAAATCTCAATTACAAAATAAGGCTGGCTTAGGTTTATTTAGACAACTGGACATGGCAACATTTCCGTCTTCAGTAATGTGCTGCGCATGTTAGTGCTATGTTTAGCCCAACATATATGTGTGTGAGCAATTTTTTGTCTAAGATGAAGATTATAAAATCTAAAAGCAGATCGCGATTGATAGATAAAACTCTACGTGTTCTGTTGACGTCAGTATGTACTTGTGAATTAACGTTAAATATGTGCGAAATTGTGAAGCTCTAGATAAAGTGAAGAATAAGATGAAAAATTAATGTTAAAGCCTCTGTATAGATTTATTAAATATATGTATATAAAGTCAAACATGCGTTAAAGAAGTTCTTACTCCGCCACAGCGGCTTCTGAAACCTCTTGTTAGAACCGTGCATTACATACGTGTATGCCGTGTTGCGTTCAGTGACGTCATCATTCCTGCAATCGCGATGACCAATTTCCCGACTCCGTTTGGCTATGTGTCTTCGGGACTGGAATATACTGATGCATGTATAGGAGTGAATAAGGACCAGTGGTGGCAGAATAAAAATGTTCAGCTTACTCCATAACACAACGAAATATAACTTAGATACCGTTATCTTCATTAGTAACTTATCAAGTCAGTTATATACTAAGTGTTAAAACACTAAATTACAGATTATTCAGGCTGTAATAGAAATAATATTGCAGCGCAGTAAATCTCAAGATGCAATGTCGTCACATTCACTTGTGGAATGCTTTTTCCATACCAACTTAGTTACATGTAGTAATATATTACTAGAACAGGCAAGTATAATGGTAGCCATCATATTCTTATCAGATAGTTTAGCCCTTAATCTTGGCTTTGTTAGCTTCATCAAAGGAAGAAAACTTCACATGTGCAAGTGCTGGTGAACAGTGTCATAATTCACGCTGCAAAATTGCGAATATTTGGATACTGCACTCTGCTCAAACATTTGTATAAAACAATTACATGCAAATATTGTGCACATGCTGTAATAGCGTTGCTGCGTTCATGGTTACTGTCAGTTGTCTTTTGTACACTCCTTCCTAAAACCCAGGCCCACTGCTTGGCTACACTGACATCCCTGGCGTAGCAGGTGAGAGCAGTGTAAGTATATAATTAAACATAGAAGCGGCAAAGTCGTTAAAGTGATGCAAAAACGATAGTCTGAATGCGTCTAACTTTTTGTTTGAGCGTTGTGATGCCCTTGCTGTTTAGGATGACATGATGACAGAGGACTCCGATCAACACGTGAATTTTTTAAATAAAATATATTTCATAATATTTTTTACCCATTCTTAAATTAGTACTTTAGTTTAAGAAGTACAGAGGCATGTACTTATTTAATACTCAGTGCTGGAGCAGTAAAATATGACTCGAGGTTAACATAACACTGGGAGATAACAATGGCAGCTCATTGAAATCCCGTAAGTAAACAGCTGAGTAGCTCATTAGTCGAAGCTTCACCATACGTTCATGAAATTTCAAAGCGCGGAGTGATACTAGGTGCATTGTTTATGTTAGGAGTCATTCTTGGGTCGGAAACATTTATAGTGCCACTAACGGTCAGAGTCAAAAGGCACGTGCATCACTGTTTATGCCCCAATGTGATCAATTGCGCGATTTTATTGTTCCCTGTACTGATAGGAAAGACATCATATATGACACCTAAAGTGCGGTTAAATTATTTGTCAGTGAAATAAACCTTTATCATAATCATTAATTTGTTTAATATATGGAACATAATCCCAGAATGAACTTTTAATTCAACCCTTGGTTAATTTGCGAAAATAATGGTTAGAAGTCCAACACAGGGCTTTCTATGATATAATTTAAGTTACAAGTGCGTACAGAAAGACATGAAAAGCTATGTCCCCTCGACAGCAACAAAGCTATCGAAGAGCACAAGAATAGTACACCGTGGCTTGCAGCTACAAAAATCCTTTGCTTTCGTAAAGAGGAAGGTACCATTCCATCGCCTTCTTGAACGGTTCAGATGTGAATAGTTCTCCTTTTGGGTTTATCCCGTCCGCAATTTCCGATAAATCCAGCTGTCCATCCTCTGACATTACAAGTGGTATGATAGAAAACGCTGCAAACATCCCATAATGGGTTCTCTTGTCGTAATCCTTTCTCAGCTTTTCAATAGATGGAGGCTGTGTGGAACATTTCAAGGCTGCCATAGTGGTGCAAAGCGTTTCGTGGTATTCCTGCAAAAGAATATAAAACATCAAAGTTTCGTTTATACCTAATTGCAGTAAGCTTAACATGTAAAACTATGGTGTTTATTCTTCTACCGTCTTTTAATATTTGCTAATGTTCTGTTAAGCAACACGTCTGCATTTTAAAGACGTCTTTGAAATTTTTGAGTCCTACCATAGCTGGGAGGGCCTCGTATTTCCCCACATCTGATTCAACCGTTGAGTCTTGACAGTTGAGTGAACTACTACCTACTTATGTTTTATTTTGTTTTAACAAATGCTGTGCTTGAAGATTAAACTTTTAAAATCGGATGTGTTACACTCATATAACTTTCTCTACTCTTGTACTAACTATTATTACAAACCCTTATTCCTCTATCTTCTTCATGTTAGTCGAGATAAACATTTGCAGAAATGATCGTATTGCATATTTGCTTATAGGTGCAAGGGGAATATGGGGGTAAGTGAGTGAGCAGTGTTTAAGGGCCAGCTAGGTCATTTGGGCCCCAGGAATATGTGAATATGGTAAGCACTGAGCGATAGCCAAATCTTTTAAAGCTGGTCGCTTTAAAACTCCGTTCTCTTTACACGGCCAAGAGATTGAATAACAACCTTCCATTTGAGAAAAGTTTAAGTATTGCTAAACTCACACAAATAATAAGGAATAGCTCCGAAATGGTTCACTCCACAAAAAATGCATTTGGACATAAGTTGTGTTTCAACGAGATCTACATTTTTGTTTAGTAAGATTTGGTCTATCTCTTACGGTTTACCAGTTATGCGAAAGTCATCCAGAGTAAGCAGGACTACGTGGGCTATAGCCAGAAAATTCAAAATATACATTTAATTTGCCATAAAAATATCTTAAACATATAGCATTTTAATCAAAATCGTTAGAGCCATTTTCGAGAAAATCAAAATTTTCAAAAACTTTTTCCATGTAAAGAGTAGTTTACGGTGGAGGAACTTTCTTCAAAATCTTTGTGCTGCATTCTTGAAAGATATTAAACTTAAACGCAAACTTTGATATATAACCGACTTTTCGTTTGTGAGTGATGCTGTTCACAGCCTGACACACACACACACACACACACACACACACACACACACACACACACACACACACACACACACACACACACACACACATACGCGCACACGTGATCCTTTTCTAAAATGCTTTTTGGATTCAGGGGGCTGCAAACATATCTCCAGTGACATCTCGATATCAAATTTGTTGCTGGAATACAATACTTCCCCTATTCACTATACTTAGTAGAGAAACTTAAATGAAGTAAATAATAAGTGTTACATTCACATGACTTTCTCCCAACTTACTGACCTTTATTTTTATATGCCTACTTCTTGATGTCATACAATCGAGATAAACATTTGCAAAAATAGTTTCATTACATATTTTGTTGCAGGTACAAGGGGAGTGGGAGAGACTGAAGCGATGGTCAAATCCGTATGTTACAAGGTTCCTGTATGTTAGTTTTGTAATCCCACACTCTCTGCATGGCATTACAAGAAACAAATGAATGGTGAATATGTACTTTAAAATACATGATAAAGCATTGGGCAATTCAAAGCAATACAAAAAATAAACATATAAGTAAATAAATTCTCGGAAACGACTAATGTCATAAAAATGTATTTGACATAATTTCTGTTTTAACAAGATCTGTTTCTCGTGGTTTACTATTTGTACAAATGTATGTAAAACACACTTAGCACGAACAATACTCTACAGGCTGTTCCCAGAAAATACAAGATACGAATTTTATTGGTGTTATACAAATAGATAAACGCATAGTGTTTAATCAAATATTGAGAAGATGAAAAATGGCAGAACATTTTCCCATATAAAGAGTAGCTTGGGATGGGCGATTTTCTTGAAAATGATCGAGTTAGTTCTTAGAAGATGCTGAACTCTAAAACCAAGCGCTGCAATTTGGTGAGAACAAGCGTGCCTCACACCTGAACGCGAATTAAGTAACAGGCATTAGTTAATTGACCGCCTCCGTAGCGCAGTTGGTAGCGTGCTTGCCTCTGGCGCGGAGGACTCGGGTTCGATCCGCGGTACCAGCATGGGGATTTTATCCCCTCTGGGAGGTCTGGCACGGGGTGCACTTAGCCTCGTTAGGTCCCGGGGGGACCAATTGAGGAGCTGCTCGATGGAGGGCTCGGGGCGCTGACCACGTCCCACCCTCCAGTACTGCACCCCACCAATGACACCTGTAGTGGGCAGAGGTGGGGGGACGCAGCGCCTGGGTGGCAAGTCTTGGTCCTTCATAATCTGGTGCGGTAGGGGCTTAGTTTAGTTTATTAGTTAATTAGGTTGAGACTAAAACGTTCCTCATAAGCCGTATTATAATAATGTCAGTCTTTGAAGCTTCAGGCAGCCATTTACCTCATTCTGTTAGGATTACTCATTTGCACGGTCCCTAATTACAACAACAGCAACAACAACAAAATTGGTCCTAGGAGCATCGTTTTCATTGTCAGAGCAAATCAGAAGGAAACAAAGGCACATCAGAAGCAAGAATTAATATTAGCTATTTGCCTATTCTTATTCTCTGCAATTCTGTTCTCTTATATGCGCCTTACCTCCAAAAGCTGATCAATGCAAGTTGTTCGGACAATCTCATCGGAACTGGAAGACAGAAAATACTGTAAGTCAATGCAAGGACTGGAAATGGAAGTAAACTGGAAGTCCACCAGTCGGATCCCAGTTACTTCTCCGGAGGGCGAATATCGAAAAAGGATGTTGTTGACCCAGAAGTCTCCATGTGATATCACCAGGAAATCGTCTTCTTCGTTGTCTTCTACAGTACGTTGCAAACGTTTGCGGAAGTTCTGGCTGTTAAATGCTGAGACCTTGGCAGCGTACTTCTCTAACCCTTTCATATTCTTCAGTTCCTCTGATAAAGTCCTCACCATACCTTTAGGTCACGTAAACAAAACAAAAATAGAACATATTAAACGGAGAGAATAGTTCCTTAAGTGGATTGGCAACTATTACATATTTTTCAATATTATAGGAAACCTAATGCATCACACACAACTCCCTCTATTCATTACATCATAAGTATGTATATGCATGCTTGAACAGTGACTCAAGTATGAAATTGGTATTTATCTGATTTTCGTCTTTGAATTATGCTTTTCACAGAAAGACAGAAAGAGACGCGCATGGGTTTTAGTATTTCCTTCTTTGGGGAGGGAGGGGGGGGGGGGAGCCGAAGATATATATTTGCAGTGAAATTTTGATATCGAATTTTTGGGTGGAATCCAATACTTCTTCAGCTGACTATAGGAAGTGGTGCAGTAGGTACAAATCTGACTTTCTCTCCCATTACTGTTTCTCAGGTATAGTCTATACCAGATGGGCAAACCGCGTGTCACATCCAGGATGGAGAGCCATGTAGGGTGTGCTGTTCTACCAAAGAAGTGGCGTAATGCGATTCCTAGTTCTGAAAAACTAAAAAGGCATATTTATTAAAACTAAGGTGATGTATTAAAGAACATAAAACCCAAATCTTTATTCATTACTGTACACACAATAAATGTTTGAAACTCAATATGTCTCACGCTTCTTATGAAATTGAAGAAATAAGTATATCACCAACAAAATTGCAGGAAAAATAATAAGTACTTATATTCTTTTGTTGTTTAGTGTGCTTTGTTTATGGCAGTCTCCAGTTGGGGGAAGCTGAATTTGGTAATACATTCTCTCTCTCTGTGTGTATGTGTGTCTGTCTGTGTTTGGATGTGTGTGTGTGTGTGCATGTGTGCTTATGTGTGTGTGGATATATCTCTTTGTATGCTACAAAATATGAAAGAGACCATTTTTACTTTCTCTATTACGTGTAGTAACTTAGATAAAGTAGGTATTGTATTCCAGACAAATTTTCGATGTCGAGATTTCACCGAAAATATACGTTTTAAGGCCCCCTGAATCCAAAAAGAAGCATTTGTAGAAAAAGGTCCGCACGCGTGTGTTTGTGTGTGTGTGTGTGTGTGTGTGTGTGTGTGTGTGTGTGTGTGTGTGTGTGTGTGTGTGTGTCAGCCTGTGGACAGCATAACTCAAAAACGAAAATTTGGTCAAAAATCAAAGTTGGCGTTTAAGTTTAACGTCTTTTATGCGTGCGACACGCAGATTATGAAGAAAATTCGTCCACCCTAAACTATCATTCACATGGAAAATTCTTCGAAAATTTTGATTTTCTTGAAAATGGCTCTAACGATTTTGATTAGAATGTTTGAGATATTTTTTTGATAAATGAAATGTATATTTTGAATTTTCTGGATATAGCCTATGTAGTCCTGTTTACTCTAGATGATTTTTGTATAACTGGTAAACCGGAAGAGATAGACAAGATTTTACTGCACAAAAAATGTAGGTCTCGGTGAAACATATGTCCAAATAAAGTTTTGTAGAGTAAACCATTTCGGAGATATTCCCTGTTATTCGTGTCCTTTTCGGAAAACTTCAACTTTCGTCAAATGCAAGATCGTTGTTCATTTGTTTATATGTAACCTGCAAAGAGAACGAATCTCAAAGTTTTAAAAGATTTGACTATCGCGCAAAGCCTACTGTATTCTCATATTTCCTTGCACCTACAAGGAACTAAGCAATAAGATAATTTCTGGAAATGTTTATCTCACTAACACGAAGAAGATATAGGAATAAGTGTTAGTAAGAATGGTTAGTACAAGAGTAGAGAAAGACATGTGGGTGCAACACATCAGATTTTTTCCTAAATGTCCGACCCACTATTGTGGAATGCGTATCATCATTGAGTACAGCAGTGTCCACTACTGGGTTGGAAGACTGTGTTGCAACCCGCAAACGAGAAGGGTCGGGGTGGAAGTCGCTTGGCGCGCCGTGACACACGAAGTCAGCGTTAAGCAATTGCCATGAAATGGTTTCTGTTAAGTAAGATACAACTGTTTTCATCACAAGCACTATCCACTGGTATGTACTACAATATTTGCAAATTTTCCTCGACATATTGTTTTCCAAATCCAGTGTTAAGACTGCAGCAATGGACTTCACAAACTTGTCACACATGATGGAACCTATGCAACCACGCCATTCCTCTGTGCTAGCAGAGGCATTCAAAGGGAAAAATTGTTTTGTTGTTAAACGACGCTGACAATTGCCAGGATCACATTAGCGTCGCCGGTGTGCCTGAATTTCGTCCCGCAGTTCTTTTACGTGCCAGTAAATCTACTGACATGGAGCAGTCGCTTTTAAGCACACTTAAAAACCATCGGTCCGGACCGGATATGAAGCCGTGACTTTGAGATCAGTGTCTAGTCTAACCGGGTGTATATCAATTGCACCCCAAAGGATTAAAAATTAATCAATTACGCCTGAATCCCTTCAAGGTAAACACATCAGTTGTGCCCGTACCGTTCCCTTGTAAACTCATCAGTTGCGCCCGGCGGTTTGTTGTGGCACACGGAATCTTTCTTACAAAACTTCTTTTTCATAAGTGTGGGCTGATTCCATTTAACACATGCAAGAAGGGTTCAGAAATTTTCACTAATCAAGCGATATATCGATTACATTATTATTCGATTGTAATTTTTCACTTAAATGGAGAAATTTCCATCAGTCCGCAGAAAAACTCAGCTTTGCTGCTAGACAAAGTTAGAAGCTAGAGGCCGGATAGGAACCTGAGGTTAGGTCGGAGGAGAATCCCTTGGGTGAACTCCGCTAAATACCTCGGAGTACTACTTGACCGAGGACTTACCTTCACTTCACACGTTACAGCTAAAGCTGTCCAAGGCCATGCCGCGCTAGGAAAACTGTATCCCATTCTACGATTCACAATGCCCACATATCTTAAACTACGCTTGTATAGTGCGATTATCCCTCCCCCGGTCCTGTACGGGTGCGAGGCCTGGGGATCGGCGGCTCAAACCACCATCCGTAATTTGCAGGTCGTGCAGAAGAGGGCGCTTAGGATGGTCTACGATACCGACCGTAGGTTCCCATCCCATATCCTCCATACTCATTCTGGCATTCCATTCATTGTGGATGTGCGTGACAGAGCTTGCACAATCTATGACAAACTTACACCACACCCAAACCAGCTGGTCAACACCCTGGGACAATATGACCACCGCCTTCCCAGGAGGCGCAAAAGCAACCACTTACCCAAGGATGTCTTGTGGTAGTTAGCTCCGCAGCTTCCACATTTCACCTCACCATCGGTTTCTCGCTATCTCACACTGCTCCACTTGCTGGTCACACAAGCGGCCGGCTAAGTGCGCAGAAGTGGGCACTGGGTGCACTAGGATGGACAGACATTCTGACCGCATTCCCAACCCAAAGTCGGTAGCAAAAGAGAGATACCAAACATCACCATCAGCAGACATAGACACAAAAGCTTGTGAAAAAGACTACTTCTATCATATCTCACGGGTAAATCCGTACTAAACGGATAGGTACCGTGAGCATCCATCCCGCCCGGGTAAAGCCGGGCGACCTGTTTTTGCTCTTGGCTCTTGGATAAATTTAGTTGGGTTATGTTGGCAAGTGATACATCGATTGCTCGATTGTCATTTGTCACGTAGATGTAAATGACGTCTGTAATTTGTACGTGATGGATCGTAACGTTCCTCTTGAGCATATGATCAGTGAAAAAGTAACAGTTGTAAATGGATTTAAGCTTAGAAAACATCGGAAAACACAGCGTGGAGGTGCACAGTTAAAAATTGTAAATCTATAATTTACCTAAATGAAACAGCAACAAATGTGTTATTGAGCAATGAAATTGGTCATAATCATAAGGTGAGTGTTAATATAACCAGACAGATTGTTTCCAACAGTGTTAAATGAAAAGCATTGGATGATTTATCTCAAAGGCCATTAAAACTTTTAAGGTCCGAAGTTTCAAACACGAAAGTAGACATTGATAGCGCAGATGTTTCTAGAATTAGGCAAAGTATTTATCGCTCTAAGAGGACCATTCTTCCACCATTGCCCAAGAATATTAATGAGGTGCATAAAGCGTTGCAAGAAATGTCTATTTTAAGTAACAATGGTGATAACCTCCTTGCAATTAATGACAGCTTTTTAAATATAGTGTGTTTTACACCTAAAACGAATTTACATTGTCTTTGTGAAGGAGATACAATTTTTGTAGACGGTACTTTTGACTTCCGTTGTAAATTTTGTATCAGTTTTTTAGGTTAATGTACAAAGAAATAACCAGTATATACCATTAGTATTTTGCCTTCTGCCAAATAAATCAACAAAAACTTACGAAAACATGTTCCGAGAATTAGTTCAAATTTGTGTAAATATGAATTTGAATCAGAGGTAGAACAGGAACTTAAAAATTCAATGCCACAGCTGGGATTTGAACCACAGACCCTCCGCTTACTAGGCGGGTGCTCTAACCATTAAGCTACTGTGACAACCTGCCAGAATGACATTGCATTCCTAAACTAGTTCGAATTTCTCCTGGTAAACCACAAAGGCAGTCTCACATCACAGACAATTATTACCTACTCCAATGGTGACTTACTATTGCAAGTACTTTATGTCCCAGGATTAAATAACCTTCAGATGGTAATTATTATTTATTTATGCCAACAAACTTACTGTTGGAGTTTTTAAACACACAAGCCGTGTGTGGGCAATGTTTCAGAGGTAGAACTGGTCTATGGTTCAAATCCCAGCTGTGGCATTGAATTTTTAAGTTTCAATTCTACCTCTGAAACATTGCCCACACACGGCATGCTTAAAAACACCAACAGTAAGTGTGTTGGCATAAATAAATAATAATTACCACATGAATTTGAATTTTGAACCAAAACATATTGTAGCTGATTTTGAAATAGCTATCCACCAAGCTGCAAACTAGTGTGGGCTGATCCCTTAATAGTAGGCTGCAGATTCCATTTAACACAAACATGGTGGAGAAAGATTCAGAATTTAGGACTTTCATCTCAATATAAAGATTGCAGCACTAATATTGGTAAATGGCTCCACTGGGTATTTGACTTACCATTTCTTAAACCAGAAGAAGTTGGAGATGCTTTTGCTCAAGATTTAATGAGTATTCAACCAGCCAATCAAATATTGACACAATTTGCGGATTTGATAGATAACTTCATTACATGTGGTTCATTATTTCCTCCTGAGTTTTGGGCTTCGGACACTGTAACATCGAGTAGAACAACTAATGCTTGCGAAGCTTTTCATGAAGCATTTTCTCTTAATTTTAACTTGCACATCCACATTTATATAATTTCATTAATGCTATTGCTGATACTCAGATAAGCACATACATGAAAATAAATAGTAAAGGAATTTGTACGATGAACCCAACATTTAAAACAAGAAAAGTGTACATAGATGGTCTCATTAATAAATACAACAATATGGCAGTCAGTAGATTAGATTTCCTGAAGACCGTTTCATATTATTATAATCGTTAGAAGGTTATCTGAGATCGTTTTAAATAATTTGACGAGTACAAGTCACAAGTACGAGCATTTTAAATAATAATTGAAAAGAAACATTTTTAACCACACCTGCCAGTAGCTATGCAGAGAGTCCTAAATCTCTAAAAATGGGAAGGAAAATGTGAGTAAGAAGGTTCTAAGGCTCAAAAATTGAGAAGGAAGAGACTCGGGCGCAACTGATGAGTAGCCAAAACGAACCACCGGGCGCAAATGAGTACGCAAAACTGACCGCCGGGCGCAACTGATGAAACCCCGTCTGAGCCATCCAGACCGACATTGAAAAGGAGGGATTCATTATGCACCAAGAAGTACAAAACCTGTTCACCCAGGGGAGTAACTGGGGTAGTGATATAATTGCCAGAAAAAGAAATTTGCTACATTTTACATACTTATCTCAAAATTAGATTTCAAAGAGATACAGAAGAGCCGTAAGACCGATAACAGGAAGATTTCTTTTAATAGCTTGCCTTCACTTGCACCATTTTTGGGTCCCCAACCAGATATAAACACTCCCAAATATTTTTGTAGCTTTATTGTGCTTGGCAACCTTTTCATTAAGGTTTCTTTCTTTCTTATGCTCACAAAAACATACTCGTGTTTTACAGATTGCGTCTTTCCGGCGCCAGGGTGTGATTAAGAACCCCGGATCCGATCGCCTACCGTCCCGGATCTGATCGCTCTCTGTGTCCTTCCTCCTGAAGTTTTCCAAAAGTAAGCCAAAGAAAAAAAAAAAAGAGAAAGAAAACGCTCTTTCTGTTCCAAGTTCTCCAATGTCCGTATCCATAATTAGATATCTTCTAATAATGAAAGTCAGGCAAATGTATTAAAATGTATTAACTAATCAATGCAGGAATGGATGAAGGATCTGATTAATGTTTTCTCTCGCAATGTTTAATGTTGTTGTTGTTGTTTTCTAGTGCCTTGCGTCTGGCAATGAAGCCATTAGCATTCGTGCTTTCCAATACTTTTGAACTGTAGTTTCTTCTGATCTTAATGCTTCACAGGTCTTCAAGTGGTCTTCGTTCATTTCTGCTGGATCGTTACACAGGACACATATTGGTGAAGCTGAGATACCTATTCTGTAGAGATGACTTGCTAAGCAGTCGTGATTTGTCAGTAGTCGGAAGGCTGCAACCGCTGTTTTCCTTGGTCTCTGGGGGATTATATCTGGGTTGGAAAGTAGTGTAATCCATTTTTTATCTTTGGCATTTGTTTCTATTTCTTGTAGGTATGAATGAGAAAATTTTTTAATGATCAAGCGTTTTATTGAGGAATATGAGAAATTGAATTTAGACTTTTGTTTTATTGTTGTGCCTTTCTTTGCAAGTGAGTCTGCAGCTTCATTCCTCATGACTCCACAGTGTGCTGTAATCCATTGGAGATGAACAGTCTTATTAACTTTTTGGAGTTGTGTTAACATTTTGTAGCATTCTCTCATTTTTGTTAACTTCTTTGTAGTATTTGAACATATTCCCTGAATTGCAGCTTTAGAATCTGAAAGAATTACTGCCTTGTTAAATTTATTTAAGGGAAGATTTAATAATTGTCGGAGAGCAATGTGTATAGCCTCTATTTCTCCATCATAATTTGTTGTGTCTCTGCCAACAGAATGATAAAAGGAAAAATGTGAACACATAACTCCAGCTCCAGTAAGGTTTTCCGTGGAGGATCCATCAGTATATATGTGCAGCCATTCTTCTGTGGGATACCTAGTATTGATTGTTTGCAGAGCTAGAAGTTTTTGTATTCCTTTGGTGTGTCTGATTTACTTATTTCCTCAATTAATTCCAAACTGAAGGTAGGTTGCAATAATTCCAATGGATTTTCTCTTATAAGTAGATTTTCTCTGGTGTTAGGAATGTTCAATTTGGATTTAATCTGTGTTACCTTTTCTAGAAAACTACTATGAGTTTTAAGGATTGAAGGGGGGAGGTTCTCTTCTGTCCATTTAGAGTTTGGCAGTCGTAACATTTTCTCATGTTGGAGCAATGCTTGTTCTTCTATTTTTGTTGTTATTGATGGGGTCCGTGTTAAGGCAAGCATGGGCATCAATAGGTGTGGATTTAACTGCTCCAGTGATTAGGCGAAGAGCCTCATTTTGTATTTGTTCAAGTTTATTGATGTTAGCATTTGTTGCTGTTATTAAAGCTTCAGAACAGTACAAGAGGTTTGGTTTAACATACATTTTGTATGTTGTGTTAAGGATTCTCCTTGAGCAGCCCCATTTAACACCAGCTAATCTTTTCAGGATTTGCAGTTTCTTTTCAACCTTTTCTGAGATGTCTGTTATATGTTTTTTCCAACTTAGCTTTCTGTTGAAAGTGATGCCTAAGTATTTGACATCATCAACTGCTTTGAGTGGTTTACCATTATAATTTATGTTAATATTAACTGTGTTTAATTAATTTAGTTTTTTTTTGGAGAGCCTGGAGTCGAAACAACTACATCGTCAGCAAATAAAGCAATTTTGGTTTCTAAAGTTTTTATTATTGATGGAAGCTCATTTATATATATGTTAAAGAGTGTTTGCTCAGAACAGCACCTTGCGGAAGTCCTCGGTGTGTTTGTTTATATTTGGAAATGTATGTATTATATTTTGTGGCACAAAATCTTTGTGAAATAAACTGAGTTATCCATTTAAGCATGTTACTTTTCACACCTATTGATTGCAACTTCTCAATTAATTTGTTTCTCCAGACTGAGTCATATGCTGATTTCAATGTTTAATGTTTGGCGTGAGAAATGCGAGTAACGTAAATGAGTGAAACAAGGAAATCCATACATGGAAGGACAAAGAGCAAAGCCTATTATTTATTATTATTATTATTATTATTATTATTATTATTATTATTATTATTATTATTATTATTATTATTATTATTATTATTATTATTATTATTATTATTATTATTATTATTATTATTATTATTATTATTATTATTATTATTATTATTATTATTATTATTATTATTATTATTATTATTATTATTATTATTATTATTATTATTATTATTATTATTATTATTATTATTATTATTATTATTATTATTATTATTATTATTATTATTATTATTATTATTATTATTATTATTATTATTATTATTATTATTATTATTATTATTATTATTATTATTATTATTATTGTTATTGTTATTGTTATTGTTATTGTTATTGTTATTGTTATTGTTATTGTTATTATTATTATTATTATTATTATTATTATTATTATTATTATTATTATTATTATTATTACTATTGTTATTGTTATTCTTATTGTTGTTGTTGATGTTGATGTTGTTGTTATTGTTATTGTTATTATTATTATTATTATTATTATTATTATTATTATTATTATTATTATTATTATTATTATTATTATTATTATTATTATTATTATTATTAATTATTATTAATTATTAATTATTATTAATTATTATTTATTATTATTGTTATTATTATTGTTATTATTATTATTATTGTTATTCTTATTCTTATTGTTATTATTGTTATTATTATTGTTATTGTTATTATTATTATTATTATTATTATTATTATTATTATTATTATTATTATTATTATTATTATTATTATTATTATTATTATTATTATTATTATTGCAAGTTATAGGTTATACAACGATAGGGGACACTCGCGCACTTTGACCTGCATAGATCTATTATGGCTACACTCCGCAGGCTACAGGCCGCAGGCAGACAGGCCACAGACACGCGTGGAAGTCCTTAACACTTCCAGTCACTTGTGTCGTTTATTGTTGTGTTTGAATTGTTATACACATTCTTTTCCTTATTTTGTTGCTTGCAACTATAGCCCTAGTACACTAATGTAAGGTAAGGCTTATGAAATAAATGGAAATTCAGTACCTAAATAATAAAATAATAATGTTGACACATAACGCTCATAGAATGCTTACCAGTACAGAAGTTGTCCATTGTATTGTTAGGTTCTCCAAAAATGCTTTTCCGAAATGCTGATAGATCCACAGGCTCACGCTCTATGAGGAGAACACTAGCGGCGTGGAAGCGTGCCAACGTACGGACCACAAAGGAACAAGTTTTCACGTCCAGAAAAACGCGCCGAGGTGCCATCCGGAAACCTCCAGGCTGAAGATCCTCCAACATCAACACCGTGGGAGTTGAGTATATATAATAGGCTGCGAAAGGTTCCGCCTCTGCCAACAAAACAGAAATAAAATTCATATTATTTGAAAGTTGTTGTGTGTTTTAAATAGACATTTTTATTTTCTCTATTACGTATAGTCCATTTTAAAATTAGCCTGACTTAGCAACTAAAGTGTTTGCAGCAGTAAAACGCAAGCACCTCCTATTACGTGGAGTAAATCACGTGATAGGAACCGGTTGCACTTTACTACTGTGAACACCTTAGTTACGAAGTCAGTCTAATTACGAAATGGACTGTACATAGTAGACAGAGAAGGTATTGCATTCCACCCAAAATTTTGAAATTGATAATTCACCGGAAATACATGAAAAAAAAAGTAATTTTTAAAAAACATGCGCGCAAAACCGCGTATTTCCAAATAAATCTCTACATCGAAATTTTGGGTGGAATCATAGCCATCTCTAGACTGAAAATGGCTATTGTGGAATGCAGTGCCGTCTTCCCTACTACATACGTTTTAGAGAAAGTAAAAATGTATCTGGTGTTGGTCAATACAGCAAAAACTGGCCAAGAATTTGTGGCTGCTTTTGAGCCACACAGAAATTACACACCAAAATGTATAATTGTTTTTAAGGCCAGTTGGAATGGCAAACTTAATATATTCGCTAACCTTCCTATCCGATCTTTTAGAGCAAGTAGTTGAATCTCTAGTGCAGGCACGGGGAAGAGGGGTGAGAGGAATGCAATAACGTTTTTACCCTCTCTACTTACTCATCACCAAATGCAGGTCACCGTCTTTTCCGGTTCTGTTTGTTTACAGATACACGCCTTTGCAAACAAGGTAAGTTTCAAGGCGTGAAGTGACGGAACCGAATAGAAACATGATGTATTAGTTTTTTATTACATAATTATGATTATGTTACGTACATTTTCTTTTGGTATAGCAAACACAGTGCTTTATTTTTACTAGGCACACAAAAATACTTACGTTCCCATTCGGCTTTGAAGCATTTGTTTACACTATTATGCGACATGACTCTACCACTGACACAATTTGAGGGTCTGGCCGCTTCTCTGAGGTAAATAGATAACAGTGGAGTGCGTGGCCTGGTAGCTAGCTGTGTGTAGCCGAGTGGACGGGGTTAAAAGTATGCTGTAGGGGAAATGCCACATTATGTCAATTCCTCCCCAGCTGTGCTCTAGTGCTGTTCTTACTATTACCATATACTTACTATTTCTTTTAACTTTTAGAGCTTAATTACCGCTCTAGAACGTACATAGTAGGTAGAGAAGGTATAAAATTCCACCCAAAAATTCAACATCGAGATTTCACTGCAAATATACGTCCTCAGGTCCACTGTATCCGAAAAAAATTGAAATAAAGGTCCCCGCGCGCATATTTCTCTCTCTCTCTCTCTCTCTCTCTCTCTCTGTGTGTATGTATGTGTGTGTGTGTGTGTGTGTGTGTGTGTGTGTGTGTGTGTGTGTGTGTGTGTGTGTGCATTGCACGCGCGCAAACAGCAGAACTCAAAAGCGAAAAATCGGTTAAATACCAAACATTCGGTATCTTCCGGTGATGAGACCCGACGATTTTCAAGAAGATCCCTAACCCTTATATGGAACATTTTTCGATTTTTTTTATTTTTTTTTATTTTTTCACAAATGGCTCTAACAATTCTGATTAAAATGTTTAAGATATTTTCATGACAAATGAAATGTATATCTCGAATTTTCTGGGCATGTCCTCTGAAGTCTTCTTTATTCTGTATGACTTTAAATGATAAAACGTAAGAGGTAAACGAAACCTTACTAGACAAAAAACACGTCTGATGTGTTGCACTTACATGACTCTACTCTTGAACTAATGATTCTTACAAACTCTTATTCCTATACCTACCTATCTTCTTCGTATTAGTTGAGATAAACATTTGCAGAAATTATCTTATTGTTTGTCTTCTTGTAGGTGCACGGAGAATATGGGAATACAGTAGGTTTTGAGCGACAGTCAAATCTTTTAAAGCTTTCAAATTCCGTTCTCTTTGCACGGTTAACTTATAAAAATGAGCAACGATGCTCCATTTGACAGAAGCAAAAGTTCTCCAAAACTCACATAAATAACAAGGAATACCTCCGAAATGGTTCAGTCCAAAAAAAAAAAAAAAAAAAAAAAAAAAAATTCAGAAATAAACTGTGTTTTTAGCAAGATCTGCATTTTTGTATAGTTAGATTTTGTCCATCTCTTACGGTTTACCAGTTATGCGCAAGTCTTCCGGAGTAAATACGACTACAGGGGCTATAGCCAGAAAATTCAAGATATACATTTCACTTGCCATAAAAATATCTCAAACATATGGCATTCTAATCAAAATCGTCAGAGTCATTTTCAAGAAAATAAAAATTTTCGAAAAAGTTTCCATGTAAAAGGTAGTTCTTCAAAATCTTTGTGTCGCATCCTTGAAATACATTAAACTTTAATACCAACTTTGGTTTTTAACCGACTTTTCGTTTTTGAATTATGCTGTCCTCAGACTGAAACATGGACCTTTTTATAAAAATGCTTTTTCTTCTTCTTCTTCTTCTTCTTTTTTTTTTTTTTTTTTTTTTTTAAATTCAGGAAACCTCAAAACATATATTTCCGGTGAAATCTCGACATCGAATTTTTGGTTGGAATACAACACTTCCTGTACATAGAGAAAGTAAAGAGGTAGATTTCGTTAAAACACACATTTTATGTCAAATACTTTTTGTTTCTTTGTTTCTTTCTTTTTTTCCCCCATTTTTTGTGGAGCGAACCATTTTCGAGATACTCCTTGTTATTTGTTTGAATTTTCCGATACTTATACTTTTCTCAAATGGAAAGTGGTTATTTGTATGTCCTGGACCGACTTCTAAGATTTGAATATTGCTTAAGCCCTATAACGAAATGCATAAGACCATTTGTAGAAACGTCTATCCTGATTAACATGAAGCAGATAGAAGAACAAGCGTTTTTGAGAATATTTTGTACAATAGTAATTAGAGAAAGTCATGAGAGAGCACATGTCCAATTGTTTTTTGATCTACTTAATTATTAATCGAGATAAACCTTTGCAGAAATAGTTTCTTTATACATTTCGTGGCAGGTACAACGGGATAGAGGAAACCGAATCGATAGATGTTGTGTTGAACATTTCGAACCAATAATAGATATCCCGAAAATGACTGATGCCACAAATGTTATTGTAAATAAATGGTGTATTTTAAAAAGATCTAACTTTTTGGTGTATTGCATTTTTGTCTATTTCTTAAGGTTCACCAGCAATTGTACAAAATTGCTTCCAAATGAAGATAGCTTCATAAACATTCCCAGAAAACTCAAGATATTTACTTTTCATGCAAACCTTACTAACCTGGCATTACTTTCTTCAGCATTTTATGCATCTCCGGCAGAACGCTGCCGAACATTTCTTCTTCTCTGACCAGCGCTGAACATTTTGAAAAGGATTCACCGCTGGAACCTAAAGTGCTCATGCGTTTGGCGATGATGTTTATAGGATCATTCCTTTGTGCACATGTTGCTGTAATTCTGAATATTTCACTGGTATAGTTATCGCCCTTTTTTGTGGCTAGTCTAGATTTGAAATTTGTCACCTTTATTTCGGGGTCTCCTTGCCATTTACGTAGCGCTGTCTCTAAAAATGCCTTATCAGGCCACTCTTCGCTTTGGATATCCTCATTCTTCATTATTCCTGATGACATCTCAACTCTGTAATAAAGACAGTATTTTAGTAGAAATCTGCTGATAAATGTTGAATGTGTGGAGGATCTAAACCCTCGTATTTGTAGCAGTTTTTCTGTATAGCGCTTATGATATACAGAATATATCAAAGTTACAAAATCCATTAATAGCAAAGGGTTAAGAATATGTACCACAGGTGAAGGGATGCCAAAAAGGCACTACCAAGGGTCATTAGCGAACGTCCCAAACATTAACGTAAACGAGATACAATTAGTTTGGCAAGGTCTTCAACATAAAGAAAAAGAGCCTGCTATTGTATTTTTACCAAGTATCGGAAACCCGAGGGGTTTCGCCAGAGGGCAAAGTCTTGACTTAATGAAGTGAGGGCCATTATGGATGTTTGGGAAGCTAAAAAGGATAATGACTGACACACAGTAGGAGACAGGCATCGTTACGAGGGAGAGATACATGTAAGCAACACGGTGAAAGTTCGTTCCAGCGGTTGCGTAAAACTGCATATTTTATTCTATTTAAAATTGTTCAGCAAAGCTTAAACGTGTAAAAATAAAACAAATAAAGGGTTCTAACAAAATTACAATGTCGCTCTCTGTAACCACCACGGATACCCGAGATTAAGACTCATGTGTGAGCAGCCGTAGGCACCCATAATACGAAGCAGTCAATCGAGTGATAAAAAAATGCTTCAAATTGGCGCTCCAACGTGTGGCGTTAACTTCAGAGAATTTCAGGAATGCTGAGCGAGAACTTCAGAGTACTTCAGGGAAGCAGAATAAGGTATGCGGAGAACTTCAGGGAGCTGAACAACAAAGGTCGTGAACTCCAGGGAAGGTGACCCAGGACACAGCAGGAACGAGAGGATCCACATCGAATAGCAGTGCAGCAAGCTGATTAAGGTACTGAGTGAGAATTTTATCTACGTGTTGTAGTATATAGTCAATGTATTTAAGGAACGGGAAAATGATCGAGCAATTAGATATAAATATGGAAGTGCAGGAGGGTGATGAGAGAGTGGGAGAAGGTGTATATAGTAATGTAGATAATGCAAGGGACAGAGTAGCTGATACGAATATACAAAATCAGGGAGAAGAAACAGGGGGAAGCATGGAGACTAATGAAATATTAAAATCACTTATGTCAATGATGACGGGGTTAACAGAAAGTCAGAAAGAGATTAAGGAAAAGGTAGATCAGAGTCAGAAAGATTTAACGGGTTTAACAGAAAAGGTAGATCAGAGTCAGAAAGATTTAACGGGGTTAACAGAAAAGGTAGAAAAAAGTCAGAAAGATTTGACGGGTTTAACAGAAAGTCAGAAAAAGATTAAGGAAAAGGTAGAAAAAAGTCAGAAAGATTTAACGGGGTTAACAGAAAAGGTAGAAAATACGAGGGAGAACTTAACAGCTGACTTAGTCAAAATAGGAAATAAGATTGAGAAACAACAGAAGGTTTTAGAAAATTTCAAGGAGGAAGTTAGAAATGAAATAGAAAATGTAAGAAGTGAGGTTAGAAATAATCAGGAAGAGGTTAAAATTGAAATTGAAAATGTACGAATTGAAATGAGGGAAAGTCAGGAACAGGTTAGGGAAGAGATTAAAACAGTTAATAAAAATGTAGAGAAAGAAAATAGAAAATTAAGGGAGGAAATAACTACTGAATTAGCTAAGGAAAGGGAAATTAATAGCAAGGAATTAGAAATCTGTAGGAAAAGATTAGAGCAATCAGAGAGGGAAACTAGGAGATTAGCTGTGAGTGTAGATGAGGTAAATGACAAACTGAAAGAAAGATTAAATAACATATGTATGTCTGACAATGTTAGTGATTCTGTGAGTAGTAACACTATTACGGTAGCAGCACGGGACGAAGCGATGCATAATGCGTCCGCGGACATTCCGATGTTAAATTTAAATGCTGGTACCTCAGGTAATAGTAATACAAATATTAATGTTAATGCACGCAATAGTCCACATTTGCAATGGCCCAACCATGTTTTGAATGAAATTTCACCACCAACCTTTGAAAACGAAGAATTTGATGACCCCAAGGCTTTTATAAATAGCATGCAAGAGTATTTTCTTGTAAAAGGTATTCCCGAGGAATATAAGATGACGGTTGTCAGAAAATGTTTTAAAGGCAACGCTTCAAACTGGTTAGAGTTATCAGTAGGATTAAGTAATGATTATCGGACATTTAAGGAAATTTTCTTAAATAGATATTGGGGAGCTAGCAGGCAGGCAAATATAAGACTGGAACTGAGTAATGGGAAATATAACCCGCATAAGGATCAATGCATGGTTAATTATTTTATGGCTATAGCTAGAAAATGTAAGATGCTTGACCCTCCGATGGGAGAAATAGAATTAATTAATTTAATAACCACACATTTTCCGGAAACAATTCAACACTATCTGATTATTGCGAAGCCGATAACAATAGCGGCAATGATTGACTTGTTGATCGCACTAGAAAGGAATAAGAGCCAAAACGAGGCAAGTAATGAGAGACCTTTTGGAAATAACCGATCTCCAACAAAAATTTTCGGGCAGGGGGCAGGTTCAGGTGATGTCAGGAATTTTGATGCTCGGCAACGGTATCATGGCCCAGTCCCTAAAAACAATAATTACCACCGGAAAAATAATTTTGAGCCTCAGGATAGGAGACATAATTTTGAGCCTCAGGATAGAAGAAATAATTTTGAGCCTCAAGATAATAGAAGAAGGGTTGAGAATTATCCACGGGAAAGAAACCCTCAAATTAATTACGTACAGGCAAATAGATATTACGGAGATAGAAGGGGGAGGTACACTAGGAATCGATTTCCTTCGGGAAATAATTATCACCATGATAATAATTGGTACAGACCGAATTCCCCTAGGCAAGAAGAAAGAAATGGGAATAGCAGAATTTCTCCAAATCCGGAAGAAAGGGTAGACGCTATAAACGCGGTAAAAAGATTGGAAGAAACAAATTTTCACCAGGATTCAAACCCGGGACCTTCATATAATGGGAATGGGACAGGAGCCATTAGTAAACTTTCGGAAAACTCCAAACCCAGTCAACTTCGCCTTCAGTGAAGATTGGGAATGATGAATGTTCTTATTATGGGAAGTACTTCGAAAATAAGGGACAGAGAAGGCAATGTTTGATCGAAAAACATAAAGAAAATACAGAGAATGAAATTTTAATTGATCCGCCAAGAATAAATATTGGTATTAACGGGAAATTATTTCAGGCTATTATTGATACAGGCGCTAATACTACTGTGTGTTCCCAAATTTTTTTTGAAAATTTAGTGAGTAGTGGTGTAAAATTATCTTTGCCAGTTTATGGGATATATTGCTCTGTAGCGGTAGGTAAAAGGAAAGAAAGGGTAAAATTTCAAGTGATGGTAAAGGTCGAGATCGCACAGAAATGCATTAAAATATTATTTTTGGTTGTACCCAGGCTTGTTTTTGACGTAATAATCGGTTGCGATAGTCTTTATGCTTGGAATTCCATCATAGATTTTGAAAATAGAAGTTTTAAGTTTGAAACAGGATCTGACACCATAATTGTACCATTTTTAGACCATACTTCGAGGATAATTGTACGGGATCAGGTAGAGGAAGAAATGGAGGGGGAAACATTCTTTGTCGAGGTAATAAATATTGGAGCGATGGAATTAGCAGAATTAAAAGTTGGGAACTACGATGAAATAGAGGAACAAAATATTGTGAGTAGAGGTAATTATTTCTGTGATTTTGACGAAGAAAAGAAACCCCGAGAAAACCCAAAATGTAACTTGAAGAATAGTAGTATAAATGAGTACGACGAAAGAAAGGACTGTGTCAAGATAGAAAATTTAATAGAATCTAAGGTGAACCAAGCTGAGAGACTAAATGAGGAACAAAAAGGAAAATTACGGGAACTTTTAATAGAAAACAGGGAGGTATTCTCGGAAAAGCCTGGAAGATATAACTGTTACACACATGCGTTTGAAGTAGCGAATAAAATTTTCAAAGAAACTCTAAGTAGCCACCAGATAAAACTATATCATTGTTCTTATTATTGTCCTTCAGGGAATCCGACAGAGCGGATATTAAGAGAAATAGGGACTTATTTTCGAGTGCTTACTCATAATAATCATCGAAACTGGGTAAAGTATTGTCCTATCATAGAGAAAATTATTAATAATACTGTAAATACTACAACTGGTTTTGCACCGATACAGATAATGCAGGGAGTTGACCCTGAACCCATTTTTAAAAATACTCCAAGAACAATTGAGAGAAGTCAGCCATTATCAGAGGAACAAAGGGCTAAGATCGCTTTTGACAGATTGCAAGAAAAAGCGGAAAAGAGGAAATCAAAAAAATCAAGAAACGTAAAAATAAATGGAATCCTCAGGTAGGAGATCTAGTCCTCGCCAGGGATCATAAGTTATCCAATGCGTTAAGGGGGAGAAGTCATAGATTAGAACTATTATATAAAGGTCCGGTAATGATTACTGAGAAATTCGGAGAGCATACTTATGAATTAGTGGACTTAAAAACAAACAAATCGATTGGGAGATGGCATAAGCAGCTAATAAGACCGTATAGAAATTCCTCAAATAGTATCGAAAAGTAAGAAAAGAAATGGTGTGAAGTTAGTTGAAGGAATGGTTGGATCATGAAAATGAGGGCCTAATTGTTTCTATGTAAACTTGTAAATAACTGTAAGAATAACGTAATTAATATTAAGCAAAGTGAATATATCGAAAAAAAAAAAAAACAACAGTGAAGTGGATAATGTGCGTGTGAAAAAAAAGAAAAAAAAACAAATTAAAAGTGAAACCAGCAGAACAATCCATAACCATAAAAGACTTTTGATAAAAATAATTATATAGAATCAGAAGAGCAATGAAAGAAGAAACATGTAATATAATATTAAATCACTATGTAGTATTAAAAATATAACCCTATATGTGTTGAGTGCCGATTTGTGTAATGTAAATATGTGAAGGGTATTCTATGTACAAACTATGTCTTTAAGAATTTGAGTGTAAACCCTTTTAAGCATTTGTAAGTAATTGACGAAAGATTTGCTGAACAATCGCGAAATTTTAACAAGAAAATGATTTTCGGGCAAGACATATACCTTATCATATTCTTACATAATATGATAATGTATATGGGGGGCATTTGTAGCAGTTTTTCTGTATAGCGCTTATGATATACAGAATATATCAAAGTTACAAAATCCATTAATAGCAAAGGGTTAAGAATATGTACCACAGGTGAAGGGATGCCAAAAAGGCACTACCAAGGGTCATTAGCGAACGTCCCAAACATTAACGTAAACGAGATACAATTAGTTTGGCAAGGTCTTCAACATAAAGAAAAAGAGCCTGCTATTGTATTTTTACCAAGTATCGGAAACCCGAGGGGTTTCGCCAGAGGGCAAAGTCTTGACTTAATGAAGTGAGGGCCATTATGGATGTTTGGGAAGCTAAAAAGGATAATGACTGACACACAGTAGGAGACAGGCATCGTTACGAGGGAGAGATACATGTAAGCAACACGGTGAAAGTTCGTTCCAGCGGTTGCGTAAAACTGCATATTTTATTCTATTTAAAATTGTTCAGCAAAGCTTAAACGTGTAAAAATAAAACAAATAAAGGGTTCTAACAAAATTACAATGTCGCTCTCTGTAACCACCACGGATACCCGAGATTAAGACTCATGTGTGAGCAGCCGTAGGCACCCATAATACGAAGCAGTCAATCGAGTGATAAAAATGCTTCATATTTCTACTGCTTAACTCTATAGACCAAGATTATTCCTCCTTCTTACGAGGAGATTAATTAGAAGTCATTTCGTCCCTCCACTAAACTATCAGTTTATTCACATCTTTATTATGTTCAACACAATCGAAGTTAAGTTTACATATTCAATTTCTATAGTTAATTTAATAATATAAAGAGATCGTTTGGTTCTTATGCCTAGTCCTTCCTGTCACTAGCAACTGTAAAATAGTATACAATTTTATTGTAATAAGCGGAGATCGGAACTTAGGCAGAATGCCTTTTTAAATGTATCAAATCTATCTTCAATTTGAAAGTGAATTTGTACGAATTATAACTTCGTGATTGAAATGCCACAGTTTTATATTGCCTTTTTCAGTATAAATGCATATTTTACGATATAAATGACTTTTGTTACCTTTATTTCATTATTTATCTATTATTATTTATTAAACGTTTCCTTAAGGTACATTTTACTTCAATTACCGTTAGTCCGTGACAATGAAAGTTACTTCGCCAAATGTATATTATTGTCTATAAGTTGTAGACAGCATGCGTGTCCTTCATTCAGTTCATTATTTTCTTTGCAACAAAGAGTGCTGCCGCGCAAATACATGTATAGATAACAGAAAGCGTTTGAATTACCGCTTGTGTTTATTTTAGAAAGCAATAATGAGTGCGGATGTAACTTCCAGTTTTCATTGCGACGTTGTTGTAGCTAACAGCAAGATGCCGAAATTTAGTGTTCCTTTACGCAGTAAATTACAAAGTTACGTTAGTACTTTTGGATCCCACGTATTTCGTACCGACGGTAAAGTACCAACATGCAAAATATGCGAACTATGAAAAAAGTATTTTATATCACAACATATCGGCACAGTCAAACAAATCTGCACTTTCCAAGCCTACTGGGAAGATTTCTTTGCTTCCAACAGTAATTGCAATATTGAGTCGAAAATCCGAGTTTGCATTCGACTTACGTATGTAAAGCTTTCCTCAGCACCGGAATCCCTTTGTGGAGATTACAGAATCCTACATTATCACAATTTTTGGAGATATGTACTAACCAATCTGTACCTTGTGAGTCAAGTTTGCGAAAATGTTGCTTAACCGAATGACACAATGAAAAATCATTAAAAATAAAATGAAAAATAAGATATGTTTTAGTATTTATAATGCTTTTTTGCCTACCTATTTTAGTGATTTATAACGCCTAAACTTCGGTCTCTGGTAATAATATATAATGAATAGCTGTCTGTATTGTGACGGCGAATGTGTTTCACTCCAAACTATAGAGATTGCTAAAAGTAACATAGCCGTTACATTCTAACAACAGTTACAAAGGTTATACTGGCCGGGGTGGCTCGGAGCGCTGACCACGTCCCACCCTCCAGTACTGTACCCCACCAGTGACGCCTGTAGTGGGCAGAGGTGGGGGACGCAGTGGCTGGGCGGCAAGCCAAGGCCCTTCCTGGGCTGCAGCGTTAGGGGTTTAGTTTTAGTTACAAAAGTTATGGAAAAGAATGTAAGGGGAAGAAAGCAACTGGTTACCCACTGCACATTCTCAGACCTACTGTGCACTACTCTTATTATCGTCAATTGAAATTGGGTAGCTAAGTGCCGTTACATAACATTATCAAGATGGCATGGAACTGCCGATATATTATACCGGATGAAAGAAGTGTAGACACTCGTATCAACGTTTGAACCAAGCATAAATTTAGATGGATTATTATTTATTCCTTTCCTCGTGGTGATATTTGCTCACAATTTTCTAAACACAGTCCGATTTTTCCTATGGAATACAAAATTGGCCTGCGAAGATTTCCTCTGAGCTTTGCTTGTGCCTGTAACACCGTAAAGGAATTGTACACCGAGCTTAAGCATTAATGTGTTAGTAGTTACTTGTAACCGTTATACTAACATAACGATTTGTAACAATATTGTTTATAGTTAAATATATGTCACTGTCTTCCAATGATCCTCCAGGCTCTACGCTTAGATTTACACCTCATGTTAGGTACTATCTGTTCGTATCCAGTAGTATACGTACCCCGAGAGGTATACGCTATGACCTCACAATTCACATTGTTTTCAAAAGGGTATACATGTGTAGAACGTTTGGAAAATACTGTGTTAAAGGAACATGAGTATGAAAATGACAAATGAGAATACTTACACGCTATCACCGAAAACTTTGGAAACGGCTAATGCTGGAGAAAACCTTGTTGAACATCATTTATATATCTAAACTAGCTCTCATTTCTCCTGTGGAAATCTTTGCCTACTTGGTAAGGTTTTGCATTTACCCAAAACTTAACAAGTGCGAAGGGTCCCGGGTTCAATTTCCGGTTGCGGGGCCGTAATATTTTGTTCTAGCCAAGATTATGTCCTATCTTCCCCAGAGTCTGGAAATGTGAATATGAATGAAACTGTGTGTGTGTGTGTGTGGGGGGGGGGGGGGTGGTTCGCGTACGTGTGTTTGCGATAGGTGATATTTCCAAAGGTAAAAGGCCACTGATATGCCCCTTGCAGTTAAAGGCTGGGCTTACATGAAAATGCGATATCGGAATACAGTAGGCCTAGTCAAATCTTCGAAAAGCTGGCCGCTATGTAATGGCGTTCTCTTTCCATGGCCAAGAAATAACAATAACGACCTCCCATTTTAGAAAAGTATAAGTATTGGAATATTCAAACAAATAGCAAGGAGTATATACGAAATGGTTCACTCCACAAAAAAGCATTTGTCATAAATTGTATTTTAACGAGATCTAAATGTTTTGTGTAGCAAGACTTTGTCTCTTTCTTACGGTTTACCAGTTATGCAAAAATCATGGCGACAGACATTTGCAAAAATTACCTTGCTACTAATTTTCTCGTAGGTGCAAGGGGAATATGGGGATACAGTCAGCTTTAAGCGATAGTCAAATCGTTTAATGGTGGTCGCTATGTTATAGCTTTGAAATTCTGTTCTCTTTGCATGGCCAAGAGATGAAACAATGACTTCCCATTTGAGAAGTGTATTGGACAATTCAGACAAACAACAAGGAATATCTCCAAAATCCGTCACTCCAGAAAAAAGTGTATAGACATAAATTGTATGCTTTACAGAGATCTACGCTTTTTGTGCAGTAAGATTTTGTTCATCTCTTATGGTTTACCAGTTATGCAAAAGTTATCCAGAATGATGACGATTTCTGAGGACATTCCTAAGTAATTCAATGTACAAGTTTCATTTGGCATGAAAATATCTTAAATATGGCTTTTAATCAGAATCGTTAAAGCCATTTTTGATAACATCAAACTTTTAGAAAAATGTTCCACGTAAAGGGTAGTCTACAGTCCGTCTGGTTTAAGTTGGAACATGACCTACTTAGCGCTACCCCTCCCTGTGATAGGGGAGGGATGACAACACATCGCCACGGCTATCCGCGACTGCCTAGTCTGCGTCCGTCGGTAATACGTTTCGACAAGTGTACGGGCTGCTTAATATTGAGAGTGAAATATGGAAATGCTGGTGATGCGTTTAGTCCTGCTCATTGTGTTGACAATCGTATTGTTCCAAGCTGGTGTTGGAAGAAAGGGGAAACCTCTTCAATCTGATGCACGGGAAGTTGTATGTTTGGTACATAAGTGCTTTGCTGATGAACTAGAGGCGTTAACATCGGGTAAACCAACAATATCCGTGACACAGGTCATGGAAAGAACCGCCGCAGCTACTGGTGTATCTCACACTTCAATATACAGAATTTTGCAAGAAAAGAAGAAAGCAGATGAAAATGAGACCGCTGTTAGAACACCAAACGACCAAACAGACAACCGACAAGCACAACAGCCGCTTCATTTACAAAGGCGGCTATTCGTAGTACAATTTATAGGTCGTACACATCGCATTTCTTGCCCGGAAATTGGAAAGCTGTCTGTGAGCATGTGAAGCGCGTAGAAGAAATGTACTGGGGAAAAAGACGAATTAATGGACGACATATTGGACAGTTTCAACATAAATTTGGAAGACAGTTACTCTGAATCGGAAGATGCGTGTGAAGACTGCGGATGTGATCCAGCATCCGATATCCATGAACCCGAAGATCTTACCAGCTTACCGGTACCCTCCAAGGAACCCTTCTTGGACGGGATCTCTACACTGACGCTATCTAACAGCAGCTCTTAAAGCGCTGCTCTCTGATACCTGCGCTATAGTCAGGCAGTCAATCGCACCGTTGCATGTTGCATGGAACCGATGCGAAATGGGATTAGGCAGTCATGGAGTACCCACAAAAGCGCGAGCAGTAGTGCGTTCTCTCTCTAATTACCATGTTTCAACATAAACCAAACGAACTGTAGGGTAGGGGATTTTCTTGAAAATCTTTGCGTCGCGTCCTTGGAAGATGCTGAACTTTAATACCAAGTTTGGTTATTTAACTGGATTTTCGTTTTTAAGTTATGTTATTCACAGACGGACACCCCCCCTACCCACACACACACACACACACACACACACAGAAACACACAGAAACACACAGAAACACACACACACACCACACACACACAAACACACACGCAACACATACACACACACACACCACACATACGCATATACACCAGACCTTCTCCTAAAAATACTTTTTGTTTTTAGATTCAGGAGGTTCCAGAACATTATTTCCGGTGAAATCTTGATATCAAATTTGTTGGGTGGAATGCAATTTTCCTCTACTTACTTGTATAAAAGAGAAAGTAAAGTATACTCAACAACAATGAGGACTTAACGATTTGTTGAAAATTCAAGATACCTAGGTATTTTATTTTAACAGGGGCTACTCTTTGGCAGCGACATTTGGATTATTCAAGAGAGGTACGCGTATCTTATTTTAAACGGGAACTGCTCTTTGGCGTGACACTTGGATTCTGAATCAAACAAACAAGAGAAGAAAAGAAACGTCAGAAATAAGCTTTATGAGAAGAGTGCTAGGATTAACCCCTGAGAGATTAAGTGAAAAGTACAGAGATCAAAACAGCACTGGGCAGAAAAACAGGAATTTGAGGAAATTATATTGTCATGCAAAGTTTAATTTCTAAGAGAGATATGGCAACTCCTCGTTAACATTAAATTGTGACAAAATTCATTCGAATTGAAATAAATATATGTTACAGCATTATTTGCACAATGTTTGCGCGATAGTTAGTGAAATAATAAACCATTTATATCCATTTGTCAACAAGTTAGATGGCTCCAAATATTCCAAATATTTTTTTTTTCCGTGAAACGGTTCTTTATTACAGTAAGTGTATTCATAATATCTGTTACACTCATCATGTAGAACCTTTGGTTAACGTATGGCCGAAAAGTGGAACCTTTCACCCGGTAGCATCAAAACTATTAGGACATTTTAAAAGGATGGTCTCGGACCCTCTAACAATTATTCTGTTATAATTCGGATGGACGACGAGGTATAGGAGGTCCGAGAAGCAGATGGAAATATGAGTTTCAAGATCAGAGATATCTTTAGTTGGGAATAGGACAACCCTCAACCCGCGTTTTTAATGATACACATAGAGGGTGGTGTGTGGACTGGGGTATGCACTTTAAACTTCTGTTAAGGGTACTTAGGTATAGGTGAAATTTCTAAATTCTAAATTATCAGCGGATTGTCTTCAAACTCATATGAAACATAATACATGTAAGGAATAGTGTACATTCAAGTTTTCATTGCAATATCTTTAACACCTTTAAATTTATTATCATTTGTGTAGCATACCTGAAATGCTCCACACGATGAAAATTTCAAAATTTTAATAGTTTTGAATATTATTCTATTATAGATAAGTACTCTCAAAAATGTTGGGAACAGAAAATCTTGTAATGCTTTGGTTTATTAAATAAAAATTAACTTCAAAAATGTTTTTTTTTCATAACGTATATAGCTTTCATAGAACTTGGTAATTCACCAACTAGTAGGTAAATATTAAAATTATAGAAAAATCTGGCAGGGCATGCAACACATCAGCCATATTCATTGACGTTACGCCCCTGACGCTTATATTTTTCTAAATTCTCTTTTTGAATAATGGGCTTCCAACTCGTGCATTTTCCCTGAAATGTTGGTATCAAATTTTGGGGTGAAATACAATGCTTTCTCTACAGTAAGGAAGTTGTTAAGTAAAAGTTACAAACGGTATCTCTTTGCTCGTCCTTTGTTTACTTTCTCTACCACGTATAGTAAGTATGGGAAGTATTGTATTGCACCCAAAAATTCGATGTCGAGATTTCACTGGAAATATATGTTTTGAGTCCGCCTGAATCCATAAAAAAGACTATTTTTAGAAAAAGGTCCGTGTGAGTGTGTCTGTCTGTGGGTCTGTCTGTGAACGCATAAATCAAAAAAGAAAAGATGGTTAAAAACCAAAGTTGGTATTTAAGTTTAATATCTTTCAGGGATATGACACCAAGATTTCGAAGAAAATTCTTCCAACCTAAACTACCCTTTACATGGCTAATTTTTAGAAAATGTTGATGTTCTCAAAAATGACTAACGACTTTGAATTGCCATATGCTTTAAGATATTCTTATGACAAATAAAATGTATATTTTTAGCCTAAGAGACAGGCCAAATCTTACTATACAAAACTGTAGATCTCGTTAAAACACACAACTTATGTCCAAATGAATTTTGTTTATGGAGTGAACCATTTCGGAGATATTTCTTGCTATTTTTGTAAGTTTTGCAATACTTAAACCTTCCTCAACTGGAAGGTCGTTATTGACTTTTTTATTTCTTGGCCGTACAAAGAGAATGGAATTTCAAAGCCTTCATATAGCGACCAGCTTTGAAAGAATTTACTATCGCTCAAAGCCTACTATATTCCCGTATTCCCCTTTACCTACAAAGAAATAACCAATAAGATAGTTTCTGCAAATGTTTATCTCGACTAACATGATGAAGATAGAGGAATACGAATTTGTAAAAATGGTTAGCATAAGAGTAGAGAAAGTCATGTGAGTGCAACACATCAGATTTTTATTATTTAAAAAATCTTATGTGTTACATTCATATACTTTCCCTACTTACTCTTCTACAAGTCATCCTCACAACAGCTTATTCTTCTTATTGTTAATCGAGATAAACTTTCATCGCACATTTACATATTTTACAGTAGACTAAAACATAGTCAGATTTTTGGAAAGGGTGGTTAGAGAGTGCCTTTGGAATTCCATGCTTTATGCACGAGGACACGAAGCAAACGAATATCGACTTAACTCTTGCAAGAGTATCAAAAATTGAAGCAAATAACAAGACATATCTGAAAAATGGTTAACTCTGTGAAAATTTTTTGTTTGACATAAATTGAATGCTTTAGTGAGATCTATAGTTTTTGCGCAGTAAGATTTTGTCTGTTTCTAACGGTTTACCGATAATACAAAGGTAATTCAGAATAAGGATTTCACGAGCTATTCGCATCATTGGTGTCATTTTTGAGAAAATAAAAAATAACGAAAACATGCCCATGTAAATGGTAGCTTGGAGTAGATGGATTTTCTGAAAAATCGTGTCGCATCCTTGGAACATACTTCATTTACACAGTCTGTGCATGCACGCACACAAACATACATACAGACCTGTTTCTAAGATGGCCTTTTCTCAATTCAGGGGACCTCAAAACATGTATGTTTCCATCGAATTTTAGATGGAGTGCACCTCCTCTATGTATTTAAGGAGTAGAGAATGGTCAGGGTTGGGGTTATACAACGGAGTGGGCACCTTGCACACTTAGACCTACATAAACTAATTATGGTTATTACGTCCCAGGAAGAATGAATGAAATGAAGGAACCATAGGGGCTACCCGTCGCAGGCAGACAGGCCACAGAGATGGGCGGAAGTCCAGGCTTGAACACCCGTGCAGTGTTGCCAATGTCTGCCGGAGTAAAAGCAGAAGATTTGATTTGAAAAAAAGCAGGAGAAAACAGTAGATTTTTTTGAGCGGCAATTTTGCTTAATGTGTACATACTTATGACAATAATAATAATAATAATAATAATAATAATAATAATAATAATAATAATAATAATAATAATAATAATAATAATAATAATAATAATAATAATAATAATAATAATAATAATAATAATAATAATAATAATAATAATAATAATAATAATAATAATGATAATGATAATAATAATAATAATAATAATAATAATAATAATAATAATAATAATAATAGTAATAGTAATAGTAATAATAATAATAATAGTAACAGTAATAATAATAATAATAGTAATAATAATAGTAATAATAGTAATAATAATAATAGTAATAATAATATTAATAATAGTAATAATAGTAATAATAATAACAATAATAATAATAATAATAATAATAATAATAATAATAATAATAATAATAATAATAATAATAATAATAATAATAATAATAATAATAATAATAATAATAATAATAATAATAATAATAATAATAATAATAATAATAATAATAATAATAATAATAATAATAATAATAATAATAATAATAATAATAATAATAACAATAATAATAATAATAATAATAATAATAATAATAATAATAATAATAATAATAATAATAATAATAATAATAATAATAATAATAATAATAATAATAATAATAATAATAATAATAATAATAATAATAATAATAATAATAATAATAATAATAATAATAATAATAATAATAATAATAATAATAATAATAATAATAATAATAATAATAATAATAATAATAATAATAATAATAATAATAATAATAATAATAATAATAATAATAATAATAATAATAATAATAATAATAGTAATTCTTGCGTTGTAGAGTTACTGTCACATGCAATGTCAGTATTGCGCAATAGCCTCCATTCTTATCTGTTTGTTGGATTTCTTCTGCTTTCACCAAATTAGGAAACCGAGAAGCAAGTGGTGCATTTGACTGAACTGTTTGGATTTAGCTGGTTCTAACAGTTGCAACATTGTAAGAAGAGGATCACTTAATGAAAAACGACTTAGTATGTTGCAAATTGACTCAACATGCGTAATTAGAAGACTTGTACATATTTGTCTGGCAGGGATGATTTTGTCAGATATATTTGAACTTTGGCACCAAAATACATGTTTTCCACAGAAAGGAATACTTTTGGTTTCCTGTATTCAATTTTAATCTATTTCAATGGGATTCAAATGTTCAGGTTTAATGTAGCAGTCAAGGATAGTTCGCTAGGAGAAACAACAGATGTGGTATACTGTTTATGTATACAGGTGATTATATTAATCTTTTCTTTTCATACAAGGAAAATGCCTTGCCCGAAAGTCTTTTTTGGAAGAGCGAATTATATGATGTTAAGGAAAATAGTGTGTAGAAATGGAAAATACATAAAAAGCAGATTTTGTAGTGCGCTCAGTTTTTAGCAGTAGGTGAGTAGAGTTGCAAAAAAGTAGATCTGCATAATCAGTAGACCTGGCAACCCTGCACCCGTATTACTGTAGGGGTTGCCTAGAGAGGGCGATGTCGACCAAGCATCCCTCTAATGTCCACGGGGAGTACAACCTAGCGGTCTGTCCGGCACCACCATAGTTATGAAACCTAGAAGCATATCTGAAAGACGAGAAAGGATGCGAAGGAAATCGTGGTAAATGAGAAATCAGCCTAGTATTCACCTACTGACCAGGAAAAATCACGAAAAACTCAAGGTCAGAGTGGGCTATGGACGGGATTCGAACTCGGGACCTTCCACATGCGAAAGCAGTGGAGAAAGTGAAGCAATGCTGTATACAATGAAGCCAAACACATGGACACCTGCTCTCTTACCTCGTGCACTATACCCGCGTTAGAGATTGGGCACGCAACGGCAGCAACCACACACACACTCATACTGCGAGAGCATCTTTTATGCCAGTCATAAGATAGCGGACCAAGGTTCCTACTCTTACGTAATATCTTGTTGAGTCCAATGCCAATTAACATTTCATGTCTCACTGTATCAAGCTGGAGTATAAAATGGGCGTTATCAGATAAGGCATCTATTTGAACAGTGTATTTTGATCGCTCGTGTATTTCACCACGTGTTGAAAACGTAAAATAATCACAGAGCTGAATCTAAATTAACCGTGTAATAACTATGACTAGGATTTTAATGCAAATGTAGATTTCTTCTCTACTGTCAGAAAATAGGCTTGCTTAGTATGTGACTCAGTAATTAAAATTCAAACAATTTAAACAACTTTTTATGTTGTATTTAATGCGTGTTTTGGCCGAGCAGTTAGTCCGTTCGCCTATCACCAGGGAGGCCCGGGTTCGATCCCAGGGACCCGCATGTGGTACTCGTCGTGGACAAAGTGGCATCTGGGCGGTTTTCTCCGGGCTCTCTGGTTTCCCCTGCCACTCATTCCACTAACTTATCCATCATCACCTTTCCCTTCATCAATTTCGCCTGTATTTCATATCATCCCTTCCTCACTCTTATATCTACCTGGTGCTGGGCTGACCACCCGCTTCCAGGTCTTCACTCTGTCCTGTCCATAGGTTCATCTGCTCCCCGATAGGTATCAAACCCCAGGCACAGGTTTGGAAGTCATTGGGGGTGTCAGTTCTCCATACAGGGAGGGTAATCAGATAAACAAGAAGATTTATGGCGTGTTTTGCCTGACTTGTTAATAAGCATAACATTTTAGCAGTTTGCAAATTATGCTGCATATGTGCTTGTTTTCCATGTACTTTTATAATATCTTTATTTTACTGATTTTATCCTCATATTTGATTTAAAGATATATATAATATTTCCGAATATGTGTCATCGGGTCAGTCTTGAAACCTGGTGACTGATGATTGCCCACACTTATCAGGTCATGTCACGTAGGTGAATGCCCGCCTTATCTGTTACGGCTATTTTCTCCGGTATAAAGGCGACTATTAAGGACTTCTCTGAATTGATTACAAGCTTGATGCTTATAAATAATGAATTATAATTTTTGGAAAAACATACCAATCAGCGTTCCGAATCAGACAACTTTCCGTAAAGACTATTTATCTGGGTGCTACGAAAATGCTTGGGTTATATTAGAAGAACTGTCAACAGTAACTAAGTATGGGTGTCAGCAGATGAAAATACCGATGTAACAGGCAGATTTGTGAGGAGCGTAAGTGTAGCGGTACTATCCAGAGAAAACCTTTTAATGGACTACCAAGGTCTTGGATAAAGTGAATCATAATTCTATAGACGTCTTGTCTGATAAAGCCTTGTGTCTTTTATGGCCTTTTGATACCCCTATTCTTTTGTTTGTCTGTAAATTAATTATTTTGGTAAATATAAAGCATTAAATTTTTGGATATTTTGCGCACACCGTTCTACATAAACATAAATATCTCTGGTATTTTTCAGATAAATATGATCTGTAACTCATTTTGAACACGTTTCCTTTATTTATACGTTAAACACAAAACAATTAGTTTGATATTTCCTATTTTTACAAGGTCATTAACATTATAAACATCATTAACAATACTTACTGTTAACTAAAAATTTCTGGGAAAATTTTTAAAACGTAGTTCGATGATGCCATGTACTCCTAGAAAAAATTCAGATTGGAATTCCAAATACATGTAGAGAAATTAAATAACTTACCAAGCCGTGCAGACTGGAGTAACGCTGCTTTCACGGCTAGAAGGTATGTATACACACTGCGTGCAGCTGGTTGCGTGTCATGTGTTGTACTTCCATCAAGGTCGAACTGTTAGCATAAACACTGAAATGGGTCATTTCACGTCAAATCGAACACTTCTGAAACTTGACATACTATTTTCTCCATGTATGCAGACCTCTTATGAAGCTCCTGTTACGTATTATCTGCCACTAGAGCGGGAGTGAGAAATTATTGGCTCATTGCCCACTAGATGGTACGAGAGGGAAGCAGCACTTGATGCATGTACAAGTGGCGTCAACTTAGCTCGGGGTCGCCTTCTCAGGATTTGGGGTTTCATTGCAAGCGAATAAACAGAAAATTTGGCCGACTTTATTACCCTCCGAAGGAAGACGTAAAGATAAAGATACAGATTGCGGACGGGACCCTGAAACTGGGGCAGAGCACCGCATGTAAGCCATCCAATCATTTTTTCTCCTACCGTGACCCTAGAAGGGACGGATAAGTGGAGAGGCCTGCCGTATTCGGGACGGGATGCCTAACGTTTTCAGTTGGAACGCTTTCGACAGCGCTCAAGTCCAATCACAAGCCCCCAACTCCCGGGATCCCATTGAAGAGGCCCCCGCCCGAGAACACCCGAAGACGGGAGCTGAGTATCCCGAATGACACCAAAAAGAAACCTTCACAAAGCGCGCTCCACCTCCCAGCCGCAGCACGCCGAACACTGTCGCCTGGTATTTCAACCCTGAAACAGAGGATGAGAAGGAAACGAAGGCAACAGGAAAGAGGTGGTAGAAGAGGAGCCACCCCAGCATTCGCCTACCGAACCCCAGGAACCACGAAAATCACATAGTCCCAGTGGGCGCTCGCCAGGAATCGAACGCGAGACTTCCCGAATGTGAGCCTCATATGTTACCGCGGATCAATCTCACTCGGTGAAGGAAGACATGCTAGACATTTAAAACATGTTACATCCAATAAAAATACACCGCTTTCCACGGGATTTTAACCCGCAAACACGGAAACTGAGGCTAGGATAGTAATCGCTACTCCATGTACCTATATAGAAATTACTGATGAGCAATTTGACAGAATAAGACTTTTTAATATTAGTACATCAGTGCAGCACTGATATCAACGGGAGGGGGGAGGCGGAACAAAGAAGACTTCAACATAAAGCTTTGTGCGTTAAAACAAGGAATTTTATAATTAGACTGGCATCGTAACTAAGTTGTTCACAGCAGTAAAGCGAAATGTGCTCCTATCAGGTGGTTTACTCCACGTGGGGAAGTTGTTCTGATGTTTGTGATTGATTAAAGTTACATATGAGTACATTCCTACTGGATGGAGGCGGGATAGCAATGAACTCCGCTCTAGCTAATGAAGGATACGACCGCGAACGAAAGGTTAAGTTAAGCTATAAGATCCCTAAGAGTAATGGTATCAAACGTAAAGGTGTTTGGAAGATATATGTTACAAAACAAATGTTAGTGACAAGAAAAACAGAAACTGCTTCCAATCGGCTGCTTAATGGAATATGCTTATGTAAAATGTTATGTTTAACATAGATAGCAGCACATCCATTTGCATGGGACGGCTTTGATCTGTTTTCAAAGTAGGCAGCGTATTGTCGAAATGGGACTACATTTGTATTTCGGAAGTTGGTTTCTTGTAAACTAACACGCATAGGATTATGTTTATGTAGTATTATTTGCAGATTATTCTGATTGTGAACTGAAACCAGTTAGATTCCATTGTAGCATTATAGAATCACCAGTCATATTGTTAACAATTAATGTTGTAGAACTCATCGTATTAATGCACTTAAATTTTTGTTTGTCACGTTCAGAACATGATTGAGATCTTATACGTCATTTTAGAGGGGTGCGTATTCGAGATGTTAGAGCTAGGTTTGTTTGTTTCAGGTTGAGTCATGTGTTTTGTACGTAAAGAATTTCTATCAAGGAACCCGTTTGATTTATTCTGAATGCGTGCATTCCTAGCTTTGAGTCCGCATAGAATATAGGTTATGCAGTGTGTCAACAAGTGCTTCTAAAGTATCTGTGTAATTAAGTGCAACTTCTCTAGTTGGATACTCCAGCAGCCCTTTCGAAAAGACTAAATTGCAGGAAGTTTTAGGAATAATACTGAGCGAATTATTCCATGATTTCTTTTATATGCGAAAACATTCATCAAAATTTAAGAGGTAGAACTGGAACTTAAAAATTCAATGCCACAACTGGGATTTGAACCACAGACCTTCCGCTTGCCGGGCGGACGCTCTACCACTGAGCTATTGTGACTTAAACTTTGCCCACACACGGCTTGTGTGTTTAAAAACACCAACAGTAAGTTTGTTGGCATAAATAAATAATTCATCAAAATGTTTACTACAGCGAGTAAGCTTTGAACATTGTTTGGCTGTTGCTTTTCAGACTCCAGATGCCCTTCGCTCTCCTCCGACAATGAGCTGAAGATTAATTTTAATTTCAAAAGTGTGCCCTAATTTCTAGTGAGTAGGAATGCTAGAGGAATTACTGGAAGCAGGTCTTGGTCTTTTAATTTTAGCTTGTTTATTGTTGGTATTTGCGGGGACTGTCCGAGATTGACTCATTAGATTAGCTGATTCGATAGTTAAGGGAATTTCCATTTTGTTACCATTTCCAGTGGAGGAAAGTCAGTAGCATTGAACGCATTGCTGGAGTATTGAGTTGCTCAGATTTATTTAATAAAGTCGAAGGACAGCTTTTAGCTAAGTGTCCAGTCTGCTTACGTAAAAAACAGGAAGGGTTGTGAAGGATAAAAATATCCAATAGGAAGTGCCTTCGTAATTAATCTGCCATCTTTCAGGTAATTTATGAAATTCACTAGGTGAAGCATACATCTGCCTTTGGAAAGTTAATTCTCTATGTTATTATAGGTATGAAATCAATACCTTGCACTTTAATAGTGCTTATGTGATAAACTACCACACAAAGTTTCAGCACAACCTGTTTTATAGTTTTGAGGGAATTAATTATTAAATTTATTTACCATGCAAAAATACCTTAATATTCAAAATACTCCATGCACATCAAAAAGTGAAATATCTCAACAGTTATTTTACTTTATAAACTCTAATTGTCCCAGAAGCTCCATAAATCTCTGACAGGAAGAAAAAATAATTACTTTTGAAATAATTAGTTTCTGTACTTTGATGGACACTAAACATATTTTTAACCTTTTTTGTGTGTTTAATTCCTTAAAACTAAACAAAGTTTCGTATTTTGAAAGCAAAGACTGAACTTGAAGTCACATAAATGGAGCACTTGCTAGAAAATTTCTAGAAGCATAGTACAAAATTTAATGCGCATGGAGCATACAATATATTAAAAAAATGCAAAGTCGAGAAAAAACGCTTTTCTTGCAATATGCATGATGATCGTGAGTCAATTTCCTTTTTGTCAACCTTCCCTCTTTTGTCTCCTCAGATGCATAGCTTTTTCCTTGAGGCGAGATGCCACTTAACCACTCCTTTCTGCTGAATTTGATTGTTTTTGAGCCCATTTTGGCCCACACTTTGTTCAAATACTGCCAAAACTTTAAGAAAAAAGGTCGTTTAAATGTAATGTACATGGAATTTAAAAGCCTGCGATAGACCTTTAAAATGGCGGAATCTACCAATAGATGACTAAAGGTTTGGGAAACATTTATATGCATAAACCTAAAATCGTCAACTTGATAATTTTTCGGTCATTTTTCAGTCCCAGGGTCCCTTGGGGTGTGTGAAAACCCTGGCAGTAATCCCTGATTTTATGTAGATAATGTGAGATGTAGATGTAACTCCCAGAGTGTATAGACTGTCTTCAGTAACATGGTTAGGTATGACTGGGCACACATTTGATAAGATGACTCATATTGTTTATTATAAGGAATGTTATTGATATTAAGATATAACAAGAGGAATGTTATTGATATTAATGTAATTACATTTATGTGTAAGCTCATTAGCTATTTTCTTCTCGGATGGAAATGCGCACTCTCTCCTTGGATATTCTAGGAACAAACCTTATGTTTGCACGATCAGTAATTTACCTAGTGCTAAGTTGTATTCTTTGAGGGATATTGCATCATTAGCCTCAGTTACAATAATATTTTCTCTACTGATAGCAGTCTGATCAATAGATGCATATTGCGGCTTTCAGTGGTTAGCCTAGAATTACAAACATTTCTGTTACCGTCCATTGTTTAGCCCCTGTCCTCAGCGGTCGTGGAAGGAAAATGCTTCTATCCTCATCAATTCAGTAGGAATTTCTTCAATATGATGTATACATGACTGCACACAAGTAGCACGTAATCTAATATCACTTATTAAATGTGTTAATTAGCTGCTAAATAGGAGCACTCATCAAAACAAAACTTAAATAATGTTCACCATGGCCTCCTAGCTTTAACAAAATGTGTAATGAAGTCTTTTCTGCAAAGGTTTAGCTAGATTACCATGAAGTCGATAAAAAGTAACCTTTCCCAATAAAGGTTATAGAAGCTGTATTAAAAAGTAATATATTTTTCTGATGCGCTACATTCGCATGATGAAAGCCTGTCCCTATGACCACGTTCCCTAAAGTGCCTAGCTTTGATGTTTTGTGTGCAGTGGATTGCGCATTCGAGTCCCGCCTTGGACATGGGTGTGTGTGTGTGTGTGTGTGTGTGTGTGTGTGTGTGTGTGTGTGTGTGTGCGTGCGTGCGTGCGTGCGTGCGTGTGTGTGTGTGTGTTGTTGTGTGTGTGTTTTTGTAAATGTATGTATGTGAGACATTGAAAAGAGAACACAGCCAGAGAACAAATGGAAACCAACAAAGTTTAAAAAAAAAGACAAAAGAAACTGCACTCTACTTACTCCTGTACAAACTATTCTTACAACCTTATACTTCTATTTCATGTTAATCGAGTTAAACATTTGTAGAAATGCTGTTATTACACATTTCTTTGTAGGCATGATGGGAGTAGGGGAATACAGTAGACTTAAGCGGTAGTGAAATCTTTTAAGAGCTGGTTGCTATCTGATGGCTTTAATATTCAGTTCTGTTTGCATTAACAGGAGGGAAAGAATGTGATCTGTTGCATTCACATGACTTTTTCTACTCTCGTACGAACTATTCTACCTCTATCTACTTCATTATAACCGAGATAAATATTTGCAGAGATTAGCCTTATTACTTACTGAACTACATTCAGATTTATTTGGCTCACAAAACAATACAACATTTACGCTGGTAACCATCATAAGGCCGAGCGGTTAGACCGTTCTCCTATCACCTGGCGGCCCGGGTTCGATCCCAGGGACCTGCATGTGGTATTCGTGGTGGACGAAGCGGTGCCTGGGCGGGTTTTCTCCAGGTTCTCCGGTTTTCCCGCCACTCATTCTACCAATTGCTCCATCATCTTTCCAACCATCGATTTCGCCTGCATTTCACATCATCCTCTTCCTCACTCTTATACCTGGTGCTTGGCTATCAAGATTTTGGCAAATATACCACTCCTCCAAAATTTAGTCTACTTGTACAAAAACTAGAACACAAATTGTGCTTACTGAGTATTTGAAAGCTTAAAGCATGTTTAAGGAAATGTTTAGTCTTAAATAAAATTAATTTTGGTTTTCAGTGATTCAATACTACCTTTAATATGCCTATTTCAGTGCACAAAGGGCAATAGAGGAATTAAATAGTAGCATATAGAACTCCCACAGGAAACTTAACAACAATTTATAAACAGATTAAAGCTTGCAAGGAGGTGAACTGGAAGCGAACTGCAGGGACCGTTTAATTCCTCTATCACCGTCAAATGTTAAAGCTGGCTTTGAAATTTAATTCTCTTTGCATGACCTGTTTTTATATTAACAGATGAATATGAAATTATTTATATATTTGTTTATTATACTCAGATCAGAATTTAAAAGCTTCAAATTGTTGATATAAAATCCTTTTTAAATGCAAACAAAATGGAAAAATCTGAAGAGATTAACACAAAACACTCAGTATTCAAATAAACAAAAATTTTAGTTAGTAGATTCAAACATTTTACGATTTATTTATACCAGTTTTTTAGGAGTATCCCGTTACAACTGTTACAAATGAGCAATGCAGAATCACAGGGAGTCAAACCATAGCATCCTGACAAAAAAAGACGTCACCAAAATCGTGCTCTTCCCTGGGGTGCTTCTTAATCAGTGACCTCGCCTTGCCTTGGCTTGATCAGTTTGTAGCTTCACTTTGAGAGTTAGCCAATGTGAAACCGACGTCACGAGTGCATGATGTCCTAAACCCATAGGTACTCATACACCTTTCATGTCGCGAAGAACATCTTTGGTGGTGGTTTTTACTGAAAATGAAGCATAACGTGAACGTGTTTTAAATTCTTGTACCGGGCTTTCAACGTAAGCAAATACAATGTGAGTCTTTTTGGATTATAATACATGCAAATTTTAAAAAAATAAATATGTGATTACAGTTCAGCTAAAGTATTCTGTACAACTTACCAATAATAATGCCAAATAAGATGGTCCTAGATAACAGGTCAGTAACACATGTGAAGCCATAATAAAATACACCTTTTATGTTGCGAACATCTTTGGTGGTGGTCTTTACTGAAAATGAAGCATAATGTGAACGTGTTTTAAATTCTTGTACCAGGCTTTCAACGTAAGGATATCACCGTTCTGCATTTCAAAACTATTTTTTTTTTTAAATCTGATAGATGATCCTAAACGGATTTTTTTTGTGCTGAATTCGAAAATAATGTGCATTTTCTCCCATCACGCCAGGTTTTCAAAATATTCATAAATAACAGAAGTTAAATTAAAACTTTGTGAAATGTAATAAAGATTACTTTCAACAAGAATTTTGCATTAAAAACCAGGCCATAATTATAATTTGTTATTTGCCACGAATTAATCACTGATTAATAATAATTATAAGCACATTCATAGTCCATTTTTAACATCCAACAACAGTCCGACATCATGTGAACACTCCACTTCCCTTGATTCCACATTTCGAAATATTTATATCCTGGTGAAATCTTTCGCCCTATTCCTGACCAAAATCTCCTAAATTACCAGGGAAATAATTTAGATGGGAATGAAGAAAATGTACTTTGACACTCATGTTGCAACCAATCTGAAATCTTGTAGCTTCATTTTCACTATGTTAACATAAATTGGGTCTTTTTTATTTCCAAGGAAATTAAAAACAACATTTCTGAAAGCATTCCAGACATCCTTCACTTCTCGACTCAGAGTATTCTCGAACTGAATGTCCATCAGTTTGCGAATTTGTGGGTCAACGAATACCTAAACCAGCTTTAATTTTTTTTTCATTGGTTAATGAAGGAAATGTAATGCAAAGGTATTTTAAGTATTCACTTTCACAAATTGTTTCATTAAATCTAATTTCACATGGAGAGGTGGCAACAATACTTTTGAGGGATCAATAAGAGGCTCACTTTTTTTTTCTTTGCCCCGTGCTAAATTAGTCCGAAGTGGCTACTGTTCCCTTTCCCAGTGTACTGGCCTAGCTCTGCTATCCCTCTCAAATAAGAAACAAGGATATTTTGTGAAATGAGCCTGTTGATCAAGTAATAGTCCAATGATCTTGAAATCTCCACAGGCTAGCCATTGATGGTTTCCGCACTGTAGTTTTTGTAACAAATATTTAACATTTTTATGTGGGCTACAGGAATGGAAGGATGAATGTTTCCATTATGAAGCAAAACACCTTCAAGGCTTTTTGAGAAGAATCTATGAAGAAACTCTTCTCTTTGGAATTATAACGTGTTATAACATTTGAAGTCAGCAGGATTGTCTTGGCAACACACCAAATTTTCTTCTTCAGCAAAAAAAGGACAAGTTTCTTCTCATTATGCCTATACCATGAAAAATATGTACCCTCTGCCAATACTTCCTTTTCTTTTCTTTTAGCCTAGAGCCTAAAAGTTCTGCTGATTCTAGGCAAATTTAAATCCCTCACTAAATCATTAAGTTCACTTTGATTAAAACATCTATCATCCTACAGATTCATAAGTATTATCCACTGGAGATTCAGTTTCAGTGCTACTGGATGCAGATGGCAATGTATCTGATCTTGTAGACAAATATGTATATCCAAGAATAAACATTGCATGTCTTATCGCCATGACAAATAGTTTTACATTCCCTAGGGCAGATTTAGTTAGTAGATTTTAATAAATATAAAAAATATATAAATATAGTAATAGTTATATTATTTCACATTTTAAGTAATAAAGTTGCAATTATAAGCTGTTGAGCCCTTCTAACAAACAATAAGCACGCGGTAATATTACTACATTGCGAAAAATATTCAAAACGTAAAATTTTAAACCGCAAAAACTTCTGACGTGAAAATGTGATTCAGAAACGCTCACTCACTTCAAAAAAGCAAAATCCATGCAGAACGGTGTATTCAATGTGAGTCTTTTTGAATTATTGATGCAAATGCAAATTTTATAAAATAAAAATGGGATAAGTATTCTGTAAACTTACCAATAGTGGTACCAAATAAGATACCCCTAGGTAACGGGTGAGTAATAGATATCCTAAAGCTATAATCAGATAGATATTTTAAGTCTCAAACACATCATCTGTGGTGGTGGATTTTATTGAAAATAAAGCATAAGGTGAAACGTATTTTAAATTCTTTCAACGTAAGGAAATACAATGTGAGTCTTTTTGGATTATTGATGTAAATGTGCATGTTATAAAATAAGAAACTATTCTGCAAAACTTACCTATGAAATACTAGCCGATTAGAAGTGTTTTAATGCCATATTGCTACCGATGATGCACTAAGTTTAATACCTGAGCTTCTATAGTTGGAATTGCAGTTTTTAAGCTGGCATATTATTAAAGCTCACGTAAAATAACTTTTGTTTGCTTTAAAAAATGTGTGTGTGTGTGTGTGTGTGTGTACGTGTGTGTGTGTGTGTGTGTGTGTACGTGTGCGTGCGCGTGCATGTGGGTGCAGGTGCGTGTTGTTCCATATTCATAATTTCTTCTCTGGAACACAGTAGGCAGTTTGGTGAGATTGAAAGGTCAGTCCTATAGAGATGGTTATTCAGATAATCATGTCCGGTTGTGAGACGAAAGGAGCTAACAGCTGATTTTCTTGGTAATTTTGGAATTATTTTAGGATTTTGTGCAATTTGTAGCCACTTTGAACTTTTATTTTCTTGTGTTATTTTATTTATATACCTTTTATCTATTTTCTTATACAATGCGTTTGATTGATTCACAAGGAAATTTCATAATAGCTTTTTGTTTAATTTGGGTTCCTTTCTTTGCAAAAAATCCATTCACTCCGCAATGAGACGGTATTCATTGCGTTACAACTTTCTTCCATAGTTTACCGATTTATTGAATCGTCCTTTGGATTTCTTTAATTTTTTCCATTTTAGGGAATGTTACTTTGCTTGTAATAGCAGCCTGTGAGTCTGAAGGGATAACTATATTTTTACATTGATGCAGCCAGGGAAACATATTTTACAGTGTTATATAAACAGTTTCTATTTCTCCATCAAAATGTGTGGTATTTCTTCAACATTTCAATAAAAGGAAAAGAACTGGCATATACGTACCACCTGCTCCAGCCCCATCATTTTTTTTAAACTATTTCTTTATTTTGTATTAAAACACCGGAGCAACACTTTTCCTACAGTAAGCTTTTTCCTACCCTGTATAGTTTCACAATTTTTCAAAAAAATACTTATTTTGAGGCAGGGGATAACAAAACGCGCCTTTCCAATGGAATTGAGATATCTCTAGCTGTCGTATGTGGCTACCAAGTTTAGCTGTTTAAATTTCGCAGTGGTTTGCGCTGATGATATACATTCCACATTTATTCCTGTCTCAAATGGTGAATATTTTTCATCGTGAAAGCAAACATTTATAAGAGTTAAATAATCACACAGTTTAATTTGTATGTGTCCACCACTTATTCGTAATTTTTGCCAGCTTCTAACAAATATATGACTGTGCTAGAGAAATCCCTTGCGTTCAAATTGAGGAAGAAACCATTCCATCGCCCTCTTGTAGGCTTCACTGCTGTAAAGGTCGCTTTTAATATTTGCTCCTTCTTCAATATCAGTTACTTCGAACTGTCCCGGTTCTGCCAACACAATCGGCAAAACACTGAAAGCTGAAAACATGCCGTAATGAGTCCTCTTGTCAAAGTCTTTTCTCAAGTTCTCTAAGGTTGGTGGCTGTGTGGAACACTTCAGCGTTGCCATTGTTTCACAGAGCGTCTCGTGGTATTCCTGTACAAAACAATAGCAAACATCTGAAAATCAAATTAAACTAGACACTGAACAGGAGATTGGGGAATGCACAATTGATGAAAATGTTTTCTAGTATCTTCCTGTGCCTGGCGAGATGCAGGGAGGGGATCAAAAGGACGGAAACCGTTTATGTAGTCTATAATTAACTCAATATTGGTTATGTTGGGAGTTACCAGAATTAGGCAAGAAAAGGAGAAAGCGGGTACATCTCTGCTGAAGGGGAGACACTCCATACACTGAGAAGTGGACTAAGCTGAAACCTCTTAGGGTACAAAAACTGTCTTCTTTTTTTATAGTTAGACTAATATGGTTAAACAGCATACTACGTTCTATATTTTATTTTGTTACATACATACTCCAAGTAAAGTATTCCTCTTTTAGGTCGGTTAGCTATAGGCAGATACCATTTAGTTTTCTTTACCGGCTGGTGTATGAGACAATCATTCATGGATCACGGTTGAAATTATTAAAGAAATAATAGTTTAAAGAACCGCGTCAACAGATTTCAAAACCTCCTAAAAATGTACGAGTTGGGTTTGAAGATCATCTCAATACAGTTCAGATTTGAAAGACATTGATAGAAACCTAGGAATATTTTATGTGGACAGTCTTCTAAAACTGTGCGATTTCTTTTGTCTTATCTTGTATGATAGTGAGTTTAAAGAACATTTAAAGTCAGATTTCAAATTTGATTGCAACTGGTAGATAGAAATTAAGGTTAGTTGATATACTTCTTTTACTAGTAAGTAGTGTAGGTGCCCAAAATTTGATATAGAAATTTCATAGGAAATATACTTTTGAGCTCCCCGAATCCAAAAAAGGAATGTTTCTTGTGTTAAGTGTTTTTCAACAACAAAGCTCAAAAGGTCCTACAAATAAAAACCTGGTATTTTATGTTCAGCATCTTGCAAGGAACATTTAGGGGTCTTAAGAAATTTCCCCCTACCTACCCTTTACATGGATAACAGTTTGTTATTCGTTTTCTAAAATACAAGTCTAAGAGTTCGAATTTAAATACCACGTGCTCAATATATTTTCATGACTAATCAAATGCATATATTGAGCTTTCTGTGAACATCCTATGAAGTCCCTTCATTCTGAATTGATGTATAATTTTGTACAACTAATAAACCATAAGAAATAGACAAAAGCCCACTACAGAAAAGATGTATGCATAGATCTGGTTAAACATACACATTTTCTCTATGATCCTTATTAAACTGCCAATGAGGCCCGACACTACAATAAGGCACCAAATTCCCGCTAGAATATTTGATGTGAGTTACTCGTTAACGTTGAGGATGAATGGTACACAATTTTATTGCTTTTCAGTGCAGAAGCGTTTACGTGAAGCAAGTTCTCGGAAGAGAACAGCAAGACAAAGCAGCAACCTGCCACCAAATGGCTGCAGGGGTCTGTCTCTCTGTATGTCACGATAGTAATTCCGGCATTGTGGGTCAGCCCCCGGGAGGAAACATGAGAATAAAGCACCCTACAAGTTGCGGAACTACAACTACGGGGTCCCTAACAGGTGCAAGCAAGTCCTTCAGCCTGATGGAGTTCCAGGTCGCCACAAGCCAGCCAGGCCCGACTGATCAATCAGTTCACCTGGAAGAGTGACCAGGCGATCACAGCGCCTCCCCTCCACCGAGTACCGTATTTCCAGAGCGCAAGCACCACCGTAGCATAGCCCACCGGTGATCACACTGACTCCTACAACCTGGAAAGACTGGAGAGAGAAAATGAAATGGAAGAAAGTGAAACGGGGCATGTGAGGTAAATATCCTTCATAGCATTCGTCTTTAGTGACCCGAGAAAACCCCTGAAAAAACCCAATGTCAGGAATGTCGGCCAAGGGAATCGGACCCATGATCTCCCAAATGCGGGCCACAGACGTTACCGCCTTAGCCATCCCGCTGGGTGGGTGCATGGGTGCTTCGAAGCATTTAAACTGCAAGGACGGCTCTATTTCACGTTTTAGCTGCTTTTATTCTACTGTCATTTCAATGTATTGGTCTTTTACCTATATAGGCAGCTCCTCACCCACTTTATTCGTATATCTGTTGAATAAAGTACCTATTATACGTTGATGAACTTAATGAAAACATGGAAAAATAATTGCTTGCAGGAATTCAATTAAGTGTAACATAATGTTATAAGCAGATGATATCGTAATACTCCAAAATAGCAAAGAAAACCTAAAGTGCTCTGTTGATAATGTACCAGCTGGGCAAAGTTACCCTTCTAGTGCATGAATTCCTTATTTTTAAATTTTTTCTGCTACCAGATGTGGCCCCTTTTCCAAAGGTAACTGAATAAACGCATAAGATATGGATCGGAGGGGGAAACACACACACACGCACACACACACACACACACACACACACACACACACACACGCACGCACACACACACACACACACACACACACACGTCAGTCACAGTTTAACCATAACAATTTAAAGAGTATTGAAGAATGAACACATATAAATGAAGATAAATATTAAAGAACATATGTGAATGTTACAAGTAGCTTAGAATATTGAATAATGAATGTGTCGATAAATCTTAAAGGGTCCGAGTAACTGAATATTCTGCTGTACTTTATATTCCAAACTGAGTACATGTTTGCTTCCACATTCAAATTCTGACCAGTGCAGATAGCGGATTGTGTTACCCTGATGATGCCAAGCGCAGTACTTGGCGAAACGTTGGTATCTACAATGCCTTCTAGACCATGTCCTACAAGCCCGGAAGAACTAAACTTATCTAATAGTCAAGACACCGGCCGTGAAAGCCTAAGTTTATACACGAGTATATAAAATTTCACACAAAGTGCTTCATTAATTGTAATACTGTATTTCATTGTTACACACTTCACTTTCTTAAACTGGGCATTTGCTATGCAATTCTACTATTTTCACTCACGACTGTTCCGCTTTACATACTACTTGGAAAGCTTACTCACTCCAATGTTTCTATAACAACCCATAATTAACATTAAACTATAACTACGGCTAGGAAGTTAATGGATTTGCATGTTTTTTCATAGGGGTTAAAAATGAATGCTTTTACATTATGTGCACGAATTATGGAATTTTCAGTTATTTAGACATGATTTTATTGTGCATATAACTGCATATTTTCTTGATTTTGATAAATGCATAATATTACAATATTATAGTCCCTATATTGTATATTTTAATGATTTTTAAAGTTTTTTATTATTTTTTCCATCTGTATAATATTTGTCATATTGGTAGTACTGCAAATGATGATGCTTATCATGAAGATTTCAATATTATAGCCCCTAAATTGTATAGTTTAATGATTTTTATGGTTGTTTATTATTTTTCCCCATGTGTATAATATTTTTCATATTGGTAGTACTGCACATGATGATGCAACTCACGAAGATCTATATTGCATATTTTAATTATTTTTATGGTTTTTTATTATTTTTTCCAACTGTATAATATTTTTCATATTGGTAGTATTACACATAATGGTGCAATTCGCGAGCTGGTGAGAACTAATGCTGAGCCATGTTGTCATACAGTGAATCCCCCGTTTCCATCCTTTCATTATATGTATGTACGTAGAGAATAATCAGTGCATTATCTGAGAGGTTTATATTAACAAAGACAAAGTACAGGTCAATGTTTTGAGCAGTACGATTATAGTAACGCTTGCCAGCCTACCAGTAGTTGTGTCGTGGTCTTCAAACGTTCACGTGTTGTGAACTGGTTCCCTTTAAGTTAAATTAGGCGTATAAAGTGTTAAAAAGCTCTTCAAATGCCGAAAATAAAACCAACTTCGAGTGCTAGATTAATTAATTTACAGAAAGAGTTTTCGGGTGATTTAATATCTACAGATAATAGGGTGCTGTTTTGTGGAGCGTGTGAGAAAAATGTAGGGAGTGAGAATAGATTTCAAATAGTTCAGCACATAAACACAGCAAAACATAAGGAAAATTTCATCAGAAAACTCGCAATGAATCTGTTCAAAAACAGCCAGTAGAGAGTTTAGGAAGTAGGGTTACTGAAATTTCCTATGACTTGTGTCAAGCATTTATAGTTGCTGAGATTCCCTTGTTCAAAATTAATAATGCGACATTTAAAAACTTTCTTGCCAAGTATACTCGACAACATGTGCCTGAAGAAAGTACACTACGTGAGACTTATGTAGGACATTGTTGCAATAACGTATTGTCAGATATACAAAATGAATTAGCGGATCAGTTTGTGTGGTTGTCGGTTGATGAAACCCATGATTCTGAGCGCCGTTCTATTGCTAGCATAATCGCGGGGCTTTAAATAATGAACAAAATACATATTATCTTCTTAATGTGTGCGAATTGTCGGCCACTGACAATGTAACTGTGGCTGAGTTTGTGATGGACTCTTTGAAATTACTATGGCCATGTGGAATCAAATATGACCGGTTACTTTTATTTGTTATTGATACAGGTCCTTATATGGCAAAATCAGAACAAACTCTGAAAGGTATTTTTCCTTACTTAATTCATATAACTTGTTTGGCACACGCTCTTCATCGTATTTCTGAGACAATACATGATTCTTTCCCATTGGTAGATAGATTTGTGTCCAGTACAAAGAGAATTTTTGTTAAATCTCTTCCTCCTGCGCCAGTGTTAACTCGATGGGGAACATGGGTCGAGGCAGTTTTATATTATGCTGAGCACACAGAAATAGCCGAAGAGGTTGTTAATTCATTGGGCTCGAAAGATGCTTCATCAATAGAAACTGTGCAAAATATTCTATCAGGCACTAGGTTAAAAGAGGATCTTAGTTTCATATCTGCCCATTTTTCTTACTTACCAACAGCCATAACGGCATTGGAAGCTGTAGGATCTCTTTACATGAATCAATAACTGTCTTTGAAAAAACAATATGTGACCTAAGTTTGGTTCCTGGTAGCATAGGACAAAAAGTGAAAAAGAAAGTGAATTATGTAATTTAAAAAAATTCTGGTTATAAACAGATGTGCGATATTTGAGACATCCTCAAAAGAAAACCATCTATCACACCAAGAGACTTGACTCTCTTTGAAGCAGTTAACATCATTTAAATATGCCCCGATAAAATCTTGTGACGTGGAGGGAAGTTTTTCACGTTACAAAACTGTTTTGCGAGACAACAGACGATGTTTTACAGTTGAAAATTTGTGCAAAGGGCTGGTTGTGAACTACAATTTAGCAGTTAATACTAGCAGCAGGACCACTTCTGCTTCAACCTCTAAGGAATAAGGTAACTTTATTTATTATTTATACTAACCCGTCTTGTCTACTGCAAAGGGACATTAATTGTTTTAATTAAATAGTGCATATTTTTCTTGGCATATTTTCAAGTTTTTAAGAGCATATTTGCATGCATATTTCAGTGTTTTTTAGGGCATGAACTTCCTAGCCCTAACTATAACATAACGTTCATTCTCTACAACTCTTACAACTCAACTGTTGTTATGAAAAACTAAACAGTGCACTATATCAGCCTAAGTAAAAACATTCTGATGTGTGCACTCACATGTCTTTTTCTACTCAGTCTAGTAAAACTATTTTTAAAAGCACTTGTTCTTCTATCTACTTCATGTTAATCGAGATGAACTTTACCAGAAATGTTTATTCTACATATCTCCTTATAGGTACTGTAAGCCTACTGTTTGCGATAGTCATACTTTTAAGAGCTGGTCCCTATGTGATGGCTTGGCCATTCCAGTCTCTTTGCATGACCAGGACATAAAAAGAAAATAATGATTTCCTATTTGAGAAAAGTATAAGCATTTCAAAATTCCAAACAATAATAAGGAATATCTCAAAATGGTTATTTCCAGTAAAAAATATTTCACATAAATTGTGTGCTTTAACGAGATCTACAATTTTTGTGCAGAAAGTTTTTGTCTTTTCCTTACGGTTTACCAATTAGGCAAGAGCAATACGGAATGAAGAGGTTACTCTCAGGAAACTCAAGATATACTTTCATTTGTCCTGAAAATATCTTAATCACAAGGTATTTTAATCAAAACCGTTAAAGTCATTTTCAGGAAAATCAAAATTTTCCAAAAATTTTCCACGTAAAGGGTAATTTAGGGTGGGACTATTTTCTTCAAATTCTTCGTGTCGCATCCTTGAAAAACATTAAACTTAAATACTAAATATGGTTTTTAACCGACTTTTCGTTTTTGAATTATGCTGTTCACAGACACATACACACACAGACACCCCCACCCCCCCCCATACACACACACACACACACACACACACACAAACGCATTCACACCACACATACATTTTTTTTTTTTCTAAAAATGCTTTTCTTAGATTCAGGGGCCTCAAAACACGTATTTCCGGTGAAATATCGATATCGAATGTATGGCTAAAATGCAATACTTGCCCTACTTACTGAAAGTACACTGTAGAGAAAGTAAAAATGAAACAACCACAGAAGAATTGAATATTTATAAATTATATGATGAAATTGAAGAAAATAAAGACATCTGGTAAGATTACATGAACTTCATGAGTAAAGAAAAGATACACTCTTGATTAGCAAGTATCCTTTGTGAAAAAGAGGCATCGGGTGCTCCAGAAGAAGACGGGAATGAAGTGAAAAACACGAGATGGAACAGGCAGAATTCCTACTTCTTGAAGTAAAGAAGAAGATCTGCTCTATAATCAAGGCATCTACGTTCTATGGGATGGTGCGAATGCAGACTGCGATTGTTGTATAGTGTATACATACTGCACTTGACTCAGGAGTTAAGCTATGACCTTGTGGCTGTCACAAGTGAACTTGAGATAGCGCTCCATTATTTTTTCCTCTCGCGCTGATGGTTTACAGCCTGCTTCAAAAGCAACTTATCCTTTCTTTCCCGGTACAATGAATATTACGCGAAAGAGCATCACTAATATGTTACATTACCGCATAAAACAAAGTAATTATGATCACACTTTGAATAATATCACTAACAGAGTATGTTTATTCGAGACTCAAGAAACCACACTATATAATATTGTAGCAGCACTGGCACTGCTCACAGTCCAACTGCATTGTATACAATAATTTTGAACTGTCGGTGTTACTCTGAATCTCCCCACTCCACACCACGATTGTACGTTCAAGGACAAAGACATTCTCCTGAGTCAATGACGGTATGTAAATGTGTGTGTCATTACTCATTTGCTCACCTCTATGAGCTGGTCGACGTAAGTGGTGCGGACCTTCTCATTGGAACTGGAATTCAGGAAGTAGTGCAAGTCAATACACGGGCTCGTGATACACGGCATTTGGAAGTCCACAAATCTCACCCCAACAGGTTCACCGGAGGGTGCATATCGGAATAGGATATTGTTTGTCCAGAGGTCTCCATGTGTCAAAACTCTGAGATCACCTTCTTCATGATATTCTATAATATGTCGTAGACGTTCACGGAAGCTCACTTCTGCAAGTGTTGATATTTTTGCTGAATATTTCTCCAGGCCTTCCATATTCTTCACTGCCACTGCTAATGCCTTTAGCGTACCTTTAAGACAAATAAAACAAAAATAATTATGGTTTCATAAGATCTCTATGCTGGAATAAAACTGGAAATCGGATTATACATGAACAATTCATTTTTAGAGGTGGAACTGGAACAACGAATTTTTAGCTTTCCTTGCAGATGCTCCACCATGGGGAGACTCCCCACTAAACGAGTCTCCGGCTTGTTACCTTGAGCTAGGCGATCATTAGACCTCGGATTTTTAGGTTGTTGAACATGTTCATTTCGGCGCCCAAAAAGGTTTTTAAAACTTTAAAATATGTCCTAAACATGCAATTTTAGGCTCTTTAAATTTTGTAGAACTTGGAAAGATAATTAAGTTTGTAAGGTTAATAACTAACAAATAACACCAGAATTCGCACATACGTTAAATAGCAAAAATTAATAATCGGGATAGATAAAGTTTTAATTACTACAATCAGTAAGTGTTTATTGTCACATACATTTGTGAAATATGCATTAATACTTTTTTCTCCGTAAGAGAAATCCCAAATAAAATGACAGTCCAATGAGTTTATAAATGTATAACAGAACAATACAATGAGTTAAAAATAACATTTGCTATACAAATACAATCTTCTGTTTTTTATTTCAGCTTTTGATTCTTTTAAATCTCAATTATTTATTAATGATTGCAGCATTTTGTGCCCTATTTATAATTGACATTACCATATATCACTATTAATTTTTAAAATTTTTCTGGTGTTATACTGCATCTTCTATTTGATAGAACCATTTTATAAGCTGAAAAGGACTGTTCCACAGAAACTGAAGTCATTGGGACATATTTAAATGTTGCTAAATTTCACATGTTAATTTGTGTTGGCAGGCTTACATCCTTATCATTCAGCACATCGCACACATTTTTGAAAGCAAAAAACCCAGCACTCTTTTTCATCAATGCACTCCACTTATCTCTAACTTTGTCACCAGCTCTTCCCACTACCGTGTTTACTTTGGTTTCTACTTCTTTAATGATACCAATTTTCTCGGGGAGGGATTTTCCCGTCGCTTCAAGTTTCGTAATGCAAGGAGGCAAGAAAGAAAAATTGGACTGCATCTAAACAATGTTTTTCTTTATAGTGTGCTATCCTGCAATAGTTCTTTTACAACTCGCACACATGCCACATTATCATCTGGCAACCCATTTACAACACTGGCTGTTTCTTCCAAATGTTCAGCGTAATACACAACAGCGTCAATCCAGGTGCCCCACCGAGTAATTACAGGTGCAGGAGGGGGGAGGGCAGAAGGAATTGTTTGTCGAAGCAGTGCTACTCTTTAAGGATATTTACAGAAGACCTTTTTCATGTTTGACACACGACTGTTAACTTTGGGAAATTAATTTCGGATGGTTTCAGCAACTCTGTGTAACGCATGGGCTAAACAGGTAATGTGCATTAAATTTGGATAAAAGGTTTTCAGGAGAGATGAAGCAGTAACCATGTAAGATGCAGCATCGGTACACAGAAGAACTTTGGAATAATCAATTCCATTCGGGAAAAGTAATGGCAGATTCTTATTAACACTGTTGACTCTATCTATAGAAACATGGCCTCTACATTATAATTCGAGTGGCTACACTGTGACTTTAGAATTACGAGTCACTTATTGGGTTGGTATTGCACTGTGTTCGTAACCTTATAACCTATAGAAAGTTGCTACCTAATGTGATGGAAGAATATTTCTTCCTATTTAAGAGTATCATCTAAAAGTCAAGTATGGTATCAAGGGGGATGACATAATGGGGCAGCCTAACCATGGTCCTGTGTTTTCACATTTATGATCCGTAGCATTGACGCCAAGTACCTATACTTATGTAGCACATATATTACTGTTAATGCATACAATAAAAGCTGCCGCTCTTTCTAAATTTGTTAAATACATTTTCATAAAATTGGAGACAATTGGGTTAGAAGCTGCAGGCACTATCTCAAATAATACCAGTAAAACAATTCAGATTAGTACTTCATTAGTTTTATTAAATGGAATTTGACAAATCAAAGGCAATCGGCTTTGAAGTTATGGGCACACATAAAAATTGCTGCCATATAAGAAATTTATTTCCAGTTCCAGTGCTCATCCAGAATTATTGAATGTGACCACTCAAAACATTTTTGCACGGGATTGGCAACTATATTCCTGTTTGACGTAGTAACATATCGATTTATGTACTGATGAACTGGCTGAACCAAAAATAACAGAGAACTCACTTATATACCTACCTTCTGAGTTGAAACAATCCGGAGAGTTTGAATATAGTCCGAAAACATATGTGCTTATCTTATAAAAGATTCCAGACTGGTTAACTTTGAATTTAATATAAAAAAGAACATTTCTCATCTTTAGACACAAAATGTCTAAAACAAACATGAATACATAATCACAACACATCACATCTGCTTAAGCCCACGGTATACGTAGCTTTCAATAGCTTTCGTGTTCTGTCCTCCGAGTCCTCTCAGTTCCTCAGATCGGCGTTGTTTCCAACCTGAGTAGAGGTAAAACACCAGGACAACTACTGCTAGAGCAAAGACTTCAAGAAGAACCATTTTTATTCTATTCTTCAGGATTGAGTTGTTTTTTCAAATCAACAAAACTTCAACGTAATTCTACAATCATAAGCTAAATTGAATTTTGCTTCATTTGTTATATAGGAGCAACAAAAGGAAAGTTAGAACAAAAGAAACACAAAATTTGTTACTAATCTGTTGTTTGCCGAATTTGGCAACGCATAAACATGAAAAGTCGCTGATTTCTGTGTAATAATAATACTAATAATGCTAATAATAATAATAATAATAATAATAATAATAATAATAATAATAATAATAATAATAATAATAATAATAATAATAATAATAATAATAATAATAATAATAATAATAATAATAATAATAATAATAATAATAATAATAATAATAATAATAATAATAATAATAATAATAATAATAATAATAATAATAATAATAATCATCATCATCATCATCATCATCATGATCATGATGATGATGGTGACGACGACGACGATGATGATAAACTTGGTTGTGAGCAAACGCGCTAATCACATAGGCGCAACAGACGTGGCAACGCCTCGCTGATTCTCCGTAAGAGCCATTGTGCCTTCAGAACGTGAAAACTCCTATAGCTGTTTTGAACAGAGCAGATACTGGGATGAAGATTCATGTGGATCCATTCTACTAAGAATTACATTTCCCGTATGCCTCTCCATTGCGTCAGTGGCTTCGTCTAGACACAACCAAATGCAGGAATCCCCTATACTTTCGCGAATTGATTGCAGAGTGGTCTCATGTAGAATTTAAACAATTTTTTCGTAAAGTGGATTCAGATGGAATTGAATATTTGCAGCACTTCTGTAAGAATACTTTGAAAATTGGATTCTGTACTACATTGCAAGCGATGTTAGCAGCTACCAAAGCTTTGCACAGATCCATATTAAAGCTAGTTTCACTTGTAGATGGAGAAAACTTGTTGAACAAAGTGTGTTTCTTTAGTGCAGTCTGGGAGGCTCTAGCTTTATGGCCACTGCCATTAATATGCTGGTCAATATAAGATTTCCTGCCATGTGAAATCTACACAAAAGAAATGGAGAATAGTTTTAGACTTACAGTAAACAAGAATTTTGCGCCAAATACTGAAACACAATTTTGTTAGATGTTTCTAAAGGTTGGTTAAGTATGAAAATTAGATTACCTGTTTATTGCAGAATTCGCAGAAAACGATTTTCCCATCGCTGGTGAATCCCGATATATTCTGGATTCATTGCTGTATCAGTGCACTTTTGGAAGACTTCATTTTAGGCATTTTGACGCTTTATATTTTAGTTTGTATACACGCTCATTCATACACACATAAACGGCTAACACTGTACATTGGCACCGTAGAAGGTTCACAGCAAGGAAAACTTCTTAAGAGGGTTGTTACAAACTCCTTTTGTATTACAAAGTGCTGCTTTTATTATGATTTTCTTTTTAAATTGAAACATAGAAAGTAGAAAGAGATAGCGCTATGTTCCAGAGGAAATTGGTAATCTACCTAATCTCTTCCATATTCCACAGTAAAAGGTGCATTGAAGCCTGATGTGATAGTGTTTCTAAAGACTTGGACCATCATTAGCACACTTCTACTACCTCTACTACTACTACCTCTAGAGCGGTCAGGTAGTAGAAAATTTGTCATTTTCAAGCTAAAGCTAGTTATGATAACCTTATTGTATGGCTTATACAAACTGATCAGCTGTTGACCCAGACATTTCATTCATACTTGATGCTCAAGGTCAGCCCATTATCCCATTTTAAACCCTGTTTTGAATCCACCCATTGTGTGCAAGAATGTTGCATTTCCTTGCGATCAGAAACTTGCTGACCCAACTCTCAGCTTTTAGTAAGACAATTTTAAAATACCCTTACAATGCCAAAATTACTGGCTCGTTCTCGAAGTATGTCCAAATATTTCTTTTTAGGGATGTGCAGTGCTTCAAGCTCCGACTCATATCTCAATTTACAACATGTCGCGGGGGGGGGGGGGGGGACTTCGTGGTCATCAGCGTCCTTAAAAAAAGAGCTCATGGCAATATCCAGATATAAACTTCAATAAAAAATAAAATTTCTATTAAAGAAAGAAAATAAATAAACATACAAAACAGCGGCAAAAGCCAAAATTGAAACAAAGCTATAAATATGTCAAAAGAGCATACACATTATGTATATAAAGCTTCAAAAGCTCAACTCATGTTGCACTCCGCTAAAAACCTAAAAACTCTTTCGACTGCTATTCTGTCGTCCGCCAAGACCTCTGCAAGTCTGGCAGGCAGCTTCACGGAGTCTCGAAGGTGCGCTAGAGACGAACACTCAGCAGCACGGACGGACAGACAAAAGGTTGTCGCTTAGCGGACAAAGAGGAGCAGGGTCCATTTTAAATAGGTAACTATGCGAAAAATTGCAGTGGCCTATTCGCAACCGAGCCAACCTAACCTCTTCCCGACAAGATATGCATTCGAGAACAGGTCGTACAGGTTCTCCTGTACGGTATGTTTATTTGCACAGCACCTAGCCGCTAATATGACTTTATCTGTGCGGTATTAGAGGTGACTTTATAATTTACAAGCTTTTGGGTCTTGGGCAATGGTTTCTTCCTGTATACCTAATTTTTGATACAGGAAGGGGGTAGGAATGGGTGTTGGGGCAAGAATGTGTTAGAAGATAGTCCTTGGGTAGGCGGTAACTTTTCCTTCTACGAGGTGCTCTGTGGTCGTATTGACCTAATGCCCGTACCAGCTGGTTGGTGTGGGAGCTAAGTTTGGAGTGCATGGTTCGGGATCGCTCCCTTACCAAGTCTATGATGTAGGGTAGTCCAGAATGGTTGTGAAGGATGCAAGACGGGAACCTACGCCCGGTATCATATATGGCTCTTAACGCCCTATTCTGTACTGTCTGCAGTTTGCGTATGGTAGAAGGTGCCGCTGATCCCCGGGTTTCGCAGCCGTATAAGATCAATGGCGGAATAATTGCCCGGTAAATGCGAGTTTTATGTGATTGGGCATGGTGGATTGGAGGATAGGGTAGAGCTGTCTGAGCGCAGCGTGACCAAGTTTGGCCTTTGCGCGGACGTGTGGGGCGTATGTTAGCCCACGGTCGAGGAGAACGCCTAAATATTTGGCGGAGGTTACCCATGGGATACTTCTCCGCCTGAGCCGAAGTGACCCTTCTGGCCGCCAATGGCGAACCTTACCAAGGAGGAGAGCGGAGCTTTTCCCCGGACTAATAGCCATTCTCCACTTCTCACTCCAACGGCCGACGGCGTCGAGTTGTCGAGGCAATATCACACATTCTTGTTGAAGGGGAGGGAGGCAATATCACACATTCTTGTTTTGTGCCATGATGTGGACGTCGTCCGCATACTGGCATGTCGCAGTGTGTTGTTCCGTGGGGAAATCGGACATGTATGCTGCGAAGAGTAGCGGGGACTCCTGGGACTCCTGCCGCTATGTCTCTTAGTGTAGACAGTTTTCCTTCCACTTTCACTCTGAAAGTGCGATCCTGAAGGAAGCTGCTAATTATTGTGAGATATGGAGGTGGGATGTTTGCCTGCTTTAATTTGTACAGTAGGCCTTGGTGCCAAGTTGTGGCGAATGCCTTTTCCACGTCCAGCAGAACTGCTATGGTCTTGATGTTTTCCTGGAAACCCAGGGAAACCATCTCGACCACACGCAGCAACTGCATGGTCGTGGAATGACCCCGACGAAAACCAAACTGGTGATCCGGTAGGAGTTGCCTATCCTCAAAAAGAGGTATTAGGCGGGTAAGGAGCAACCGCTCAAAAACTTTTGAGACGATTGGGAAAATGCTGATGGAACGGTAGTTGTTAGGAAAGACTGGGTTCTTGCCCGGTTTCAATATACACACCACCCTCGCCTCCTTCCAGAAAACTGGAAAGTGACGGAGACGTAGGCATGCATTGAAAATCCGGGTCAAGCGGACTACAGCCTTTTTGGGTAGGTGCTGGAGCATGAGCGCCATGACGCCGTCATGTCCAGGGGACTTGTTATGGTTTAAACGAGAAGAGGTTGCCCAGTTTATCGGAAGTGCTTTCACTTCTCTAAGCTTATTACCGCGGAGAGCTGACCCCTCTTCGTGCCAGCACGACAGCACCGCTCTCCGCACCTCAAGCCTAAAGTCTTCCGAAGTAATACTTGAGATAGTAATACTGTGTTCTGTGGTTGCCGTCTTTACTGCCAAATCCACCATTTCATTCCCCGGCAAACCTACGTGACCAGGAATCCATGCACACACCACGTCAACGCCAGAAGCGTGTAAAATATGGAGGGCATCCTGGATACGCTGTACAATAGGATGGGGGTTGTACAGCTCACGAAGGCCCTGAAGTGCACTAAAGGAATCACTCAAAATCAGGCGGTCACCTAATTTGCGACGGCGCACATATAAACGGCTCGGTAAATTGCATACAGCTCTGCAGTAAAAATGGAAAACCGAATGTATATGGTTCGGTTCCATAAACACAAGCACATCTAACACCGCTGGTACTCTTTGATCCATCTGTGTAAATAAAACGTAGGTCAGTGTAGCCTGACAAAAATTCTAAAAGACGCGTGCGAATACTAGTAATAGGCATCGTGTATGAATCTCGGAAACCGGTCACTCTGTTTTGGTATTCATTGAACCATTGAAAAACTGTTCTTCCCGACGGACATAAGCTTAATAGAGCTTTAAATTTCAGTTTCTAAATTACTAAAAGGGATTTACAAGAGCTGGATATAATGCGAAAAGTTTGAACATACTTGGGAAGATGCCTTTGAATTTCTGTTGAGAATGTGAAGGAATGCCACAGAATGCCCTAGAACAGAAAATAGTTGTTGCCACAGCAAAGGCCGTGATATTTCAACCCAAGTAGTACGCAGTAGTACCTGTAGAAACGCTTTGTTGTCAATTAAAAAAAAAACATAAAAAAAAAGGGAGCACAAAAGAGATTTACTTTTTTTATGTCCTTCAACGTAATGTCATATATGATTGTCTAAAATGGGCGAAATGATGCTCAAATGAGCCCGAGGTCCTTATAGCATTAAGTTGCCCGATATTCGTCTTCTCAGGATGAGGCAAAACTTCGGAAAAACCCTTATCCGGATAACTTACCCTATGCAAGATTCGAACTCGCGACCTCTTGAACGTGAGGCAGACACGCCAAGCATCGCGCTACAGAGGCGGGTGCAAAAGAGAACTGAATTTACAGATAACAGTGAGATGTGAATGTGATACTTATGCTAAAGCCTTTCAATACACAATCCTTGCGTAAGACAATTTTTATAGCTAAATACTTATATAAACGTGAAAATTATGTCCATCGTAACATCAGAGACACAATCCTCTAATTTAGTGCTCAGCGAAATAGGGGAGAAACTGGGGAATACGAAAATTCTGAACCCCTTTCCCCTAAGCCAGCAAGTGAAATAAATATCTTGAACTTTGTACGCAATCTATGATCCATGAAAACATAATCATATTGGTTATTAATTATAAAATATACCTTTACTTTAAAGTTATTCTGAGCACACATATCTCTGTTTACATACTTGGTATACATCGGTAATGAAATTGATTATAATATATAGATGAAATGCAGCAAAACTTAGTTACGTAAGGGTTATCAAAAAGCTTCGGTACACAGAAACGTCTGTTTGTATGTCACAGTAGGGATTCTGGCACGTTAGCCGATGGCTTATTGTTCGTCAGACCACGGGGGGAGGGGGGAAGGATGAAATGCAAGTACCCTACAGGCGGCCAGAACGCATCAAAGGCGGAAGTACAACTACGGGGGTCCCAAACAGGAGCAGGTAAGTCCTTCGACCAGATGGAATGCCAGGTCGCCACAGAGAGCCTACCACCAGCCAACCAGGTCTGGCTGATCAATCAGTCCCCGTGGGATGGCGGCTGACCGACCACAGCGCCTCCTCTAAGCCAAGCATCGCATTTCCAGAGCGCAAGCACCACCGTAGCGCAGCCCACCGGCGATCCCACTGACTTTTACAACCTGGAAAGACCGGATATAGAGAGTGAAATGAATGGAAGTGAAACGGGGGATGTAAGGTAAATAACCTTCCCAGCATTTGCCTTAGTGACCCAATCCACGGAAACGTCGCTACATGCTTTTGAAAACTAGAACATGGTTTGCATGCTGGCTTTATTACAAAATGCTGGTATTTGACAAAACGTCGATTAAAGACAAAGACGACAATGGCGACGATGACGATGAAAAGCCAAGGCCATATTAGCAAGTATGCTTTATTATAATTTCAAACACGTTCATATTCGAATATCCAGCTCCTGTAAACCCTTTTCAATTTTTAGTCACATGAGCTGAAATTAGAAGTCTCTTGTAGCTTACGGGCGTCATCAATAACATGACTTTTTAATGGTGAAAGAATTAGAAAAACTAGTCACACACACACACGCACACGCACACACACACACACACACGCGCACACACACACACACACACACACACACACACAAACAACACAGATATTCAACCTAGGGTCCGCGAAGACTTCTTTGGGGGTAAAAACACTTAAAATACGTATACAGTCAGAATAATGTTTCCAGAATGATAAAAAGTAACAAAAATATTTCAGCCAGAGAGATTTGAATTTCCCTCAGTCCAAGAACCAATTCTGCTTACTCTACCGTATTGTTAATGAGTTTTGGAAGTAATAAAATTCCACCTACAAAATCTCAGGTTAGAATTTTTGAAATACCTTCCAGAAATTAAGAAAGGCGATAATACATTACAGTTTTGCATTACCGCCATTAATTACATTGATCTTCCCTTAAAATTAAAAGAAAATCTTTTGGAAATGTGTGTTGACGGTTCACTGAAAATAAAAATCGAAAATATGTCACTTGTGACTTCTGGTATTATACACGCAAAGAGAATACTGAACTTGGTGGTATCGCCTCCTTCCATTTTGCTCTATTTGTGTGAGCAAATTCTCTCTGCATTGACAGCAATCAAAACGAAAAAAAGAAATCGCTTGAATCCAGAATCACCATTAATACTCGCACTAATGAGAATTCAGCGACGAATGAAGAAGTTGCTGTCCAGAAAACTAGCTCAGCAATCTCTTTAACAGGTCAGAAAGTTATGCTTTTTGTGTTTGTGCAACCTAGTTTCTGTATTTACGAGTATTTTATGCATTCATAGCCCAATCTTCATTTTTATAGTATTTAATAAATTAAATATTTTAAATCTATTTTGGATATGATTATTTATAATTTGAATTATAACTCTAGCGCTAGGCCTAGGGGTACAGGCTAGCATGGAAAATTGTCTTTGGGGGTACGCGGAGAAAAAGATTGAATACCACTGGTATAGACTTCTATTCAACTGGCACTTTCTGGCTTTAATTAATTTCTCTACTACGTACAGTAAGTAGGAAAGTATTGAATTCCACCCAAAAACTCGATCCAAGATTTCGCCGCAAATACATGTTTTGTGACTCCCCAAATCCAAAAAAGAAGCAGTTTTAAAAAAAAAAAGCCTGTGAACAGTATAACTCAAAAACGAAAATTCGGTTAAATACCACAGTTGGTATTTAAGTTCAGCATCTTCCAAGATACGACACGAAGATTTTCAAGAAAGTTCCCCATCCCGGACTACCTTTTACATGAATCATGTTTCGAAACTTTGATTTTCTCAAAAATGGCTCCAACAATTTTGATTCAAATACTGTATGTCTATATTTTCATGGGAAATGAAATGTATATCTTGAATTTTCTGGGAATGTCCTCATAAGTTGTCTTCATTCTTGATGACTATACAAAATGTTTAGATATGGTTAAAACACCATTTATTCAAATATATTTTTTGTGGAGTGAACAATTTCCGAGATATTTGTTATCATTTGTTTGAATTGCCCAATACCTTTGCTTTTCTCAAATGGGAAGTCATTGCTCGTTTTTGCAAAGATATTGGAATGTCAAAGCCATCACATATCGACCGGTTCTCAAATGATTTGACTATCGCTTAAGCCTACTGTATTCTCCTGTTCTCACTTTACTTAGAAGGAAACATGTAATAAAACAGTTTCTGCAAATGTGTACCTCGATTAATATGAAGCAGATGGAAGGGAAGTGTTTTTAAGAATAGTTTGTACATGAGTGGCTTGAGAAAATCACGAGTGCACACACCACTTTTTTTTTAACTTGTATGATTCTGGTATTTAATTTTGCTTTTATACCTAAATGTCAAAAAGCACCATGAATGAAAACGATATCTGCTCCTGATTTTCCGTAGAACTTTGCAGAGTTTGTACGAAATTCGTGGGCAATTCTATATATTCATTTAACATTTTCTGACGCTTCTTATGTGAAATGTCCATTACTTTGTGGGCAACATTGGCATCTATTTCGTATCGACACGTGGTCATTAACAGCTTTGTTATCATGAACGAGGGGATGAATTTCTTTTTGGATTTGGATTGTGGATGATTTGCAATTTTGAAGAGTTGTCTTAAGATTACCAAGGCGTTCAAGCGCCATAATTATATTTAACTAGGTTTGGGCTCCTCTCTTAGTTTTATATATTGTTTAGCTAATTATTATGGTTATGATCCGTTAAATCCAAATAAAAGCTCACCATTGAAGAAGTTTTCTAATACTTCGTGTGTTTCCCTAAGGTGCGTCTGCTCAACCTTTGAAAAGTCAATAGACTTGCGTTCCATAAGAAGAACACTAGCGGCGTGGTAGCGTGCCAGTGTACGGAGAACAAGAGAACAGTGGTTCAGATCCAGGCCGAGGCGTCGCTGGGCCATCCGGAATCCTCCTTGTTGCAGATCTTCCATCACCAATATTCCGGGTGTTGAATAGACATAGCCAGCTCCGAAAGGTTCCGTATCTGTAACAAACATAGGATGATTGTCTTATTTTCCTATACAAAGCAAGCATTTCCCCCACTGCATACCGGGCACGTGCATTTAGAAATCCGTTGCATTTATGTGTGTGGGAGCTTTCGTGTCTCATACTTATATGTTAGATGGCTTTTAAGAAAGCTTTTGAAGTATTACTCTGACACCAAACTTTACGTTAAATATTTTTACATTTTTTCATAAAAAGTTTTAACGATTTTCATTAAAGTGTTATACGCTTATTTTATTTGTATAAGAAATGAATTAATGTATAGTACATTAAATCTTCTGTAAGCATCCAATGAAAGCTGTTTCGTTCTCATTAAAACACGTGAATAACAGAAGATAACTTTATGCTACATTATATACAGCTCAAAACACATAGAACTTAACTCAAATAAGATGTTGGTCATCAACCCGCCATTTCCGAAAAGCTTACCAAAATTATACTTGACATAAATATTGTGTGTTTTAATGACAACCACATTTTTGTGCAGCAAGATTTTGCCTATGTTTTACGATTTACCAGTTATCCAAAAGCCATTCAGAATCAAGAGGACTTAGAAGTACGTTCCCAAAATGTCCAAGACATAGATACATTTAATTTGACATGCCAACCTATTAAACATATGGTATTTTAATAAAAATCGTTAGAGGCAATTTTGACAAAATAATCTGGATTTTTTTTTAAATCTTCGCCTCGCATCCTTGGAAAATGCTGAACTTAGATACTAAATTTGGTATTTAACCACTTTTAGTTTTTTGAGTTATACTGTTCACGTACATACACACACAAGCGCACACACACACACACACACTCACACACACACTCACACACACACACACACACACACACACACCCACATATATATATTATATATAAATATATATATATATATATATATATATATATATATATATATATATATACACACACACACACACAGACCTTTCGCTAAAAATACTTTGACTCAGGGAGTCTCAAAACATATACGAGTGTTTTCGGTAAAATTTTGAAGTTTTTGTGTCGAATTTTTGGGTGCTTTACAATGCGTTCCCTACTTACTATAAAGAATAAAAGGATAAAGGGTACATACACGGAGGGGGCACCTCACACACCTCGACTTGCGCAGATCTACTGTGTACTATCAACCCCCTCCCAGGAGGCAGGGATGAAGTGAGGCAACCGAAGGGGCCACAAGGTCATAGACGGGCCACAGAGAAGCGCAAAAGTCCCTAACAAGTGCTGGGAACTCTTTACCCCGGCGCCAGCTCCCGCCAAGCAGCTACCACACCGCGGTTCCGGAATAGCACGATCGTCGCCCCCCTCGCCCCCCCCCCCCCCACCCAGACGGAGCCATCGCACCGCGGGTACGGAACCGCTCAAGCATCCCACGGAAGACAGCGGCCGCCCAAACGCCACCTTGCGCCGAGAACAGCAGTTACCATGTGCAAGCATCCGCGCCAACACTACTCGCCTGAAAGCAGACCTGAAAGATAATAAAATGAAGGGAAATGATGGAAAGGAAGTGATGCACCCCAGCCTTTACCTAAGAGACGGGGGAAGCCACGGAATACCCCAAGTCAGAATGCCCGGTGGCCGGGGATCGAATCCGGGACCTCCCGAACGCGAGTTGCACACGTTGCCTGGGCGCCACCTCGCTCGGTTGCATTATCCACAAGTCAGAATACATTTAACACGCCCTATACTTGCACCACCGAACCCTACCTGGCTTGACTTGTCTTGATCTACCAGATAACCTCATGATGAAGTAGCATCTACACACTTTTATAAACATATTGCACAAGGATGTTTTGATTTTATCCTCACCTCTTTAGTTGCTCTTTTCACAATGATTAGGCGCGGGCCAAGATTAGAAACACGTTTGAAGATGCAGTTTCACAGCCGGGACTCTGACAACGAATCTTCGGGTGTCCCAGACTATGTTCTACTGCTGACCTACCTTGAGGAGACACCCGAACTCTTATTGGCTTTCGGATCTCAATTGCCGGAAGTAGAAAGAAAATAGACCTTGCATTTTAGAAACGAAACATTTATTTTTGAAGAAGAATTTGTTAAATTATTTCATGGAAAGTCTTAAAATGAAAAAAAAGGGGGAAAAAAAACACAAAAGAAACTATTTGGAAATCACAATTACAAAACAAGGCTGGTTTACTTTTATGTAGAGAACTTCATATGACATTTCCGTCTCCCCGTTCATTTGCTGGGCATATTAGTGCTATGTGTAAGCAATTTTGTTCTAAACTGAAGATCGTAAAATATAAAAGCAGATGAAAACCTGCGTGCTCTGTTGTATTTCAGTACTTATGAATTAACGTTACGTGTATATATATTAAGCATGTGTAAAATTAAACGTGTGACAGAGAAGTTTGAATTACATCGCCACTGCGGCTTTCAAACCTCCCACCCCCTCAAACCGTCCATCATGTGCAGGTTGGGTTGCTTTCCCTGACGTCACAATTCGTGCAATCGTGATGACCAATTTGCCGACTCCTGGTCTAAAATAATTAAATAAGTGATCTTACTTGGTTACGGGAAATAGCGAGACACTTTCAGATCGATTACGGAGTTGAATTAAAACCGACATCTTCTCTCTTTTTCTCTTTCTTTCTCTCTCTCTCTCTCCCTCCCTATCTCTCCCCAATGCTGATTCTTGTTCCCTTCAGCCATTTCTCCGACATGATAGCTAATTACAGTAATAGAAAACTGCTCGTCGAGTATATTGACAGAATGTTGGAGGCCTGTATATGGTGTATCGATTAGCTCATGTGCCCGGGTATAGATTAAAAACGATTCTTATGAAAGATAGAGAAGGCATAAGGCGATACGACGCAATAGATCAGCACTTGCTTATTGTCTGAAATTGATGCTAGTGTGACGACGCATCCGATTGGGTACTGAGGTGAAACTACAGTTGTAGTAGTAGTGATAGTAGCGGCGGAGGCGGAGGCGGAGGCGGCGGCGGCGGTGGCGGCAAGGCAGCGGCAGCGGTAGCGGTAGCAGTAGTAGTAACATAAATTCAAAACATAAATAGTTGGATGCAGAGCGTAAATAGGTGTGTACTATGCTTCTAGAGTCTCCAAAGATGCGACACGAAGATTTTGAAGGAAAATCCCCTCATCATATTACCGTGTTCATAGGGTATGTTTGGACATTTTTTATTTTTTTTTTTAATGGCTCTAAGGATCTGAATTAAAATGGCTTGCTTTTAAAATATTTACATGACAAATACAATATATATCTTGAATTTTCTGGGAATAGTCTGTGAAGTCCTTTTATTTGTATAAACTGCTCAAAAATTGTAGAGTTCTATAAAACACACAATTTATTTCAAATGACCTTTTTGTGCCAACATTAATTTCCGAGATATTCATTATTATTGTTTGAATTTGTTAACATCTATCGTTTCCTTAACTTGCGTCGCTATTCAGTTGTTTGTCACAATGTCATGGAAAGAGTATGGAATTTCAAGGACAGCATATAGTGGCCCGCTTTTAAACGTCGGACTCGATTCCATTTGCTTTATTCCCCCTTATATCTACGAGTTCTATAATGCAAGTATCTCTGCAGATGTCTATCTGAACTACAAGAAGTAGAAAGATGAATATGCTTTTGTATGTATAGCCTATAGAAGCTACACAAAAATAAAAGACAGCGGGTAGAGAAAGTAATGTGAATATAAGGCAATGGATGTTCTGTATGACTAAGCATTGCCAGACGAACTACGAGTATTTTTCCACTGATGACTTAAGAGGAGGTCGCGCGACTTATGTGGTGTTACGAAAGTTCATTTTCTGCGTTTCAGGGATGATAAAGGAGATAAAAGGAAACAGCTTTTGGCATATATATCTAAAACGTCTCATACTTTTCATTTGGATGCTTCGTGTTTTTAAGCGTACCTTGGCACCCACGCACTAAGAAAGTTATGTAGACCTCAGAAAGTACTTTATTGCTAATTTTCTTGTAGGTGCAAGGGGAATATGGGAACACAGTATGCTTTAAGCAATAGCAATGTTTTAAGAGCTGAATACTATGCGATGCCTTTGAAATTCCATTCTCTTTGCAAGGGCAAGATATAAGAAATTAGTAACATATTCCTATTTGAGAAAAGTATAAGTATTGGCAAATTCAAAGAAATAATAAAGAATATCTCGGAAATGGTTCACTCAAAAGAAAGAGGTATATGATATAAAACGCGTGTTTTAACGGGATCCACATTTATTATTTAGTAAGCTTTTGTCTGTCTCTTACTGTTCACCATTTTTGCAAAAATCATCCAGAATGAAGAAGTCTTCTGAGGACATTCCCAGAAAATTCAAGGTATGACTTAGAAACTGCTGTGGAATCGCCTGTTTGTGTCTGCCACTGGATACCGTTCGACTGAAGGAGGGAGATAGGGAATAGCCGCTAATTACGTAACAGACAAGGTTGGACATCGCTGGCGTATATGGCTAAAACGTCTCGTACTTGTCATTTAGGCGCTTCGTATTTTTAAGTGTACCTTCTCATCCATAGGCACTGAGAAAGTTATGCAGACCTCTTGTTTTGTTTACATCGAGCCACTGTTCTTGGCGGTGTCTATACATTGTGTCTATTTTGACAAGTTTTATTCTTATTTGGATTGTTAGTGTCAGAGATGTTCTAACCTGGTAGCACTGCCTTCAGCACAGTAAACATCGCTGGTAAAACATTCCTGAGCATCGTCTCCTCCTTCTCAAATGGTACTGTCTCCAGGGTGGTATCATTTAAGACCTCATTTCTGATGATCCGCTTGATGATAATGGTCAAGGGATCTTCCCGATGTTCACATTGGATTACTACTCTAAACATATCGCTAGTGTAGTTATCTCCTTTACTGGTTGCTATTCTGGATGTGAATTCCTTGATGCTAATTTCTGTGCCACTCAGCCATTTTCGTAAAGCTGCCTCCAGGAATTCCTTATCCGGCCAGTTTTCCATTGGTCGCTGTTCGTCCATCTTCCGTTGTTACGACAGTGTTTCTCTGTAACAGAAGCATTGTATATAATTACTCATGACATATTTTTTCTCATAATTACTTTACAATTTGGACACATTTATGTTCCTCGTAACATAGAATTAAACAGTTGCCAGCGAGTCTGACAGATGCTAATTACCTTAAGCTCTTAAGAGTCGTCATTGCCAGTTTCTGGATGACATTTCACTTCAAGAGCATCTCGAGATGTGACTTATCTACAACGGGGGACCACCCCATGCCGGTCTTTAGACCGTCTATTTCCAAACCGATCGGTTAGCCGAGGACGCCATGTTCGTTGGCCTGCAAGATCCCCCTATTTAAATTTACTGGCTTTTGATATATGTGGCACGTCAATAAGCTAGTCACAGAGACATCAGAGCATCCTGCTATCGCTGCATACTAGCTCGACATGCAGCGGAAGGAGGCCATTCCGAGCACTTGCTCCGAAGTAAGTGACAGGTCCCTGAGTTGTTTACCTCGTATGGGAACTCAACGAAGCCCAATTTCATCTGTACTGGTTGTTTTAAGAGCCACATGTTTTGGAACATTCTTTTGGTTTATATCGTTGTTATGTACCATATTAGGCATGGGGAAGAGTTGTGACAGGAATGCAATCGAGTATTTACCCTCTCCAGTTTTACCCCATCACCAAACGCAGGCCACCTGTCTTTTTCGAGTCTGTTTATTAATGTATGCACATGTCTTTACAAACAAGGTAAGTTTCAAGGCGTGCACTGGCGGAACCAAATAGAAATATTCTGTGTTGTTTTTGATTAAGTGATTGTAGTTACGTTATGTACATCTTCTTTTGGCATAGCAAACACAATGCTTTATTTTTAGTATGAGCACAAAAATACTTTTGTTCCCATTCGGCTTAGAGGCACTTTTTATATTGTTATGCGGCATGATTCCACCACTAACACAACCTGGAGGACAGACCGGTTCTCTGAGGTAGATAGAAACAGCGGGCGGCGTAGCCTGATAGCTAACCGTGCGTAGACGAGTGTACGGGGTTAAAAGTACGATGTAGGGAAAATGACACAATGTGTCACTTCTCCCCATCTTTATACTATATTTCACGTTTTCCATTTGTTTTGTTGTTTTCCATAACGCATCAATATTATATGCATTAAAACAAACAAAAGATATATTGGAAATGCAAGGGTGAGCATTAAATCCTCATTTAAATGTATTAAAACTTCCTTTCTTGTTTATTTCTCAAATGAAGCGTTAATTTATAGATAACACAACTAATTATGATTTAGATACCTAAGTAAGAACCGTGACTGATTCCTCAATTTGTCATTTGTTATCGTGAGGTCTGCCCGCCCTGTTTTATCCGCCCCGTGTTTTCGGAGAAAACAAACACTAATGTTTTGTGTGTGTGCCACGTCTACCTTAAGGTACTAAATAACTTAAAACCATACTTCTATAAATAAATATAATTATTAATCTGCAAATTAAATAAATATATAATGTTCAGTACACTGTCCTTATCAATAGAAATATCTGTGCCTACATCCCTAAAGACTATATGTATTTGTTGATAATTATTTGCAAGTAGTGTTGTATATGTTGCAACTTTATTGACAGGTATTTATGTTGTTTACAGTTTCAATTATATATGTACAGCCTTGTGTTAAGTTGGTAAGAAATAATATACCAGTAATATCAGATAACCATGTTACATTTTGGTTATTAAGGTTAACATAGCCATTGATCTTAAAAATACTTATTTGCAAAACGTTAATGTACGAACGTAGTGAACACTTCAAAGTAACTGTGTATTTTAATGCAATTGTTTAAACATGCCATGAAACACATGTATTTATTATTACTAACACAAATACAAACTGCCGTCTCGCCAATGAATTCAGCACCACGATTGTGACGTCACAATATCCAACTGCCAACCGAATCAGGACGATGTTTCTCAAATGCCGCTCCCTATCAGCCTCCTATTTAAGGAGATGCTGTGCTGAACATTTTTGACAAATTTTGGACGCAAATTACTGCAGGCGAATAAAACCACTGTAACAACTGTATACGTTACGTACATACGAAGTTCAGTGACCACTGTTTTACTTTCCCTACCATATACCATGTAGATAGAAGTACTGCATCCCATCAAAACATTCAGAATTGAGATTTAACCAGAAATACATGTGTTGAGGGCCTCCTAAAAATATAATTTTTGGAAATAGATAAGCGCCTGCTGTGTGCGTGCGCGCGCGCGCTTGTGTGCATAACTCGGAAACGAAGTGCCCGATAAATACCGAATTTGGTATTTGATTTCGATATATTTTAAAGATACGACGCGAAGACTAGAAGATCGTTGGTGTAAACCTACCCTTTACATGAAGAAAACATAGTTAAACCGCAGTGCAGTGGTGTTGGTATGCCTGAATGCTGGGAAAAGATGACGATCACAAATTAATTTTCTTTTTCTTCTTCTTCTTCTTCATCTTCTTCTTCCTCTTCTTCTTCTTCCTCTTCTTCTTCTTCCTCTTCTTCTTCTTCCTCTTCTTCCTCTTCCTCTTCTTCTTCCTCTTCTTCTTCCTCTTCTTCTTCCTCTTCTTCCTCCTCTTCTTCCTCCTCTTCCTCCTCCTCTTCCTCCTCCTCTTCCTCCTCCTCTTCCTCCTCTTCCTCCTCTTCCTCCTCCTCTTCCTCCCCCTCTTCTTCCTCCTCCTCCTCCTCCTCCTCTTCCTCTTCCTCCTCCTCCTCTTCCTCTTCTTCTTCTTATTCTTCTTCTTCTTACACGACAACTAAATGTTGTTGGTATCCACGCCAGATTAGAAAAAAATTGAAATATTCTGGTACTATGGCCATTCACGATGAAAATTAAGTATAACGTTAAATTAAGATGATAGGCAACTATTCACAAGTTAAATAGTGGCGTTTGCAGTAACAACATTAGACTATAGTTTAAACCTAACCGGGAGCTTAAACCGCCTTTATAATATCGGTCCTTAGACGGAGAGAAAAAACACCTAACACACTGAAGTGAACACATATTAAGGTATCAATCATCAAATTATCTGCACTTACATCCCTAGTAACCTGTGTATATAAAGACTGCCACAGTATACTTCATAGTTTTTACAGACCTGAATTTGCTTTTGCACCACGGCTTCTTTTAATTTGCTCGTTAATCACAGGTTTGGTGTTTTGCGCCACTAGGAAGAGCCTTCCTACACTTTGGTTTGTTGGCCTAGATTAATGAATACTGAGCCGAAATAAGGAACACATCTTTAAGAGGTTGAATCAGAAACTGAAAAATTCAATGCTATAGCCGGGATTTGACTTAAAGTACTTACAATTGTAAGTCGCCCTTGGGGTATTTATCTCTGATGTGAGATTCCCTTGTGGTTAACCGGGAAAAAGCACGAATCAACTGGGGAATTTAATGTCGTACTGGCAAGGTTAAACCAGCCGCTAGATAAGCGGAAGATCCGTGGTTCAAATCCCGGCTATGGCATTGAACTTTTCAGTTTTTGATTCAACCTCTTAAACATTGCCCACACATGGCTTGTTTGTTTAAAAACACCAGCAGTAAGCTGGACACATTCTTTATCATTATCAAAATTCAGGTGTTCCTGTCTTTCTTGGATAAGCGCATAACATGTCCTAGAGCTGTAATTTCTCGCATTCGAATTCATCTCACTCGAAGACAATTTACAAAAACATTAACTCCGTGGCTGCTGATTGTGATGGAAGTAAAATCAGGGTGGAATGTGTTAAGGATTGGTGGCTTTCATGTTCGTCACAAGCTTTTTTTTTTTAAGTTTCTTCTTTGTCCAACGATGCTTCATTAAAAAGAGATATGCGATTCACTCTATGGCTTTACTCCCACTTTGAAAGTAGGTTATTTTAAACTCCAGGGGTACTAAGTATGTATGCGGAGCAGTATGGACACATTAAAACAGACTTTCAGCTAAAATACAGCCTTTATTTTACAAAACAGCTGTCTTTTGCAATGCTGCATAAGGGGCTTTTTAATCTCCGAATAATGGTTTGACTAATTTCATTTATCATCCCTTGTATTATTCATGAAATTGTTGTACATTGGTCTAAAAGGTTTTTACGGTAAGTCTTCTCTTTATACCACACAAAATGGTTTCACGGAAACGCGCAAGGCTCGTCGTATTTGAGAGGTCTTGGAAGCAAATCGCACTGGGCCACCATCTTGACTCTGGCATGTTTTTTGTGTTTTTCCCTGTCGGTCAGTGAATGTTGGTGTGGCTCCCCCTCTATCACGAATTTAAGGGGAGGTATCTGTGCAATTTGGACAAAAATGACGAAAAATGCGATTTTTCGTTTTTTGTCTTAAAATTATGTCCGTACCATGTACTTTCAGAATCTACCTTCGTTTACTCCTCATCGCCATTTAAAAGGCCGTTACGCCATGATTTAAATGCCCATGTGCGGGTGGGCGTGGCTGCTGAAATCCATTCATTACCCCATTGCAGCAAAATCGCGCACAATTTTGAAGTTTAAATCGGGTGGTCTGATTCAGTTCTGGTGGATGTAAGCAGAGACATCCTGTGGGGTTTTCTGCAAATATTCATGCCGATGAAACAAACCAATGTTTCCTGTTTTTGCATGTGTGAACCACATGGTTGAATTTTTCTGAATTTTATTCAAACTTACACAGCCTGAAGAAGAGAGAGGTCATTCTTATTCTAAACTCTTCTTATCTAAATGTACATCACAATAAAGATAAGTATAATATAAGGCAGGGAATACTAAATAAGAATCTTCTTGTGTAAGTGAAAATCTAAATTCTTTATTTAGCTGTTTGTAAACACACAACCAGCTAATTCTCTTCTCACTATTATAATTTATTGTACAGTAGTAAAGATTGTACATTAGGTGGACCAGACTTTCATTAAATTATTATTAATTGGTATGACATTATTGTAAAATGGGTAAGCAAAAGCAAGCAAAGAAATCTCTTGCAGCAAGAAAAAAAAAAAAAAAAAAAAAAAAAATATATATATATATATATATATATATATATATATATATATATATATATATATATATATATATATAGATGGCAAACTGGAAAATCTCAGGAGGAGGCAAGCATAACTAGATCTACAGTAGATGTTGAAGAAGCAGGTTCAAGTAGTAAAAAATTGCAGTGACTTCAGTTATCAGTGAATTTAATGATTTGTGAGGCTACTCTCTATGTAAAGGAAAGAGTCACAGCTAATAAAGTAAGTCCAGTCAGCAAAAGAATTAGTAATCTTAGGGATAATGGAAGATTAAAGCAGAGTGCACTGAGTACATTAAATACATTTAAATCAGCAAAAAAAAAAAAAAAAAAAAAAAAGTTAAGAGTTGCAAAACTTAGGAAGAAGAAGCTAAACAGTTAGCTGAAGGACCTTCATATGCTCATGGGGAATTCAAAATTATTAATAATTTGAAAAAATGGACATTGGGGTATTCAATATTTGTTTTCTCCAAAACTGTTTGACATAGCCAAATAAAAATACCAGGTTTTGTAGACATAATCTAGGGAAACATATGGCCAGAGTTTAGTTTACTTAGAACAAATAATATTTTATAAGAAGCGTTTGCTACACTACCCTAAAATTGCAGCAAAAAAACCAATAGAAACTTTTTTTTTGCAAAAACTGTCTTACATAGAAAAGTGAAATTTAGTAAACCTTCTAGTTATGCTTTGGCACACATACATACAAATTTTCACATCATTGTGACAAAAATTGTGGATTTTTGTCATTTTCACAGATGCCTCCCCTTAATGTTTATAATTTCCTTAATAATAAAAGGAATATATATATATATATATATATATATATATATATATATATATATATATAATGTACTATTTTTCAGGGTTGTAGAACCAGGCGACGGCGATTGGTGTGGCGGCGGGACGGTGGAGTTTTGTAAAGGATTTCACCCTGGCGTTTTGATAGCTGCCTGGTGCCCCTTCCTGAGGGAGCTCTTTCCAGGGTCCCTCGGGTTGAGAATGGCGCAGGCAGGCTGGTGCCGGTGTCAGGAATGCCTGTGCGCTGGAAACGTTAGGGACCCCGTCCTTGCTAACGCGCATTGTCTTCGGGATCCGGTTACCCTTCGGGTCTCCCCATTCACCTCTTCATGCTCTCCTCTCAGGGATCACGTAAAAGGCAATGGATGTACTGAAATGGCCTACGTGCTGTGCTGAGTTCTAGAGGCCGAGAACTTTCTCCGTCGGACTATCCTCTCCTCTCCTATCCCCTCATCTTATTTACACCTTGAAACTGTAAATTCGCCAAGGTAACGTGATATTCATAATAACGATATGTGATATTTGTGAAAATGGTTATGAAATATCGCTGTATCTGTACTTCTGATGTTTTTAATCTCCCAAACCTTCCAAATTATACCTAAAGGGTTATCAACAAGTTCCTCCGCACCGTGCCGGAGCGTATCGCTCAAGATAACTTGGTATCCTGTTTATTTACACTGTCTTTCATGAATTACATACTGAATCTATCATATACTTTATTTAGTGGAACGTTATAAATAACCATAGGCTCGCGGCAGCCAGTGTTGCCACTGGAACTCTCGTCTCTAGGGGAATTTTGGTTACAGAAGACTGCGGCGCGACTTCTCGATAACCCTATAGAATATATGTAGAGGCTGCAAGTTATATAATATAGCAATGAATAATTATCGGGATGATTAAGTAATTTTAGACAGCCAAACTTTGTTCCCCTCTCCATAGTTCCGGACTATGTAATAACATAAAGGCTTCAAATGTTTTAAAAATAATCTAGAGCCTTTGACACCGGCATTCAAAGAAACAGGGAGAATATGAGTATTCCCAGTTTTCAGGACATCAGCTTAAACAGTTTGTAAAAGACACTCAGTCTGTAACATCCAGAAAATAACCTCTAATATTACGCTGGGCGTAATTTTCTCTCTTTACGCAATTATTTGGTACACGATGCTAATGAACATTTATAAGAAATACGGAATAATTGTCTAAAGCAAGTGTTGTTAAACCATTTTCTGGACTTCATTATTTTAATTTCTGGAATTAGACTAAAGGTTCTCTAGTGCACAGTATAGTATACGAATCACATGCAAATTAAATTAATAAATATTGCATACATATCCAACAACATCTGATCGACTTTGGTTTTGCTGCGTACTCTGTTTACGTCTTTGTAGATCATGATCATAAATGTATATATTGCTGGAAATAAGATGTCCTGATTTTTGTCTTATCCTTATATGTATTTTGTGTGGAGGAACAACAGCAATATCTATTATCTACTCCATGGCATTCCCAACGAAAACTCAACAAGCAGAATACGTTCTTTTATGCCTCCAAAAATTTATATTCTAATATTCAGGATTTGTACACAGTGGATGTTTTTTTAGTCTTTTAGGAAACATACACTACGTTTTCAAGAGGAATTTAAATCGATTTGAGTCCAATCTCATTCTCAATATGATCCGCGATTCCATGCTGAATTCAATCCGGAATGATATCGAGTTGGATACGTAAGGCTCAATCAAAAACAATCCAAGCTTTTATGTTGGTCATCTGGTTTATGTTGGCGAACCTGTAAAAATATGTTTTCTACGCACTTTAAGTAGGTTTTAAGTTTGGTGAATGTTTTGGGGAGGAATATATTGGGAGATTATAGAAACAATAAAAGTGGCTTTGTTGTGTTTTATTACACCACTTCTGCTAAGAAAAAAAATTGACTGCAGCGTGTTACGAGTACAGAAGTTACCATCTTTGGCGGATTCGAAGCGATTTGAATCCGTTAGCTGTTTCCATGCAACAAAATTTCGTTTCGATCTTATTTCTAAGATGATTGAATCCAAGGATTCAGTTCGATCTGAATCCGCGTTTCCATGCAGTATTCAATCCGGAATGAGAACTCAAATCGATTTGAATTCTCCATGGAAACGTAGTGATAACCACTAGAAATCCTGACTGCATCAAAGAAGTCAGGAATAGTCAAGGTCCTAACTGTTTTCAACAAAAGAGAACTCTACAGACAGGAAAACTCGATTTGCAACTAAAGGAGAAGCTTTCGAAATGCTACCTCTAGAATGGTGTATTGCACTCTACCATTTTTAAACGTCTATTAAGAAGTTGAAATAGTTTTCGTGGGTTTCCTTGAGCGTTCCAGCTGTTGTCCAATTTTATTGAAAACAGTCAGGCTTGATCTTCATAAGCGTATTCACTACGACACATGTTATGTTTCTGCAATGTAAATTATTTGGACAACTAATTTGACAGTTTAGAAAACCTATGAATTTTTATTTTAAACTATAAAAGAAAATAAAGTTATATTTCGATAAATAAATGTGTGATTGAAAGCAATCAAGCCTAAGAGATTTGTTGCTCTATTTCAAAGTTAGACCAATACTTTGTGTTGCACGTTTATAACATGGTTAATTTATTTCACAGTAATCCCTATTGCATTTAAACTTATCACATAGATTTCTTTATAAGACCAACAATCTATAGATATTACAAACTAAGCTACTTCAAAATTTGAAAAACTTGTAAACTTGTTCCAGGGTTCCTCATTATTTTCCTTTACGTGAATATTTATAAACATTTTCAGAATATAAGTGAATCACGCCAATTTATTGTATATTTAATAACAACTAAATATACTAAAATATTTTCGCTGATATTTATATAATTATCAGTTTATAACTCAATGCTTTTAGAATCGCTGTAGTAGTGGGAAACAATTTCAACACCTTTTGAATTTCGCATTTATCAATAAATTTAAATATTTCTCAAAACAAGGTATGAGGGAATCGCACACTATTTTTAGCTCTCAGATGGCATTGATAGCAGGATTTTTCATGTCTTTTGTGCAGCTGTACTTCAAATTATGTCTTAAAAGGGGTGAGTTGCAGCTTTCGTAATCATTTTTCTTTGTTTTCAGATTAGCCAACGGCTAAGCAATAGGATAAACACATAGCTCCTTTTACTATTTACAGGAAACTACGGTACCGATGCTGGATCCGCTTCAGGAACGTAGTGCTTATAATTGCTATTTGAGTTGGTTAAAGTAGCACACAAAAGTAAACCTGTATGATAACGCGAGAGAACAGTAACAAAAGTAACACGATACGTAAAATGCACAAGTGGAAACATTGGAGTGTAGACAACGATGCTTAGTTGTTACTTTGGTTAACTTGAAAAACCCATATCCACATTGAAAAGATTAGCAGGCAGTAATTGGGGATGCTCAAAAGGTACTTTAAACACAACATACAAGACATACATAAAACCAGTACTGCAATACGGAGAAGCAGCCCTAACAACATATCTAAACTAAATGAAATTGAGAAGGTGCAAAATCAAGCTCTGCGAATAATTACAGGAGGAGTTAAAACTACACCAATCACTGCTATGCAAATAACCACAAAAAATCCATCCATATATAGTGAAAGAGAAAAGCAAGCACTCATTTTATATGAAAAACTACAGAGACTCCCTTTTAACACCTACTGGAATAGACTAAAAATAAATAGAAAAACCTCAAAACTCAAGAAAATTTCATACAAAAAATAAATAACATACATACAATTGAAAAAAAAAAATACCACTCCCAAGATGCCCCATCTATCAAACAGCAATTAACCTTGAAGATGAACTAATTCAAAATATCACAGCTAAGAAAGATGGTGATTCAGTACAATTAAAATTATTAGCACTGGAAACAATTCATGCACGATACCCGGAACAAGATTGGTTACATATTTACACAGATGGTTCGCTCGTGGAGAAAAATGGAAATGTTGGAGCTGGTATACATTGTAAACTATTCAGTCTATATTTATCTATAGGGCCAAATACAACAAACTTTGATGGGGAGATAGCAGCTAGTAATACCAGCCTAAAACAACTTTTTAATTGTATTAATAAATTCAACAAAGCAACCATATTCAGTGATTCAAAATCTGCCCCACAAGCAATAACAAATCAATACTCATATATAGCGCTATAAATGAAATAACGCATTCGATAAAAATACCACAAAATCTTGGAAAACAAATAGTACCTCAATGGATTCCAGCACATGTAGGATTGGCTGGAAATGAACAAGCTGATATACTAGCAAGCAAAGGCACACAAATCAAACAGTCAAAAACAATAATTTATCTTTCCACTCCGCCAAATTGGTAATAAAATAAAATAATTCCAACAAGAAGAGTATAAAATCGCAAGTGTAGATAAAAATGGAGCATCATTCTTGAAGATAAGAAATACATCCCTGCTTACCCACGAAGAAAATCAGTGGCAATATTTCGCTTGACTACTGGTCATGACTGTCTAGCTGCACACCTTCATAAGATAAATATATATCATACCCTACAGTGCACCCTCTGTAAACATCCAGATTCAATTATGGAGAAAGAACACTTACTAATATGCCAAGCAATTCCAAAAATAGGAGCTCTTCATACGCAATAAACATCTTATTACTGGGATGCCAGACGGAGAGTGGATGAAGTCCAAATTTGGAGACTTAACCTTATAATTCACACTACGTCCAGCGGCGAAGAAAGCTGAAGTGTTGGAGTCATGTGACTAACATGGCTGGGCGTCACGTGACATGCATCACGTGACTATTTAGAAAGTTGAGCGGGAAAGGTAAGTAAATACGCGCCAATAGTGATTTGTAAGTATTGCAATATGGAAGTGAGCCAAAATAAACAATTTATGTGCTCAGTGAGGGAGGGGGTACAAGCTGTCGGCGTCACGTTTCCACAGCTCACCCGGGGAGACTGAATACCGTTGCACCTCTCCAGAAACAATTTAAGTGCAACCTTTGCAATTTTGAAGGAACATCATAAAGTAGTTCATACGAACACTTGGAAGTGATACACGATAGACGTGTAAAATTGGAAGAACTGGAATTCTCATCATTTGGAGACTTCAAGAGTTGGAAAGTAGGAACTGAGGCGGCAACACGGTCATTCTTTGTGAAAATTCGTTCTAAAATTGCCTCTCAAAATGTAACATATTATTATGCGTGTCGCTCAGGAAATTTTGTCTCCAAAGGCATTAGACATTTAAAACTGCAAGGGAGAAATAAAATTGGTGCAGTATGCCCGGCAAAGATGAGGGTTATTGAAGATCAACAAGGAGTATGCAAAGTAAAATTTGTTTCGACTCATATTGGTCACCAACATGAATTAGGTCATTTGGGATTGACAGAAAAAGAAAGAAACAGTATAGCTGCATATATTGCTAACAAAATTCCTTTTCAGGCTATATTTGATAAAATACGAGACTCAGTATCTGCCTGTAATCTAGAACGAATACATCTGCTAACCAGACAGGATTTATACAACATTGAGCGATCCCATAATTTGTACTCCACATCAGTCAGGCATCAAAATGATGGGACCAGCGTTGAGGCTTGGTTGCATGAAATGAACTCAAGTGATAACACCTGTGTGTTATTTTATAAGCCACAAGACACAGTGAACGAGTCCCACCCAGAACTAAAAAGCACAGATTTTGTGTTAATTATGACCAGTGCTCAATCTGAAATGTTGAAGAAGTATGGGAATGACTGCATTTGTAATTGATGGGACACATGGGATGAATAGCTATGGTTTCGAACTTACAACACTTCTGGTACTGGATGACGTTAGACAAGGGTTTCCATGCGCCTTCCTCATTTCAAATAGAAATGACTGGCAAGTGCTCTCCATATTTTTCCAATGCATAAAGTCAGAAGTTGGAAAACTTTCCCCAAAAGTTTTTATGTCTGATTTAGCACAATCTTTCTTTAATGCTTGGATTTCAACAATGGAAACCCCTAAAATGAGACTCTATTGTTCATGGCATGTGGACTGGGCATGGAGAAAAAATATTAAGAGCAAAATCCAAGGTCAAGAAAATCAAACAAACGTTTACAAGATTCTTAGAACAATCCTAGAGGAAAGAGATGAGGCAGCATTTGAAATTATGCTTCATGCCGTACTCAAAATCTTGAACAGTGATCCGGACACGGCTGAGCTTGGCTCATACTTGGAGGAATACTACATGACTAACGTAAAAAGCTGGGCTTACTGCTATAGGCTGCATGCAGGACCTAACACAAACATGCATATAGAGCGAATGCATCACACACTTAAATATATACATATTTACACGGAAAGAAGGTGAAACGTCTGGACAAGGCTATAGGTGCACTAATGTCCTTTGTTAAAGACAAGCTATTTGATAGGCGTATTGTGCTTACAAAAGGCAAACTAACCAGCAAAATAAGGAACATTCATAATAGACACAAATCTAGCTTACAAATAAATAAGGAAAAGATCATCAAGGAAGACAGAGGATGGAAAATCGCATCCTCTTCAAAAGTACATGAGATTATGGGGTGAGTATACTATGTAAACATATAAAATGCTATCGCTTACTTAAACCTTTATTTACTGCCATTCATTCTACAACAACAGAACCTTGTTGCCATGATACAACTATCTTTTTTTTTTACTGTAGTGTCTACATCCCACATCACTCCCCTTCCAGTAACCAAGTTACGATACAAAATTCAGATATACTAAATATACATATATAATAGTATGTAAATAGCGACTGGGGAATTTCACTGATCTGCCACTTCGAGTCTTTTTTGTGGTTTTTTCTGCATCTGATTGACTTTGAGAATTATATGTAGATTATTGTGATTCCTTTGGTTCTTTTAGAGAAGTGTGCTGCTTTTCTGGGAGTATTGTTGAAGTATCATCATCTGCACTAATGAAATATGCTGGTTTCAGGCGGTCAATTGAGATGTTTACAACATCTCATACAACGGTACAAAGGACCCGGCTTACAGGCTACAATTACCATTAACTTACAATTATAAATATTTACAAAGTTTAGTTTTTGGGTTTAACAAAACCCATACAGTGACCATGCCAAGAAGTTTTTGGGTGTGGATTTGTCCTTCAGATAGACATCCCAGAAATTGAAGCAACATACTAATTAAACTCAGTCTATCAACATTTACCATGCTGGTTTGGTAAATTTGCACATAAATAGCAATTATCAACAATAAGCTAGGCTGTGATACCTGTGTTAATTTGTAAAAGTGGAGAAAGAGTTGAGATATGATGTTATAAAGTTAGGTTAGGGTTGCATATTATTATTGATGGCAGGTGGGGATGCTGCCTCTGATAACACAGGCTAAATTTTGATAACACAGAACTCTGTCATCCTGTTCATATAGGTACACATTAACCTAGGTGTCGTTGCCTACATAATTCCATCATGTGTGAGTAAAGACAGGGGACAAAAATTGACACAAGTATAATAGTTTTCCCTTTTTGATGAAGGTGGGAAAAATGTAAATGACCTAGCTACTGCCTGTTTTCTAAATTTATTGATCAACTTGGTAAATGTTTTGTTAACATTCATTGCATTTAACTGTTGCCAGAATGGTTTAACAAAAACCAACCCATACCATCTTTAGTTCAACAGTTTTTGGGTGTAGATTTGTCCTTTATCATATGTATATTGTCCTAACTAGTTTTACATCGATACACACTACAACGTCGACCCATATTGTTCAATTCTACATCTAAAACAAAAGTAGAATTACATACCTTTCAGTACCAGTATCACCATGTTACAATATAGGTTACGGATTCTTGAATAACTTCACTGAAGAATTAACCATTTCTTAAATCACTTAAAATTACACACTATAAATGAAAATAATCATTTTAGTTTAATAGTTCAACTATAACAAGTAGAACTTACGAAAATCAGGCGAAAAACTGTTCAGTTGCTCAAAAGAAACCGTTAAAAAGTGCAGCGAAAAACATCTGTTATAATTCTCGTACTACAACAAGAAAACTACTGAAAAATTAATTTTGATTAATTTACAATATTTACAAATAAACACAATCACTGAAACAACATATACCGCCACTAATTCACTTTCAATTAAACAAAACTAACACGTGTTGCCCCATAACATTCCACACTGGTAGCCATATTTGTTAGCATGCCCGGTTCTCGGCTATCAGCTGATCGGCCCGGGCCATAGCCTGACATTCACGTCAGCCTCGGACCGGAGCAGTGTGACGTCATTGGGAATACACGGGACCAAGCGAAATAAGGGTACTTTTACAATATGAAGCACATTGTTAATATCCCAATCACAGGCCTGTCTGTTAAAATAAACAACACAATGCAGTTATCTAGTATCTATTCCTGATGGTGGACCTTCTGTAGTAGGTGCAATGAGTAAAAGTAGAAACCATTGCTCTGTTGCTGCGTGTAAATATGCTTCCATAAAACTACGGATGTAGTTTATCATAAATTTCCTAAGGATGTAACATTATAGCGAGCATGAGAGTCAGCACACTTTTTCCGGGGGGGGGGGGGGGCCACATGTTGGAAATTTGCAATCAGATAATATTAATTCATTATTTTACTGTCAAAATTTATCATATTTGTTGCAGATAACCATATTAATTTATGCTAAATAAAAATTGATCTTTACATTAAAATTAAAATAATTTAAAAGTCAGTAATTGATTGCACATTGCGTTGACCGACTTCCAGGGAGGGCCGCGGCCCCCCTTGCCCCTCCCCCCACCTTTACGACGCCCATGACAGCGTGAATGGATGTCTCGGTGTCAATAATGCAAGAATTTGTTCAATTCATTTCCTTCCCGAAGATTACGAACGGGATTTAAAACACGAGCTTCTAGGATTGGCATTTAGAAGAAAAGATTCACAAAGATTCCAAATTGGCATGGAAATACATGGGTGACTGCCATGGCAAGTACCAGCAAGGACAATGAGCTGGTAATTAATAAATATTTGTATTCTTAAGACAGTATTTCTGTATGTAATTAATTTCGAACTTGTTTTACATATTTGAGGATTAGAGACATTGTCTAAGCATAACGATAAAGATAATTACGATGATATTGAAATAATAACAATATTAATAAAATTAATAATAATAATAATAATAATAATAATAATAATAATAATAATAATAATAATAATAATAATAATAATAATAATAATAATAATAATAATAATAATAATAATAATAGTAATAATAATAACAATAACAACAACAATAACGATAATAACGATAATAACGATAATAACGATAGTAACGGTACTAACGATACTAACGATAATAACGATAATAACGATAATAACGATATAAACGATAATAACGATAATAACGATAATGATAATGATGATGATAATAATAATAATGATGATGATAATAATAATAATAATAATAATAATAATAATAATAATAATAATAATAATAATAATAATAATAATAATAATAATAATAATAATAATAATAATAATAATAATAATAATAATAATAATAATAATAATAATAATAATAATAATAATAGTAATAATAATAACAATAACAACAACAATAACGATAACGATAATAACGATAATAACGATAGTAACGGTACTAACGATACTAACGATAATAACGATAATAACGATAATAACGATATAAACGATAATAACGATAATAACGATAATGATAATGATAATGATGATAATAATAATAATAATAATAATAATAATAATAATAATAATAATAATAATAATAATAATAATAATAATAATAATAATAATAATAATAATAATAATAATAATAATAATAATAATAATAATAATAATAATAATAATAATAATAATAATAATAATAATAATAATAATAATAATAATAATAATAATAATAATAATAATAATAACAATAATAATAATAATAATAATAATAATAATAATAATAATAATAATAATAATAATAATAATAATAATAATAATAATAAATGTGATTCTAACCATATTAACATATTTTAATTTATAGGACGTGATATTAACATATTTGTTGACTGTTCAACTTTAGATTTCTTTGGGATTAAAATATTTTAATTTATAGGACATGTAATATTAACATATTTGTTGACTGTTCAACTTTAGATTTCTTTTGAGATAAAGCTGATAAATTAGATAATGTTCTCTTTCATACCGCCCTGTCTTCACATCGGCGATCTCGTGCTGATATATGTCTAATGACAAGACGAAAATGTTATTGTAGCACGCGGGGCTTGTTATTTCTTTACATTTAATGAAACATTCCGTCTATTTTTACATTTATGCGACGTTTTATACTGTGCAATAGCACAAACCAATGCAGTGCTTTAACTATCGCGGTAAACCAGTACTCCTGATGACGTAATGAGCGACAGCCAATAGCAGCACGATTCGCCGGAATGTCCTACCTCTCTATTCTAGTTGCCTTGGTGTAAGTGTTCCAGAGCATTAGCAAACAACTACAACAACAACTAAAACTTTGGTAAAGCATAGGTCTTGATTCGGACTGTTCGTTAAGAGAATTTTGTTTCTTGCAACCACCTTAGTAACTGCAGTGTGGAGAAAGTAGCAGAAAGAATGTCAACTATAAAGTTACAAAGTTCAGACGGCGAAGTAGTCGAAGTGGACGCTGACATAGCCAAATCTGTTGTGATCAAGAAGATGTTGGACAATCTAACCAAGCACGACCAGGATCAAATTGTTCCCGTTCCTAATGTTAAATCAACTATCCTGAAGAAGGTGATCCAGTGGGCTGTATATCACAAGGATGATCGTCCACCAACCGATGAGGACAAGAAGAAGCGAACTGATACATGTGTATGGGATAAAAAATTCATTGAAATTGATCATAATATGCTATGCGACCTAGCCAAGGCAGCTTACGAGTTGGACATCAAGGGTCTTCTGGAACTCACATGCATTGGTTTGGCGGATATAATCAAAGGAAAAAAGGCACAAGAAATTCGCACACTGTTTAACATCAAAAATGATTTCACCCCAAGTGAAGAAGAAGAAATTCGCAAAGAAAACGCATGGTGTGAAGATTAAAGAGTTTAAATGCATTGTGCTTTAAAATGTATTCTGTTAAATAGAAAAAAATATATATTTTTCACATCGTATGCCTTTACTTTCATAGTTTGCTCATCTTCGGAAAGTAATGAATAGCTGCATTTATAGAATTTAAATCTCTAGAATGCACATGAAAATTACTTCAAAGATTTATATAAATTAGGGCAGCTGAAAAGAACAGTTAAGAATATAACCGGTAAAACTGTAGGAGAGCAGCGTGAGAGCTACCTGTCGCCAACGTCGGAAGTATGAAATCCACGGAAGCATTTGAATGTTGTTTTTATTCTTAGAGTTATTATTGTTTTGTAATTAAGTCACGTGACCTAAGTTCTTGTGCGGTACGGTTGTGGTTTAATCTGTATTCTACATACCTTAGAAAATGAAAAATTGGACTGAGGAAGAGATATTGTCGCCTTTTAGCGAGTTGTACAATGTCAGGTTGGTAAGAAATATTTGTGCTTCAACTGTAAGTGAACCACGTGACGCTGCTCACCTACAGTTTTACCATATAACCTTGGTTAGTGTCACTCTTCCTGTATCCTGTAGGAGAACAATTTTTAGTCAGGTTTCTTGATTATTTTCTAAAGATGTTTGTTAATAAAGCTAGGTAAGTGTAGGACGTTTGTACCTAGCCGTCTACGTACTGGCGCATGCGCAGTCTGTTGCTGGTTGGCTAGTCGAAGCGATGGAGGAGTTATTGCCAACCGAAGAGCCAGATAGAAAGGCTTGCATGCAACGGCAGTAGCGCCAACGTTGCATAAACGTAACTAGTTCAGCAATCTTGTATTTATGCGTGTATTAGTAATTTGGGTTGTGATGTGTTAGTATTATAACTGTTATTCAACACCTTAAATATGTACCGCAATGTATGACTGGCATTCGGGTGGAAATACACGTTATGAGCTCCCCTCAATACAAAATACACGTTATAAGCTCCCCTGAATAAAAAAAGGATATACCTATTTAGAGAAAGTACGAGTCCAACCAAAATTTTCGACACCGAGAGTTTATGTTGAAAGAATAAATAAAATGATTACATAAAGTGTGCGAGTAGTGTACTTGTGTCCTGAGCCTTCCGTATAAAATTATTGGAAATGTGTGAACAAGAATGGTACCTAATCATTATTTATTTATGCTAACAAACATAGGCCTAACACAAGGAGCCCGCCTCGGCAACGTGATGGTTAGCGTGTCTGTCTCACGTTCAAGAGATCCCGAGTTCGAATCTCGCTTAGGGTAAGTTATCCGGGTAAGGTATTTTTCCGAGGTTTTCCCTTATCCTGAGATAAAGTAACTTAAGATACATGGACCTCGGGCTCATTTGAGCATCATTTCACCCGTTTCATTCATTCACCGTCCGGGATTAGAGTAACATAGTTCTTGATTTAAACAACATAAACTCTATCAAAACATGTAAAATTCACAGATAACGTGCAGTTCAATAACATTAATATGGGGGCAAACTTCTAGTTGGATTTGTATTGTAAACCATGGCAGAATTATTGTGCCAAAATAGAATTAGCTTGCATTTGATTGCACACAGAGTTTTGTTGCTTATGATTTTTTATAATTCTTTGCAAATAAGTTCCCTGAAGTATGACAGATCTTCGTTAGAGCGGCCATTACACTTGTCACTAAAATAAAAAGTAGCTCTCTCAATTTTCATTTCTAACATATTACTAAACAGAGCTCTGTGGTTGCTGCCGCTTAAAACTGATTTTAAACTTCTAATGGGCTCAAGGTCTGAAATAATATACAACCTTCCACTACAACTCTTTGCAAATTCAGATTTTTTTTTTAATTTTTTTTTTATTTTTTTTTTTTTATTTTTATTTGCATAGAGACCATTAGCCTGTTTAGTACGAATGTTCAACTTTATATTCTATTCTTTCTTCTTTTTAATGTGTTTCCTGCTGCAATTGCCACTTTAAGATGATCACAAATGTTACATATATCATATGTAAACAACTGCAAAAGATAATAAATTTAAAGGTGTTACAGATATTACAATGAAAATTTGAATGTAAATTATCCGTTGTGTGTATTACGTGTGATATGAGTTTGAACAAAATCCGCTAATAATTGGATTTAGAAATTTCACATAGTTGCGCCATTGTTAGTGTTTACACGTACAGTGGAGTTTACCAACATGTGCTGTTGAAGCACTACGTTTGTTGTAGTTATTACTTATGAAGTGGCCTAAATACATGACTAATATTCGTGTATCACTTTAATTTGATAAATATAACTGTGCTGCTTTCATAAAATATTATCAGAGTTAAAATACATTATTAAATTGTTTAAAACGTTTGAATCTCTGTTGGTTATCCTGTGTGTACTAGTTACCACGAGTGCCACTTGATGGCAGGCACATTTAGACGTTATGCAAAAAGCATATCACGAAGCGCAAGAACTAACTCTGCTTAGCTTCATATGTCCACACGTGCTTTAGTAGAAATCTTGCAAACATTGACATTAGTAATCCATGACTTTAAAAATAGCTAGGAGGCATACATTCAAACATTTTCTTGATTTTTATATTATAAATACCAATATTTGTATAATGTAGGTTAAAAATACACAGTTTTTTTTTTTTTTTCATTTTGAAATTTAAGGATTTTGGAAATTATTTTTTTCTATCGTATTCACTTATTAAAAATGTTTCCTACGATGCAGTTTTCATCCAATTCTTCTAAAATTTGACATGTAGATTCAGAAATAAAAAATAAATCTGTCATATACCATTTTTTTTTTTTTTTTCGTTTGAACGGTTTTTGAATAATCAATTTTTAAAGCTGTATAAAACTTAAACAAAACTAGAAATTTCAAATGACAGAATTTAAATATTATTTTCTTTGGAACTAAGGCTAGTAAAACAAAATTATGACAGATTTGTATATTATAATTACATAAATATAATGTTTTTTAAAAAACGGAAATTTTGTAAATTGCATCGTGTGGAGCATTTGGCATAGAATAATAAAATTCAGGCGTAGCATTCCATAACTTGGAAACTAAAGGAGATACCACACTGAAACTTAAAACCCTCTCATGTTGATATAAGGCAACATCGAAAATAAATGTTCAGCTAAATTGACTGAAAACTTGTCAATGTTATTTTCAGTTGTATATTCCCTTAATATGAAGATAACATCTGACAGCCCTCTTCTTTCAAGATCTAGAAATTGCAAGACTCCCACCACCACCACCGCCACCGCCACCGCCACCGCCGCCGCCGCCGCCACCGCCACCGCCACCGCCACCGCCACCGCCACCGCCGCCGCCGCCGCCGCCACCACCACCACTACTACTACTACTATTGGTGACTTATCGCAAGCAGAAGACCAAATTTCGAGGTACCTCAAATTTCACAAATAATCTAGTTTCTTCAAAGAACGGATATATTTCCAGTAGTTCTTTTAGATACATTTCTGGGAACGTTTTTTGATACAAATCAAAATTTGCAACGTCAAACATTCTGAAAGCTATGTGACCTGAAAATTGGAACCTTGTTTTGATTTCTAGGAGAATTGCTTCGCTAACTTCTAAAGCGTCTTTCTTTAAATCACTTGGCACCTTCCTTTTTTTAGCAGGTGGTTCGTTTTCAACTTCCGATTCCATTTCTTTAATAATGTCGTCAACTCCATCTCTGACACATCGAATGCATTTTTCGAAATGTTCAATGATATCTTAACCTTGACTGAATCTAAATGTCTACTTTGCATTTGACCAAAAATAATTTCAACATGGGGCTGATTCTACGAAAAAAATGTTAGACAGAAGAGAAAAGTTGGTGCACTCAGTAGAGTGCACCAACAGTAGGAAGAAACTTGAGAGTGTTCTCTGATCTAATGTTTTTATTTTCTGCTATTTTGTCCATAACGACAATAAGCTCTGCTCTATTTTCATACAATGTGTTTACACCACGAGAATGAAAATTCCATGTTGTTTGGTATGGTCTAGGCAATCTTTTTTGCATTATTTTGTCTAGTATTTGTGAACACAAATACACAGAGAACATTCTCTGTGACGAGTTATAAAAAAATGCAGATTCCAGATAAGTGTGAAAAGAATGTGCGAGTTTGGCTATTTATTGAGGATGACTTGGCCATTACAAGGTTCATTTGATGAGCGTAACAATGTGCGAAGTTTACATAAGGATATTTGCCACGAACAATTTTCTGTACGTCATTAATGCTACCACTCATAGCTGATGCACCGTCGTAACCTTGTGATATTAATTTCTTGGTATTTTTACCTAGCATGGTTTCCAATTCCTAAGGTAATGCATTTGTGAAATTTCAAAATTCCACATTTTTTAACAGTTTATGTTTATGTTTATGTTGGACCTTATTCTCTAATATTCTCAGTTAAAAAAAGTCATTGCCCACTCATGTCTTCCTTTTGGTGGCAGCAGTGATAAATAAGCAGAACTTCTGAAGTATTTTTATTTAAATGTAATGAAGGTAGGCAATTTATTTAAAAAATGTGAATACAGAATATTAATTTTCTAATATTTAATTTGATGAGTAGGGCTAGGAAGTTCATGCATTTGCATGTTTTTGCATAGGGGTTAAAAATGTATGCTTTTACATTATGTGCACTATTTTGATAACTCTCCCGGTCAGGTCGGTGAGACCCGTAAACCAACTACAGGTGTGGTCCTATAGACATTCGGGGGTTGTGAGGGAGCGATGTGACCGCCAAAACATAAAAAATATGGTGCTCTCTAAAAAGCGGTTACTATTACTGCTATTGCTCTCTTTATATTGGAGAGCAAGAGGATTAATGACTTCATTGTCAGAAATCCAGCATTAGCTAACAACAACATTTTTTAACAGAAGTTTCTGAAAATTTTACCACTGGTATACCATGCACATCTAAGTTAAAATTCCAAGTTTCAGATATGTAGGTTAAATAGTTTGTAAGAAATTAATTTTTTAGTGTGTTCTATCAAGCCAATCTTAAAAACAAGTTCCACGATGCAATTTTAAAATTTATTTCTTGGAATATAGATGTTTATAGTACCATTAAGTTAATAAACATTTATATCATATAAAATGTTTATCCTCCTTTAAACACCAGAGAAAAAAAATTATGAACTTATGTGATGGTCAAAAGTTATATTTTTCAAGAATTTGAATTAATAAAAACTTTTTTTTGATGTAAACAAATGGAGAAGAACAAGATCATATGATCATTTTCTTTCTATATCTATGTTAAACCTATGTAAAATTTTTTGCAAAGATTGGTGGAAAACTTCATCGTATAGGAGTTTTGATACTATTGAAAATGTGGAAAAAGTGCAAAGCGAGAAAACCCATGTCAAAGATTTGTAATGTAATATTTTAGTTTTTTCTAACCTGCAATGTAATTAAAACTCTCCAGCTCCATATGTGACACCCTCCTGCTGCTTCTTTCTTTCCTCAGCTTTAAGTTTGGAGAGGAGCAGCTTCCTCGTTGATGATTTTGAATTCAGGTAGCAGGAAATATTGCTCTGCTGGAGGCGTCGATTATCCCTAAATTTTCCAATCTTTTGACTAGCTGTACTGAATTTCAAATTCGTAACTTCTTCTTTTAGCTTACCACTTGCTAAGCATCCCATATTAAACTCACTCACTGCTGTTGTCACACCAATTAGTAGTTTTTTCCTTGACACAAAAGTTTCTTTTGGGCACTTTGACCAAATAATACTATGAAGAGCCTCATTAGCATTTTGTGTTTTTCCTGAAGTACATCTTTGTAGAAGCTCTTCATTGGCCAGTCTAGCATACAAAGGAATTAATTTTTTTTACCATTTCACTGTTTATGGGAGTCTTCATAGTTGAACTGTCATGTGGAGGGACTTGTTCGGCTTTTGCAGTAGCTCGGTTGAAAAAACACCAAGATGTTTCACCACCTGGGCACTTTTGATGTTGTGGATTTTGATCTGTGGACATATATTGTTGCATAAATTGCAGTTTTCATTTGTTCGACATGGGTATGTTGCTTTTTATGGTTTTTCGATAATAATTAGTTAGTTTCACTATTGTGTCCTCCTTCAAGCTGCCATGTTTCTTCCCACCAAGAGTAATGCCACTTTTTCTATTATATTTTACAATATTTCTTATACCTGTGCCTAATCTTTTGGCTACATGGTTCAAGCACTCATCCTTTTTACTTTCTCTACTGGTAAGTAGGGGAAGTATTGTATTCCACCCAAAAATTCGATGTCGAGATTTCACCGGAAATACATGTTTTGAGGCCCTCTGAATAAAAAAAAAGCATTTTTAGAAAAAGGTCCGTGTGTGTGTCTGTGTGTCTGTCTGTGGACAGCATAACTCAAAAACGAAAAGTCGGTTAAAAGCCAAACTTGGTATTTAAGTTTAATGTCTTTCAAGGATGCGACACGAAGATTTTGAAGAAAATAGCCTCACCCTACACTACCCTTTACATGGAAAATTTTTCGAAAATTTTGATTTTCTTGAAAATGACTCTAACGATTTTGATTAAAATGCCATATGTTTGAGATATTTTTATGAAAAATGAAATGCATGTCTTGAATTTTCTGGCTATAGCCCCTGTAGTCGTATTTACACTAGACAACTTTTGCATAACTGGTAAACCGTTAGAGATAGACCAAATCATGCTATACAAAAAATGTAGTTCTTGCTAAAATACACAATTTATGTCTGAATACATTTTCTTGTAAGGTGAACCATTTCGGAGATATTCTTTGTTATGTGTGTGAGTTTCTGAAAACTTGAAACTTCCGTGAAATGGAACGTCGTTATTCATTTTTTATATGTTACGTGTGCAAAGAGAACGGAATCTCAAAACTTTAAAAGATTTGACTATCGCACAAAGCCTACTGTATTGCAATATTCCCCTTGCACCTACAAGGAAATAAGCAATAAGATAATTTGTACAAATGTTTATTTTAACTAATACGAAGAAGATATAGGAATAAGAGTTTGTAAGAATGGTTAGTACAAGAGTAGAGAAAGTCATGTGAGTGCAACACATCAGATTTTTTATTTTTATATCACCATATATACCCAGATCCTGTAAATGTTTGTGTGTTTTGGCATCACCATCTGACACTATATTAGTATATCGCAATTTGTATTTTTCCACAGATCTCTTCCACAATATCTCTGCTGCAGTCATCTCCATAGCAGTAGAAGAACCAACGTAGTTTTTCTCACATTTGCCATTCTGCATATGATCTGCATGCCAATGTTTGTGTTCTTCGCTTGTAGGATTCCATTTTTTACTTTGTTGTGAGCATATGCGGCAATATTTTGATAGAACTTCAAAATCTATCACTAGCCCTGTCATAACATCAATTACTATTCCAATACCATGCAAGGAAGAAAACCCTCTCTTCTGCCATGTCCCATCATATGAGACAGTGATATCAATAATTTCATTTGCATTAATTTCTGGATCGGTGGCAGCATAACTCTGGCGAACAGCAGTTGCAGCTTCTTATAATACATTGTCACATATAATTTGATTATGTTTGGCTCTTTCTATCAAGTGAGCATTGTAGGAGGAGACACTAATAAGTGGCATACCCATGGACATACAAAAATGCTCTAATCCTGCTTGACCTTTTCCTAGACCAAGAAAAGCTTCAATTGCTCTTCGGTTGACTTCAAATGGAGGACGGTTTGAATCTGCTCCTGTCATCCTTGGACTAGTGTAATTCTCATTGCAGATGGTATTGCAAGAGTTCCAGGTCACTGTCACCTTTGCAGCAAAACCCATACACTTTGAAAATGAAGTTTTTAAATTATTTGCTCCACAATTAGCACATACTGTCGCTTTATGTATTTGATCCGAGAAACTATTGTAAACTAAAACATATTCTGATGAAACTTCTTCTTCATAACTGTCAGCATTTTCATTACAAAACATAGATAATTTTCTTTTGGAAGCACAGTTGAGATGTGCAACTAGAAGCTTGACAATCTTGCATGCAAGAACACTGAGACTGATCACATTCTGTGGTTGATGAGTCTAAACACACAGTTTCTTGTAGTATATTATCTTTCTTCCATCTTTTTGCAACTAAATGGTATCCCTGGGAACGCCTTTTTGAGTTTTTCCTGCCTCTGTTACGTTTATCAACTAACCTGTTCATATGGCAAAAAGCGACCTAACCTAGCTCTATGATAAGACAAGCAACGCAAATTAAAAGCTCTTCTATTAATCTAAAACTGTTTTCTAACTAATGAATCATCGTTCGGCGGTTGTTTTGAAGTGTGCGTATAGTGAAATTGAGCGTCCTCCTCATTTAATTTTAATTTGTACAGTATCCTTTGAGCTGCTAGTTGTAGTTAGTGCATAATTCGTATCTTGGGTTAATTAAGATCATTTTGTTCAAACAAGAGTGCAAAAACCTTTATATATATAGACAAATAATACTTCCAAATTCCACCCTTAGGGGTTGGTAAATGTCGCACGATGTAGATCTCAGTAAAAAGGAATTAATGAATATGGAAATAAGTGTAATTAAGGACATGAATACAGTAGAAAGAATTATGGAAGAAAAGAATGAGAAAGGAATAATAAGTAATAAAAGCGAGAAAATATTGTATAATTACAGAGATTCGGGTCCATATTTTGTTATTATCAATGGTAACCAAGGAAATGTAAACAGGATTCATCCTATGAAATATGGTAAAATGATATTTGAAAATGGATTTAAAGCAAAAGAAATTAAACCAATTGGTAGAAATAGAATTGAAGTATACTTCAATCCTTTCCAAGAAGCCAATAACTTCTTAAAATCAGATTTCGATAGTAAATATAATGTGAAATCATTCATTCCTTACTACAACTGCATAGTCAAGGGAATTGTAAGAGGAATCGATGTTGAGTTATCTGAATCAGAAATCCTAGAACAAACAACTAATGATAGAAATTATGAAATTCTTAAGGTGCACAGGTTTATGAAAAAAGTACCTGGAAAGAATCGGGACGATATTCAGCTGCTCCCCACTGAAACAGTCTTATTTACTTTCAGAGCACAAATGCTTCCCAATAGAATATATATTTATGGCATATCATGTCAGGTAAATGAATCTGAAGAGAAACCCTTTCAGTGTAAAAATTGTTTGCTTTTTGGTCATTCATTCAAAACCTGTAAAAAGGAAGTTAGTTGTAACAAATGTAGCTACCAACACGCTGAAAAGGATTGTAAAGCAAAAACAGAAAGATGTATCAATTGTTCCATGAACCATAAAGCAACTTCAAAGGAATGCCCTAAATATTTATTCGAAACTGAAGTTCTAAAAAAAGTGAGAGAAATGAGAGTTTCAAGGTACGATGCTATTAACATACTGAAAGGTAATACAACCTACGCCGACAAAGTAAGCCAGAAAAGTGCGGTAATAGAAAATCCGAAACTCAATTCGCTATGTGTCATTGCCTCAAAAGAGTTAAACAACTTTCATAAAGAAAATAAAGTTTCTTCCATTAAATCTAAGGAAGTACCTAGTGGGTCTTTTACTAAAAAAGCGGTCAAAAAAGGAAACCTAGTCCCGTAAACAAAGTAGAAAGTACCAATAAAATCCCAAACCTGAACAACGCGTTGATCAACCCAAATGGCAGAAATCAAGCACAACATTTAATTTCGAACATACCATCTATCCATAAAGAAACTAATTCCGATGAAAAAATGGAGAGCGAATATACAAATCAGGAATCAATCATTCTTGCTTTAGAAAATAACTGTAGTATGGAAGTGAGTGAAGTAATCATTCCTACTCAGGAGAAAATATCTCAGGACATTTCGTTATTAACTTACTACAACAATGACGCAAAGCAACAAGTTCAGGATAGTGGAAATAAAAAAATGTAAAATTATATCATGGAATGCTAGAAGTTTAAACAGTAAAAAGAATGAACTAAACAATTTTATACATAAAGAAAATATAGACATTTTTATGATTACCGAAACATGGCTTAAACCAGGAAATAAATTTAGAGTCCCTAATTACAAAATTATTAGATCGGACAGAATGAAAACTGGTGGAGGAGTTTTAGTTGGATACAAAGATAATATGATATTATCTAATTTTGAAATTATTGGAAATTTAGACGATACAGTACAAGGAATTATGATTCAGTTTGGTTCAATCAGAATATATATATAAAGTTCCAAATTCTATTATAAGTGATACTTTCTGGAAAAGAATCTTTTACTGCAGTACTCAAGAAGAAATTATTATTAGTGGGGATTTTAACTATACTTGTTCAAGGAAGGGTGGCAATTTTAATTTCATGAATATTCCTTTTGTCAAAAAATTGGCAGCAGAAAATTTATTTATCTTAAATGATGGTACTCCCACCAGAATGGGAGCTTATAATCAAGCGGATACGTCCCCGGATTTATCATTTGCATCAAAAAATTTAGTATCCAAAATTTATTGGGAAGTATATAAAGATAACTTAGGAAGTGACCATTTCCCTATAATTATGAATATGGGAGATACTAGATCCAATATAAATATTAAAAATATCAAAACAAGAAATAAAAACATTGACTGGATAAATTTTCGTAAATTCTTTGATTCAGCCTTGAGTAGTGATAGTTTGGAGGAAGACAATATGGCAACGTAATCAGTTTTGTTTATTCCTTGAATGACCTCATCGTGATATACTTGTAGCATGCATTCTAAAATGTCATTCTGTGTGGTTTTAGACGTTCCTTTATATGCAGTGGAAGATGACAAGTGTAACTTTAATTCCCTATCCAGTTCAGCACTGAACTGGATTAATTCTTGGAATACGCCTTTGTCTTTCGAGTCCTCTGACTCATTGTGACCGCGTAATGCTAACTCAACCTTTCCACAGAATCTTATGCAATTGATTAATAAATTAAGCACATATCTGTTTCTGTCTACTTGCTGGTTATGCTTTAGGATGGCTTGCTGATACTGGGAGAAAACTTTAGCTGGGATATCTGTGCTGCCTAATACAGCTAGGTTCATCACACTGTTTATATGCTGCCTGGATTTCTCGTGGGTCTTAATTTTTTCCCAAACGTAAACAAAATACACCACACCTTTACCTGACCAATTGTTATCGCCACCAAATAGAATGAACCGAAAGCAGAATAAAACATTTTTCATCCCACATTCACAGATCCATTTGTTTTTTGTGTAAATGTTCCCGTTGAATTTTCTAACGTGGTTAACCCTTCTTTTTTGTTCTGTGTTTATGCAGATCAGAAGTAGGTCTTCCCGTGGATTTTACTTTCACCTTGTCTTCTAACGATAACGTAGAAAATGGGCTATTTAGTAGATAAAGAACTCACTTTATTCATTTCACTTAAAGCAAATCGCACACCGCACACGTAATCACTCAAGCACTCCACACTGTTTATCATGTGTTTACTGTTCCTACATCCAAGCGCACCTCTCTTTCAAATGTGCGGGATTACTGGCAGCGCAGCCAACTTTATAGAAAACAATTATTCATATAATTATAAGTATAAATAATGGAAAATGAGTGTTATAATAAGACACGATTTTCTTCTTTTACGCAGTAGTTCCTAGTGATTGATGGCTTATTTCTCATTTCGAAATAGAGAACATTTTGCTAAGTGTGTGATAAAGTTGGTACGAATAATTTGTATGTGCTGCCAACGGTAACCGTGACAGTTACTGTCACGAATATGAGCTATTCCCCTTCCCCTGCAAACCCCGCTAGCGCCACGGCTTAATGACCAGAACACTGTAAATCCGAGCCAGATAGAAGTGGCACGGACCCATAGAATAGTAATATAATAAGGTTGCAAATTTCTAACACGCTGTCGCTTCCTTCACTTCTATGGTTTTCCATTGCCTGACAAGCCATTTCATTGTGTCAAGAATAATAATATTAATTCTCATATTCTCGATGCAACCGTGGAATATACAAATAATTCAAAATAGTATGTTTTCGTTCTATTAAGGTTGTGCCATGACACGGAGGCACTACTCCCGGAGCCGCCCCTGGTGACGAACGTTAAGAAGTGCACTGAGTTACGAGATTGGAGACGTCTCTCCACAGCGAGTGAACCATCTGGAACCGTCTGCAGGCGTGTTTGATTACGCCGCAACGTCAACGCGAAGAAACAGAAGTGAACATCGCGGAACAAAGTGAAGTGACAATGAACATTGAAACTGGTTCACACTATTGAAGTGAGACAGAGAGTTAAGCGAACATTCGGCAAAAAATTGAGCGAGATAATTAAGCGATACTAAAAACTGACTGAAGTGGCAGTTTGGAAAACTGGACGGTCACAATATATTTTGACTTCTCTGGGAATAGCCTCCGAAGTCCTCTTCATTCTGGATGACTTTTTCATGACTGCTAAACTGTAAGAGATAGACAACACAAAGAAGTGCCCGTTTAAGCACACAATTTAAGTCAAATGCGTTTTTTGTGGGGTTAACCATTTCCGAACTATTCCTTGTTATTAGTTTTACTTTTTCGTTATTTATTCTTATCTCGAATGGGAAGTCATTATTTTTCTTACTTTCTCTACTACGTACTTATAACTAGAGGAACTAATGTATCCCATCCTAAAATTGGATTTCAATATTTCACCGGAAATACAGGTTTTGAGACTTCCTAAATAAAAAAATTAAGTAGCTAACAATTTTGGTCATCTCCTTAGCGCGGTGGTAGCCCTGCTGCGTACCAAGTGGGGGATGTGGGTTCGATTCCCGGCACCGCGTGGGGATTTTCTCCCTCTGGGAGACCCGGTCCGAGGTGCACTCAGCCTCGTTAGGTCCCTGAGGAACCAATTGAGGAGCTATTTGATTGAGATCTGGTCGAGAGGTCCGCACAACCGACCCGGAGGGACCGAGGCGCTGACCACGTCCCACCTCCAGTACTGCACCCCACTCATTACGCCTGTGGTGGGCAGAGGTTTGGGAAGCAGCGGTCGGGCGGTAGGCCTTGGCCCAGGTAGGTTGTTGTGCACTGGGTTACGTTTACCTAATAAGTTTTAGAACAAGATCTGTGTGTGGTTTATCCGTCTGTGAACTGTATAACTCGGCTAAATACCAAACTTGGTATTTAAATTAAGTAACTTTCAAGGATGCGCACGGAGATTTAAAAAATAAACAACCTCCCCCACCCAACTACCATTTACATGGAAAATTTTTGAAAATTTTAGTATTATTAAAAACGGCTCTAATGATGTTGATTAACATACCATATATGTACTACTTGGCAAAGGCATGAGGCGTATCGGAAAGAATGTGAAACTGCGGAGTTGTTTACGCCAGTTTATCACACAGACAAGGCGAGACAGTGTTTGTACACTGTTCAAATAGAATCATATCTTCAGGACATCAACGTGTCATACAACGGTAGGCGCGAGGCATCAACTATTTGTGTTTTATCACTGACTATACGCCAATTTACTATTATTTCGCTGTTCTAAACATCAAGATAGGCAGCGATCATAGAGCTGGACAGTCAAGGACAATACGCCTAGTCGCTTTGCCAAGTAGTGTGTGAGAACATGAGTAAATAGAAGAATAAACGCTGATAAGAATAATTTGTACAACGGTGAGTAGAAAAAGTTATGTGAGTGCAGCAAATCCATCTTTTATTAATTATTGCAAAATGTGTTTGGGCATTTTGGAACATTGATTACGTGCGGAATGTTACCCTACATTTTTGTTTTGTCGGCTTGGGCACATTTATGTGCGGATATTGAGTGTAGTTGTTTTAAATACCTGAACTACTACAAATGAATTTTCTTTCCGAAATTTGACACTGTTGTTGTTCTAGTGTTTAACGCCCGCTTTTACTACTACGGCACCGCAGGCGGTGACACTGATGATACATGAAGATGGAGCACCGGTGGAATGAGATGGCGGGGGAAACCGGAGTACCCGGAGAAAACCCGCCCTGACGCCGCTTCGTCCACCACGTTCGCAAAAATAATATTTCACAAGTCAATTTCATATAAGGCTAGCCCAGTGGCTAAGTCGGTAGAGCGCCTGCTTACTATGTAAGGGGGTCTCAAGTTCGATTCCCGGCTGGGAGTGGAAATTTTACTCTAGCCAAGATTATTCCCAGAGTCTGGAAGTATGAAAGGGAGTGTGAATTTAAGGTATAAAAACCCTAAAGACTCAAAACCCACTGTTAAATGAGTAACACAACTGGCGACAGGCAATACGTTCCACAGGAGAGGCCGCCGATATGACCATCGGAGTTACAGGCGGGATATAAATTGAACATTAAAAAAAGAAAGAAAGAAAAACTCATATATCCATCCTTATTCCACAGCCAGGCACCTAAAAGAACAGCTGGGTAATTTTGATCGCTCCTTAGGGGATTTTGCGTGTTTATAGTTGGACATATTGTCCTTGGTTGGCCCTTCATGGCCATTGCTAGCGATAATGCCCCACACCAAGGACGTTGAAATGCGTATTTGCTTTTCCCATAAACGCAAACCTCGTGTGTACCGTCAGTGGTGCAATCATTCCGGCAGATAAATCCTGCTCGTATCAACATCGGTTATCTATATCTTATCGATCAGAAATATGTATCGCTGTTTTATTATTCTTGGTCTCAAGTTCAAATGTGACTCATTGGGACGCTGACTTTTTTAACCACAGTCTATGTAGCTGGTAATAATGTAATAATGCCAGTATCGAGCATAAGAGCGCGGTGCTACAATTATCATGCATAATGTAAGAAATTATAGACTCGAACAGAGAAATGAGTAAGGCACCATTCACAATAAAGTCTTAACATCAAACATAAGGATAAATTTAATGCGATACGCTGTCATTCAGAACAATAGTCTGTCTCACCCTTAGATGACAGTACACGTTAAATGTGGCGCAACGTTGCAACATGTACTATATGTGTGCCTCGAAGTTCGTCGCTCAGTTGCGACTTGTGATCGACACAAGTGAAACTGAAAAAAGCGCGCTATTGTTTATTCCTCTCCCTGTGACGTTAACACCCTGCTTCGAATGTGACTTTGTGCCCGGAACAATAAACAATATTACGCTAAGTAGCATCAGCAATGCATTAACAGTATTAACGCATTAAACAAAGTATTTATGATCATAGTTTCAGTAAGTAATCCTGTTAAACCTCTGTACATTATACTAACGCATCTAACAGAGCAATAAACATCATCAGGGTTGCCAACATTTAAAAGTAAAATTATCGTACCAGCCACTCAAAATTATAGATTTGGATTCAAAATTATCGTACATCGTAAAGCAAACGCTACAACAATAAAAATATCAGTATAATACTTATGAAAATATAAGAGTAATGATGTTTATTATATCCACTTACAAGATTGATGACCTCAACAAATATTACAACTTTAGCACTTATGTTTCTCGCACTATTCATCTGAAAGTTCAGCTTCCTCAACCGTTGCAGCATTGTACAAATTTGTTGTTGAGATAAACCTTATCTTCTCGGTGACTTGCAGATTTTAAGATCTACCACGTTCTTTCATAAGTTGACACGACAAAGTGAGTTCATTTACCGTATCTAGTGCCAATGTGTTTCTAACTTTGTTCTTTGAAATCAGTATTTCCACCAAGGTGACATGTTTAACAGAACTCCAGAAACTGTCAGGTTCAGGCATGTTCTTTATTTCACACGGAATAGCACGTATTCCGAGTTTTCTACATTGATCGTCAATTTTCTGAACAGTGCCTTCTTCTTTGAAAATTAAAATTTTTTTGTTCTTTAACGACGCTGTCAATTGCCAGGATCACATCAGCGTCGCCGGTGTGCCGGAATTTTGTCCCGCAGGAGTTCTTTAACATGCCAGTAAATCTACTGACATGGAGCTGTCGTTTTTAAGCACACTTAAAAACCATCGGTCTGGGTCGGATTTGAACCCGCGACCTTGGGATCAGTAGGCCAGCGTCTAACCAACTGAGCCACCCAGACCGACTTGACAGCCGAAGTCAATACGTCTCAACGCTTTGCCAAGAAATTATCAGATCTGGGCACACTGGCAATAAGAGGACAAAGGTAGCAGGCTTAGTAGCTATGGGGTGGAGACAGACAATGAGGACAAAAGTAGTGTTATTTGTAATCAGTTTCACTTCGCTGGAGTGACAAACCAGTGAAAATGATATTTCGCCGATATCGAATTATCATACTTTCAAATTATCGTATGCCCCCATAATTATCGTACGAGTTGACAATCCTGATCATCATACTTTCAATAAGTAAATCTGTTAAACCGCTATATATTATATTAGCGCATCAAACAGAGCAATAATGATCATAGTTTCACTAAGTAAACCTGTTAAATCTCTATATTTTACAAACCTGATGAAGTTACGTGACATACTACACCCTACATAACAGTATTTAAATAATGAACAATTCGCCATACTCCGCTTTGCACTATTCCATCATATTGCGTTAACCTAGCGTTTTTTTTTCCGCCCTTTTTGCTTTCTTTTTCGATGGCGTTCTTAGAGGTCCTTTGATTAGTTCCTTTTTAATCCTACACACTACTGCTTCTGAACACCCGATAGTCTTAGCTGTTTCGTTTACTGCCTTACTAAAACACATTTTACTTGAAAAATAATCTAACACATTCATAATTATTTGGCATTCCTTACTTCTTAATTTACCAATATATGGTCAATTCCTAGCTTCCCCTTCCATAACTACAAGTATTTACGGAAAGTGTTAAATAAACAACAAAACAACACTTCACAGACTCCACATAGTATACACATAGGTACCACTTCTTTCGAATGTTACTGCTGCTCCTTATGCCACCTTTTGTGTCACGCCTGGCGCGTTTTAGCAGAATAAATGCATACCTTTTGTTTACCTTACACGATAAAAGAAAGAGGTTACAGGCTTCTGGTTTATTTTAAAAACTGTCTCCAACCCTCCTCAACATTTGCTCTGGCTTGGTCCCCGATGTAAACTCAATAACAAAAAAGTTTCCCACTGTGTAACTTCTGTAGTGCACAGATATACAATTTTCCGAAAACATTTAATTAAAAAAAATTGTAGCACTTAACTGAGTAAACATAGGGAGTTTAAAGTGGGCAGGTAGCAGCACTCTAGGTAGTTTACTCTAGCTAAGAAAAAAATACAGACGTATCCTAGCAGTTAGTTTGTTAGTGCATGATGAGTATAGAAATAACAAATGTCGGACTTCTACTGGGGAAAAAAAAACAAAAAAAAAAAAAACGTTTTCTGTGGAAATATGGGCCTACAGAAATGCATAATGACTTTAAAACGAATATAACCCGATAGAGAAAGAAAATTCTGCATAGGATGTGTTCAAACCTGGTGGTATTTGTGGTGGACGAAGCGGCGTTTAGGCGAGTTTTCTCCGGATTTCCCGGTTTAGCCAGCCATTGATTCCACCAACTGCTCCATCATCACCTTTCCTTTCATCCATTTAACGGACACTCCACTTCTTCACCCTCTCAACAGGGTTCGGGCTGGCCACCCTGGTCCAGAATTCCTGCGTTCCTCGACAGGTGTTTGACCCCAGGTGGTGGATGCAGGTTCTCCATACGCTTAATGCTTAATTTGCAATGAAAATGGATCCTAATTGTTCACAAAAAATAGTTAATGGAAGAAATAATAATATAAATTAGCTTACATGGAGTACTAAATTTGATTAGAGTCTACTTTCTGTACATAAAGCATTTAAACCAGGATTCAGTTCTGTTCTAAATCCGATTCTGCTAGAAAAGAGGAACGAGGATCGATTTGCGCATTCCGTATCAAAGGTCAGCATGCAAAGTGGGCTCTATTCAGATCGTATTAGACCGTATGCCGATAAGCCCAACTCAGAAGATAATAAAACTCGAGTTAGGGGTCGCTAAGTTACAACTACTTAAATGCAGTCTTGCTTTAACTATTTGGTAGGTACACTCTTAAATCGATCTCAGTTAATAATCGCGTTTTACTGAATACGGTAACCGGATTCAAATTAACTTCATACCTCGTATAAATGTATAAATAAAACCGGAGTTGGCAAATTCTGCAGCTTGAGATAATGCAAATAGTTTTTATTCTTTGGCTCTTCTGAAATAATATACTTTTGTAATAAAATTAGGTGTAATACGCAGGTCTAGTACGTGCAAATATCTTGTATGCTGTAAGTCCTTGTTCTCTTTCATTAGCGTGTCTCAGTTTTAGTTGCAACGTTGAATACATCCCTAATCAAAAAAGCCAAATTAAATAGCACGAAATTTGTGTCACGGTTAAGCGAATGGATTATACGGCCTCGCTCATTCCACAGCAAAACAAAGACAGCGTCAGCCTAAAAAATGGGCTCCACTTGATTCCATACACTTTTAAGTCTACGTAATGGTCAGTAACATCTTACCCAGAGTAAAGAATATCACATCACTACTTGTTTTATGAGTTGCATTCACAGTATACTAAGCAATAAAAATAATAGTTGACAGATTGTCATCTCAGTTACCACGTCTCTCTCAAGAGAATGTGGTTGTAAGAAATGTGTTGACATCAACAATCTAGTGTTATCAGACAACTGTTAGTGTCCCAACACATCAGCAAGGCTTAGGCATTTTGGAAAACATACGCTCTTGTGTTAAATGCTGGGATACATACTACTGGCAAAACCATGAGGCCTTTCGGCTGTTTACGCGAGCTTATCACATAAACACAGCGAGACAGTGTATGTACACTCTGTTCAGATGTCCAGCTTGTCTAAAACGCCCTGACACTCCATATGTGCAAGTGAGGAGAAATGCGGGGAAATGGTGAGAGTGGTGGGGGAGCAAGTGACTAGAAGGTTATCAGGACTTGGAGACAGTCACATATACAACGCATGAACTCTCACAGCAGCTGGAAGACTAACCCCCACTTCTCTTTTATGCAAGTAGACTGCTCAGTGTTATTACGCATCTTTGCTTCGGGAGGGGGGGGGGGGGATATCAGGACGTTTTAGACAAGCTGTAATCATATCCTCAGGACAAAGTCTCATATATCGGCAGGCGCGAGAGACTATCTGTTTTATATCACTGACTATACGCCAAGTTACTATTATTTCGCTCTTCTAATCAAGATAAGAAGCGATCGCAGCGCTCCAGAACGCCTCGTCGCTTCACTAAATAGTACGTATATAAATACGTTGTTCGTATATTGTACTGCCTGCCCAGCAGAAGTCAGAGGGGACTTGACTGTTAATCTGCTTACGTATCGATTTCTTTACCAGGAAATGTGTGAATCAGCCATGCTGTCAGATCTAATATTTCTGTGATAGGTAATTAGTACTTAGCTCTCGTTGCTAACAAGGTCACGCATTATATTTTGTTATTGTTGTTCTTTTTGTATCCTTTACATATGGTTGCAGTTCGAAAGAAAGGACGGGCTATTCACAGTAAAATAATAAGACAATTGAAGAGTGTGATGAAGCAAAATCAGGACAGCTGAAGTGTGTAATTTCTCGAAGTAACTTACTTGTGGCAAATTTTTGTGGGATATCGGAACGCACTGCATACTCCGGGAAAATGAGACCACGTGCTCGGAATTTCAATTTTGATGGAACAGTAATTATACACTCAATTTCCCAAGCTACTTGCAGCAATTAGGGAAATTATACACTTTCCATGGGGAAAGGAAACTACAGAAGTCATTGTGCCATTGGGCATCGAATGGAAACATGTGGAACAAGAGAAAATTATTTATTGGACGTTCAGACCCAGTTAACTGGAGAGCAAGATAACTAAGAGCTATGAATGGAAACGGTAATGCTGAGTTAAGTATCATATACACTGGTGAGTTCTACGTGGACATTGACATTTGGAAAACGTTGGCAGAGTGACGATGTCCATGGGATAACGACAAACAGCTCTTGCCCAGGACAAGAAGGCAAGACTTAGGAATGTGTAGCGTAATCATTTTGTGCTTCCCGCACGGTGTTTATGACTAGTTTCCGAGAATGACAAGAATGCTAGGCTCGTTTAAAATACACAATGTTGTCACATTACTCACCCATAGCTAGAAATATGCACTCTCATACACTCATTTCCTAGTAAACAGGTCTGCTACCGGAGTAGATACACAGTTCAAGCCCCCTCTGCCCTTCATTCCCCTCTAGCCTTCTTGTCGTGGGCATACAGTAATTGCAGACAGCAATGAAGCTTGCATACCCGGAGCTTCTTTGATATTCAAAGCTGGACTTGCCTGCGGGTGTTATGGCCAAATGAATGGAGCAAGTCTGCAAATCAGGTTGGAAGAGATGCTTTTACCTAATATACTACCCTGCAACAGTGCCACACTTCTAGTGACTTTTAATTTAAGATTTGGCGACTTTTGTCTAACACGTTGGCAATACTCATATGCGAGTCATTAACGTGCATAGACATGCTACTGATGCTTCCGTGGCACATTCCTCCAGTTCGCCTTCTGCTGGCACGCTTCCTCGTCAGAGGTTTACATGCATATTAGTTGTATTTTAATGAACTAGTGTTTGAATATTAGCAGTTCATAACAACAATAACAACTACAATAATAATGCTAATATTAACACTAATAATAATACTAATAATGATATTTATTATTAATATATAATTATATATCATCTATATATTATATATTTATTATTATTATTATTATTATTATTATTATTATTATTATTATTATTATTATTATTATTATTATTATTATTATTATTATTATTATTATTATTATTATTATTATTATTATTATTATTATTATTATTATTATTATTATTATTCAGTTTGTAAATCTTACCTAGTTTGATATTCAGTGAATGTGAATAGATACAGCGCTTACCTTGTCGTTGCGAAAGATTGTCCCTCGTAGCTGTTCAGGAACCTAATGGCACAGTAATATATTGCAGTCATGCAGAATGCAGATAAAGAGAGCCTGGTCTTCAGAGGTTTTAATCTCTTGTGTCCAAAGCACACGAGATAAACAGCCGAGAATCGCGGCAAACTGCACTTTTCATTGTTCACGGTGATGTCTGACTCACTCAAGCCCGGCATCTCAGGCGAGTTTACGTCAGTGGGCGGTACACGGAACCTATTGCGTAACAACGCAACAGAGGCGCAATCCAAGAAGGCGGCAATATTTGAAGTGATATTGCATGAAATAGTGTAATGCAAGGTGGGAATAGACAATAATTGAAGTCCTTCGTCATCTACCAACGACCCGTGTTTAGGCGTTGGTTTCTTAAATAAGCTCACAGTCCCCAGTGAATATGTTTAAATTAAAATAGAAGACTAAATTGCCATGTTTTATTTAGTATAGTTACTTTTTTCTACACACTACAGAGCAACTATCTTGGTCAAAATTAGAGTCACAGTATTGCTTTTACGGCAGCAATTAAGAGTGTCACAGTTCTTACTTTATGATAAAAATTGAAGTGCCATATCACTTTTTCACTACAAATTAAAATTTTATATTGTTTACTTTTCCAAAAACTTAATACTAAGGCGTATAATTAAAAAAAAAAATTAAATAAAGCATTTAATTGAAAGCATTCATGCCTCTGGATATATTATATTTTAACTTCAATATTTACGTTATAAAATTAGCTTTTGCCGATTACATTAGTTTTGAAAACATATTTTAGAACGAGATTTTACATCCAAATGTCCATATCGAAACATTTACAAAATGGCATGAGAATTACTCTGAAATTGTTGTTAATGAGAATATCTGCCTATAATTTTATTATTAATCTTGTTGCTTTAGGACACTTTAAATTATTTTATCGGAAACTACCTTTGTTCTCATGCGAATGCTTCGCGTTTCTCAACGAGAGTTGCTACATAAAAGCACAAGGACATGTGAATATCCTAACTTTTGACATCTTGAGGAATTATTAGCTATTTTTATTTGACTGTCATTAAATGTAAAATATACATGCGACAATTTAAAATCTACGGTGTTTAAATCTACCGCGCTACTCCTCAAAACTCGACGGACGAGACATCTTGGCTTGTGCACCTTGTAAGGAGATTCTGCGCATGTGCAACTGGCAAGACAATATTACCTTATGGGGCCAAGTACTGTATGCCCAGGACAAGAAGGCAAGTCTTATGAATGTGTAGCGTAATCATTTTGTGCTTCCCGCACGGTGTTTATGCCTAGTTTCTGAGTATGACAAGGATGCTAGGCTCGTTTAAAATACACAATGTTGTCACATAACACACCGATAGCTAGAAATATGCACTCTCATACACTCATTTCCTAGTAAACAGGTCTGCTACCGGAGCAGATACACAAGTTCAAGCCCCCTCTGCCCTTCATTCCCCTCTAGCCTTCTGGTCGTGGGCATACAGTACATATGGGTCTTGCACACGTGAGGAAGTACACTAACGCGCTAAGCTTTTTATGCACTCTGTTACAATACTGTCAGAATCCTCTGGATTCATGTTATAATGGGCCTTGCACTAATATCCAAAATGGCGACGGTATATGGTGCAAAATACTTGTTTATCTCAAGCGTGGAACTTCTCCCGATAATCTTAGCTACAATTTAATTCACACATTACTTCGTCCTTGCTCTAGAACGGTATACTTATGTACACAACAATAAACATCCACAAAGAATGAGAGGTGCAACTGGAACTACAAAACTCAATCCCACGGCTGGGATTTGAACCGCAGACCCTCCGCTTAAGTTCCAGTTCTACCTCACAAACATTGCCCACACACGGCTTGTGTGTTTAAAAACACCAACAGTAAGTTTGTTGGCATAAATAAATAATAATTACCATCTGAAGGTTAATTAATTCCAGGACATAAAGTACAGTCACCATTGGGGTAATTGTCTCTGATGTGATGTTATTCCTTGGTGCCTACAACGAAATATGCAATAAAACCATTTCCACAAATTTTTATTTCGATTAACGTGAAGGAAATAGAATAAGCTTTTATGAATGGCAGAGAAAGCAATATGAATGTAACAGATCTTTTTTTTTATAAAACCATTTATTAAAATATGTTTAAAAATATATTTTGTGACACAATAAAAGTAATTATTAAAAGCTGTCAAACACAACATGAATGCACTTCACCATTATATTAGACTGGTTTGTAATAAATTTGTATTTCTGTTATTCAAAGAAATGCTATAAATATTCATACGTATTTATGACTGCTAGACCACATCATATCATATTGTTCCTTATTCCATTCAAAGAGACATCAATCTTTCAGCAGTACATCAAGACATGTGCAATTCAGTTGTGAGTGAGTGAGTTGTGTTTAAGGGCCCGTCGACAACTAGGTCATTAGGGCCCGGCAATTCAGTTGTAAGGCTAAATTATGTAAATTGAACGCTTATAAAAAGTCACTTAGGACTTCGTAGTTAGGCAACTATGGATAAAAAATCTTTAACAATGGCACTGATTATAGTTATGTCCTTAAAACTTTAATCCTTTTCGGTTCCAATCAACTTCCCTGTGTCTTAAAAACCGAGGTTAATCTACAAAGCACTGGCAAAGTAAATAAAAACGCGAGTATTTTCAAGTTTATCTTAAGACTTGCTGCACTGCATAAACAGAAAGGAAGTCGCGTATTTCACACTGCAGCTATAGGTACCCCTTAAGTTCGTAAAGAGGTAGGAACCATTCCAGCGCCTTCTTGTAGGCTTCACTCCTAAACAGTTTCATTTTGGGTTTCCCGCCAACAGCTATCTGGCTCAACTCGAACTGCGTAGGCTTTGAATACATAAGAGGCATGACACATGCAAGTGCATACATGCCGAAATGAGTCTTCCTATCGTAGTCCTTCTTCAGTCTTGCAAGAGTCGGAGGCTTGGTAGCGCAGTTCAGATCCGTCATAATCTGACACAGCGTCTTGTGGTATTCCTGTACAGAAATAATAAAACACATCTTTGCAGCAGTAGAAGGCAGATACTTTTAAGGGCTCATGGAATTTCCTATTCTCATAACGGGAGAGCAAAGAAGTTCCGAATGCACTACGCTGTTTTGCCTGTACGAATCCTTGGCACTCACCGTCTGCCTCTATCATAGAAAGGCGCGGATGAAACTATATAACATTTTTAAAAATACTTTTAAAGGCTTTACCTACCAACTTTACAAAAGGAGATTCTGGAACTGGCCATCATCGTTGTCCATACATTTTTGGCGCCTATTTAGGAGACTACCCATCACTTGCCGTACTTCACATTAAGAAATGCTGGCTTTTTCTTGGCGGATATTTTGTTTTAATTCTTCTAGGGTGTGCGGTTTGTCTGGTGTACTTTATGTTTTAAGTTACCCCAGAGATAGAAATCGCAGGTGGTTAGGTCGGGGGACCGAGGGTGCCTAAATCTCTACTAATAGTTCTGTCCTGAAACACACATTCAATTGTTCTCATCGAAAGATTGGCCGTATGAGCTGGTGCAGAGTCTTATTGAAAAAAAAAGGGCAAAATCATGCTCCCTATCTGTTAATTCTGTAAAAAAAAAAAGGGGTCAAAACAGCATTCACATATGTACGGCCGTCAAATATTGACTCGGAAAAAATTGGCCCTATAACTCAGAACCTAATATTGAGGTTCATGACGAACAAAATGGGGTATGGTGCGCCATTAGTGGAGAAAGGTTTCTCAGAGCTCCAATAAGCGATTTCTATCTCTGGAGTTGTTTAAAGCATAAAGTGTGCAAGACAAAACACACACCCTAGAGGAACTAAAAAAAATATCCGCCAGGTAATTGTCAGCATTTTTCAACGTGAACTATGGAGAGTGATGGATAGTTTCCTAAAGAGGTGCCATAAATGTATGGACAACGACGATGGCCAGTTTCAACATCTCCATTCATCAAATTGGTAAGTAAAGCCTTTAAAACTATTGTTAAAAATGTTGCACAGTTTCATCCGCGCCTTTCTATGATGGCGGCAGACGGTGAGTGCCAAGGATTCGTACAGGCAAAACATCGCGCAGCCCGTTCGGAAGGTTTTGTTCTCCTGGTATACAACTATGCGTAACACGAATAAGGTAAATTTTCTCAGAAATCACTAAAACCACACATTATTTTACAGCACTTTATGGACAAATGTATTTATGCCAGTCCTATCAGATTGTTTTTAGGTACATTTATAAATGCTTCCATTTAATTCAATTTTTCCCTTAATTTTTCAAACATGTTTATTTTATGTCAGTCATTGATATTAATAAAAGCTAAAGACAATGATATCCTTATTAGAGAACCCGAGAAAATATTCCTCAAATACAAAAAAGAATACTTGGGAATGCACAACTGAAATTGCTATTTTCTAAACTATCTATCCAATATGTCTGAAATTTGAACCATATATTTGTCTTGTAATGTTAAAACAGTTTTATGAATTTAAAAGCAAAATCTTCAGTAGTTTTTTATTTATAAATTTTCAAAAATGCAAAATTATGGGTATAGGCAAAATGCAGTACACGATGCAATTTTTTAAAAAAAAGAAAATTAAAAAATTGTTATTGCTTCTGAAGCATGAAACTACAAATTTGACATATAGTTTCTTTCTGACATTTTTAGTTTATGATAAAAAAAATTTTGAATTTTTATGACTGTATTTTTTTCAATTTTAGGATGAATTGTCATATTAAAAAAATTGTAAATCAAAAACTTTTTATGATACAGAAAAATTATATGACAGTTTTGTTTACTTAGGTTTTTAAAATAAGCATGCAAATTTTTAAACTGATTCGATGAAAATTGTATCGTGGCATGCATTTTCAATATGCAGAAATGCTAAAACATTTAAATGCCTGAAATTTAAGTTTTAAAATTATAATCATATTTTGGTTATGTTTCATACCTTGAAACTGGTTAAAATCCCCAGGCTCATATGTTGGACCTTCTTGCCTCCTTTTCCTTTGTTGTGCAACACTTTTCTTCAATTTTAGCTTCCTTCTAGATGTTTTGGCTGATTTCTTTGTCGAAGCAGAAGCATGTTGCAAACGTCTAACATCCCTCCCATGGGTTATCTTCAGAGAAGCAGGTGAAATTGAAGTGCCTTTGACTTCTGATGACAACTTCAATGAAGATGAACTACCAAAGTTGAATTCAGCAACTGCCTTAGACACAGCAATTTGAAGTCTCTTCAATGAAACAAAAACTTCCTTAGGACACTTTCGCCACACGACACTATGCGGGCTTTCATTTGCATTTTGTGTCTTACCAAAAGTGCACCGTCTTAAAATCTCATCAGAGGCTAGCCTTTGATACACTGGCATTATTTTTGAGATAATATCTTGCCTCAAAACTGTTCTCATTGTTCTGGCATCATGATTTGGAATTTTTTCTTTCTTCGCTATAGCTCTGTTATAAAAGCACCATGAGGTAACTCCAGTAGAACAATTTGAGGGCTGGGGATTACTGTCTGTACAACTACAGTGATGCAATGTAGCAAAAATACCCCTCTTCATATCCTGTACATTGGGAATGTTGTCCAGTATGGCAATTGTATAATAAATTTGCAGGCGAGCTATAATATCTTCTGTCAGACTTCCAGGTTTTTTTCCTCCCAGTGTTACACCTTTCTTCTTCCATTCTTCAACAACTGCCTTCAGACCCTTGCTAAGCCTTTTAGAAACATGATTTATACATTCTTCTTTTTGAAGAGGCACATCATCTCCATAAACCTTAATATTTTGTAGATGTTTAAAAGTTTTAGCATCTCCATCAGACAGAATGGTGGTGTACCTAAATTTAGTAAAGTATGTCGACCTCTCCCATAGGATTTCAGCAGCTTTTGCTTCCATTGCATTTGAGGAGCCATCATAATTCTTTTCACATGTGCCACTTAGTTTGTGTTCTTCTAGCCATATTTTAAATTCTTCCTCATTTAATTTTACTTGATTCGTTGAGCAATATGGACAAAATTTTGACAATATTTCAAAGTCAACTACTAATCCAGTGAGAATATCAATTACAAATCCCATTCCATACAATGATGAATGTCCTCTCTTCATCCAGGTACCATCGTAAGACACAGTTATGTCAATTATGTCACTGTCAGGGTAGCATCCATGTCGATGTGAGCCTGCCTTACTGCAGCATGTGCTTTCTTCAGCACCTCTTTTGTGAAGTCAGCATTGCTCTTTGCTATGTATGTGACACGCTTACTGTAAGTGGTTGATGAAAAGCATGACATACCCATTCCAATACAAAATTTTTCTAAATCTGCATGTCCTGAACCAATATTTAAAAAAAGAAGTAACCATCCTTCGGTTCACTTCGAATGGAGGCCTGGCACTGTCATCAATGTGTACTCATGGGCTTGATGAAACTTCTTTTATTGTAGTTTTGCAGCTTTCACAGGTTACTAATATTTTGAAGGCAAAGCCAGAGATTTCTAAAGTTTGTACTTTTAGTGCTGGTTTGCTACATTGGGTGCACTTCATAACTTTGTATAACTGTTCCCATACACTTGCATGAACTAGACTAAAATCAGTGTTAGGCATACCTGGGTTGACAGAAGCTTCAAATGCTGCAAGATTTAATTTTCTCTCACTGGCAGTTGTTGATGGCAAAGGTGAGGTTCTTATGCAGCTTGTAGATGCTTCAGGTTCATTGTTTTCTCCTGAGGTTTCCAAATGTTCACTGTGCACTGCTGCTGTCATTTCACTTTTCACACTTGGTTTCTAACGCTTGTTTATTAAATTTGTAGCCCTATTGCAACGTTTAGAGCCCTTCTTGCCCTTATTGCGTTTATCACACAGCCTATTCATGTTCTGTTCTAATAAATGACTCTCTAATGAAAGATTTATCTAACAAAAAGGCAGCTGTAAACTAACCTGACTAACCTAAACTACAAACGCTACCTACTTATCTTCTCTATTAAAGTTTATACTATCTAAAAAGTATACTTATATTTCTTATAAACAATTAAATATGCAGCAATAATAATATCTAACTCATTGTAAACTTCATGATATGTTTCCTCCTTTTTTTTTTTTCCTCAATGTTTAGTCGCGATATGACTTTTATGTTGAAGCGACTTCAAATAATAAATAAATTAAAAAAAAAAAATAATATCTAAACCACATATATGCCTATTCACCAACAACAATTTCACAAACACAACTCAACAGAGCAACAGACTTGCAAAACAAAACAAACATCTGTTTACCACCAAAATATGCTTTAGAGCATTCTTTTGTTGATCAGTTCAGCCAACACAGTTTTCTAGACAAGAAAATCCCTTCTCCTTGCTTACCCGCTAATTTCAAAAGCTGAAAATAAAAGCAATACTGTACCAGCTACATTGGAATGTATGCGCGCTGCATTCTGATTGAAACAGCTGGTAAACACGTGCGCAAGGGCATTTAAAAAGTCACGTGACGACCTTGAAACATGCGCTAGGGCAGAAACAGAAGTGGATTATGAAACTAGAAGGATAGGAGGATTTTTTGCAAAGATAAAAAAAAAATTGAATTTTTGAGCGATTTTGGCCAAATTTCAGTTGTCCATTCCCTTAGGGAATCGGGGTTCGAAGTCTGCTTTTCATGCGTTCTACATTTTTCACAATTTGCTGCTCACTAAGCGTCATATTAAACTGTGAGCTAAATATTTCTTTATTTCATGCGATTTCTTGTTCCTGGCATCTGCCATAATTCTGATGTTGACAGTAGTATAGGTATGCATAAAGAGACCGGATTTTTTAAACAAGAAAACGTGACATTATAATTTTTTTTCTGAATAAAAAAGTCTAATGTGTTGCACTCACATGACTTTCTCTACTCTTGTACTAACCATTCTTACAAACTGTTATTCTTATATCTTCTTCATGTTAAGATTAACATTTGTAGAAATTATCTTATTGCTTATTTCCTTGTAGGTGCAAGGGGAATATTAGAATACAGTAGACTTTGTGCGATAATCACATCTTTTAAAGCTTTGAGATTCCGTTCTCTTTGCACACTTAACATATAAAAAAATGAACAACGATGTTCCATTTCATGAAAGTTTTAAGTTTTCCAAAACTCACACACATAACAAGGAATATCTCCGAAATGGTTCACCTTAGAAGAAAATTTATTTAGGCATAAATTGTGTATTTTAGCAAGATCTACGTTTTTTGTACGGTATGATTTGGTCTATTTCTAACGGTTTACCAGTTATGCAAAAGTCGTCCAGAGTAGATACGACTACAGGGGCTATAGCCAGAAAATTCAAGATATACATTTCATTTGTCATAAAAATATCTCAAACATATGGCATTTTTTGAGTTATGCTGTCCACAGACTGATAGACAGACGGACACGCACACGCACACGCGCACACAAACACATACAACACACACACCAAAACACAGAACACACACACCAACACACACACACCACACACACACAGCAACACACCACACACACCACACACACACACACACACACACACACACACACACACACACACACACACACACACACACACACACACACACACACACACACACACACACACGGACCTTTTTCTAAAAATGCTCTTTTTGGATTCGGGGTCTCAAAACATATATTTCCGGTGAAATCTCGACATCGATTTTTTGGGTGGAATACAATACTTTTTTCTACTTACCAGTAGAGAAAGTAAAAATGTACACAAGTATGATTGAAGTTCACCTTATTAATCAACAAAGCTTTCAAAGTCTCTATTGAAGGAGTGTTCTTGTCATTTGTCCACAAAGCATTCATATGAGAAAACACTCGTTCAGTGGGGGCATTAGTTCCAGGTAAACAAAGAAGAAATTATAATATTTTAAGAAAATTGGTATAAGGTACATTGTTCAGATTATGTGAAATAATTTCTACCCAACAATCGCCAGGTGTTATGTTTTACAGTTCCCATTTTTCTAATATTTTCGGTGACATATTAATTTAATATCACATACTCATCATACAGACCAGTATCGTCTATTACAGTTGAAGGAGCCATTTCACGAATGAAATCTTCAGTCCTTTGTATATTCTTCCATTGGGGTACTCCTCCCTTAAATGTTACAAAACTGCAGTCCAGCAAACTCTCAATGGCTTCAAGCCACTTATTTAAATATTCAGCTGCAATCATAATTTCGTATGGACATACTGTTCAAATTTTGCAATCTCTGATGATAAACCTTCATTTCTGAATTTACCAAGAATTGATCTAACAGCTGATGTTATGAAACAGTCTTAACCCTTGGGTAACTAAATTAACTTTTAAATCATTTAACACAGAAATTACTTCAAAAACTGTAACTGTTTAATGCTCTACTCTTTGAACTGCAGTGTGAAAAGTTGATGCTTGATTGTGAAGAAAGTACAGCCAAGCTTCTGGCCAAGGATTTTCAAAGAATGATTTGATAACAAATGGACATTTGTTTTGAGATTCGAAATATGATTTCAGAGGAAGAAACATAGTAAGCAACCTTGTATTGCTATAGCCTAAAACTTGTTTGTACTCCTGAACTACAAATTCACAAAATTCTTTAAGATTTTCTACCCTTACAGTATACATATAGAAATAAGAATATATTTTAGAAACAATGCATTCAATACCAATAGGTAGGACATCGGCAGCCATCTTCATAGTATTGTGGATTATATGAACAGAACATCCAACACCAAGTAAGTTATGACCTAAATTTCCTTTCAGTTTTGTGAAGACGTTGTTGACGCCCTTGCTAGATACACCTCCAAAATTGCAGCTTGTATTATCTGCATAAAGAGCAATTGTTTATTCTTTTAAATTATTATTTTTCAAACACTCACTCAAAAATGTAGCAATGCTTTCTGAAGTTTCTCCAGGCAAAGATTTCAGATCCAATATTTTAACTTGAATCCCCTCAGTAGGATCAAAGTACCTAACATGTAATGGAAATATTTTTACGTCATTATGATTTGATGAATCCGTCATTACTGAAATAAAATTTGCTTTATGTAAGTCGGATTCTAGTTGAGAAACGGCATGTGGGTTTTAAACATTCAATATAATTGCCTCGGTTTTGCTACGACCACAAGTAAATTTTGGTTCAAAAGTACATTGAATAAGTTTAGAAGTAATCTGAAAGTTGATCTGAAAGATTGGTTGTGGTGGACAGCAAGGTAAGCGAACGTTCCTTCAACAGCTGCTAATTTCATATCTTTTTTTTTTTTTTTTTTTTTTTTTTATTTAATTGTTCCATTTATATCCCGCCTTTAACTGCAGAGGTCATATCGGTGGCCTTGACTATTGGTTTTACTCATTTAACAGTGGGGTTTTATACATTGGATTCACACACACATTCACACTTTCATTCATACTTCCAGACTCACACAGCACTCTTTTCTGTTTTTCACTATTTATATGTTGTGGTATACACTTATTGTATCGAACATCTGTGTCAGCAATTGTTTTTTTAATGTAGGGATATTTCTTTTGTAGGTCAATATTAAAAGCACACTCTTTTCGGCGGTGGCATATTCTTAATTTAAAGTGTTTAGCACTAGCAGTTTACAAAAGTTTACTGTATTTTATTATTTTAAAAGTGCAGAGCAGAGAACACAGCAATGTCTTCTACCAAAGTCACAACTGTAATGAATTTATTTTGACTCAAGCGTATGCGTTTACAGTTTCCGATATTGTTGGCGGTATTCACATCAAACACAAGTAATTACAAGTTGTTAGTTGGCATCGTCTTACCATAGCGCGGAACGGCACCGTTCAATTGTCTCCGGCAACTGTACTTTTCCAAGCGAAGTCTATACACGGTTTCAGGGGTATTGTAGACACATAACATACACAGCACTTTAGTTTGTCAGTTGTTAGTGTTTTAAAATTTTTCAGCAAAGTAATACAAAACAGAACATATTGAATTTTTGAGAACTATACTAAGGTGTTTTATATCGATAAGTCATTGACACAAAAAGGGACATTTTGGAGTCCCGTTCTACTTTTTGAAAAAATACGGACAGAGGCTAAAAAAAAGGGGCTGTCCCGACTAATACGGGACGTCTGGTCGGCTTACATACATACCGTATGTATTCAATAAACCCACGAAAGCCAACTGAGGCTCAGGATTTTCCTCTGGTTCTATTCTTAATACGTAGCAAAGCACAGCAAAGGCTGATCAGCAAATAGACGAACACAACAGATATCAATTACACCGTGCACAAATCATCTCAACTATCAGCAAGAAAAACATTGTAAACAGTTCCCGGAAGACAGATATCTATGCCCTCTATCACCTGCCGTTTTATTTGGCAAAGTGACGAGGCGTATTGACCTTGGTAGTCGAGAGCTGCGATCGCTTATGTTGTTTATAAGAGCGAAATAATAGTAACTTGGCGTACAGTCAGTGATAAAACACAAATAGATGATATTTCGCGCCTGCCGATATATGAGACGTTTTTCTGAAGATATGATTGCATCTGAACAGAGTGTACACACACTGCCTCGCCGTGTTTGTGTGATAAGCTCACGTAAACAGCTGGGCAGTTTCACATTCTTTCCGATACGCCTTATGGCTTTGCCAAGTAGTAAATAAATGCTCGGGATAAACAAAACATATGATTTCAGCTGGACGGTGAGATTACCAAACACAAGAAGTACACTTCTTGCTGTGAAGAGCAAGTTACAGGAGGGACTTCTTCCTCAGCATTAGAGGTACAGTTTTCTGTTTCTAGCTTTTCCTGTATTGTCTGGGTAGCTATCATAATCATACTGACATTTCCCTCTCCGTCAAGGACACTTCGCAGTCGATCTACAAATGTTTACTGGCGTTAGATAAGATACAGTTCATGCTACACTTTAATGAATTTATTACTCATTTATTTACCTACGTTGTACTTCGTTTCCTAGTGAGGTATTACCTTGATAGAGTTATGGGAGGATAGGGAGAAATATAAGCTAGAGTAAAGCAAGCTATAATCATGATAAATTTCTATTTGTTATTCTCTACCGATTGTCCAGCACTGTACATACTTCTAACCATTCGAGGTAATATGAATAGAAGAATTAATACACTTCCACAAACGATAGTTTCATAAGGTATTGTTTTGACAGGTAATTTGGTGTTGGGAATATTTAATTCCTAGTAAGTCAACTTCGTGAATGATAAAAACCGCCATATCTCTGGACAATAGCTTTATTTGCTAAGCAAATTTATTCGAAAGCACTGCCGTTACTGGATATTTCAACATCACAACAGTTATCACGTAAATATTACATCATCCTCCTCTGAGCTCTGGCATAACAGAATAATCATATAGCTCGGCAAGGTAATTTCGTGATAGCTGATAAATGATAAACAGGACTCTATTGTAACCAACATTTGCGACACATTTGTTTACATACATTATGTAAAAAACACAAAAAAGTTAGAGTTTGAAATTTATGCGCACAATTTAGGTGCGCTGTTTTTTCCCACAGCAAAACTTTTAAGGAAACAATGCCGAAACGCAAAGGATTACGATTCCTGCATTGATTGCATTACTACAACACTAAATAGGAACGAATGGAGTCGAAGTATAGGTATAAATTGATTGCAAATAACATAGCGTTTATCTCTAAATTTTCTTCGTTTAGCTGCAAAATGACGCACGACAAAACCTTGGTTAAAACTTCGCTCTCTTAACACAACTTTAGTTTGCACTTTTGTCAATCACAGAAACGAAGAAACCGATAGCTCCTGATGTATACCGATAAATACATAAACTGCCAACAGTGAAAAAAAAGCTTACTACCAACACCTTTGTTCGTGAAGTCACTTGGAAAATGTGTCACGAAATTAGCTATGCCACGAAAATACCTCCCCCTACCCTATATCTTTTAAAATGTATTCTATTATACAATATAATGGAAAACGGTATGAGCATATTAATTCTGAGCTATCATAGCCATTTCTATTTTCATTGGGCCCAACGTTGTAGATTGATACTTCCTGTGCAGAATCACCAGCAATAATGGCTTGATATAAACAAACGCAAGGTCGCCGGACTGCGAAAGGAAACGATGTTACTGGCGTGTTTACTTCCACTTTCAACGGAGGAAAAGTTTAATTCGGTTCCTGGTGCCTGAGTGAAGTGAACAGCTATGGAGCCTAGGCTGTCTACAAACTGAAGTGTACCGAAACGTACTAAAATCCTTAATTTATTAAAAAGTGTGTATATTTTTGCGTAAAGTGATTTTATATGCTTATGTTGTATCAGCAATGCATGCTTGAATTTACTTTAATATTTTAAATAACATTATTTGCTATTTCATTATATAATTTTGAAGCCTTATGTGCGTTAAAAGCAACACCAATCTAAAATGTAGTTTCTCTCTGTGTGAAAACATGTCTCATATACGATTCAAAAATGTTTACTATTATTTATTTATGCCAACAAACTTACTGTTGGTGTTTTTAAACACACAAGTCGTGTGTGGGCAAAGTTTGAGAGGTAGAACTGGAACTTAAAAATTCAATGCCACAGCGGAAGGTCTGTGGTTCAAATCCCAGTTGTGGCATTGAATTTTTAAGTTCCAGTTCTACCTCTCATATGTTTACTATTTTATGATAATGTTACCAACCTTGGAATATGCATTCACGGTAGATTAAAGCAAATAACTTGCTCAAAGTAGCACAATTTTAAGGTTATTTTCAGTTCATGCAGTGTATTTAGCTTATAAAACTAAATTATGTTTTCAACTAGTCCGTGTTTTTCCCGCTGATCATTTTCTGCCACATCTATATTTTTCAAAAACAATGCCAGTCTGTGTCGGTCAAAAGTGATATATCCTCGAGCGTTATATCGTGCAATTCCTGCAAGAATAAGTCCCCTGTTACATTTCTTTAAGTATTCATTTTACCTTGCCCCGAGCAAGTTCTATGGGATTGAGATCACACGTGCAAGGGGGCAAGTAAACGACAGTGTGACCCAAGAAAACAAAAATGTTGTCCACTTCAAAAGCCTCTTTAGGTTTGCTTCAATCAACCTATAAATATGTGTTTCACTCATAGAACTGTCACTCTGAACCCCTTTGTTTTACAACGACAATATCACAGCAGACTTCACGGCACTCCTACGAGGAGCGTTATCTGCTTCTGCATTACTTCCGACATAAAGCTAGTGAAGCACGATTTTACAACTGAAATTAAGAGACATTAGCAGCGAGTAAACATAGCGCGAATAACATTGGAGGTAAGTTGATAACGTGACCAGCAGATTAACGTTTGCGTTGGTGTTTATAAAACTGAGGTTACACTGCGTAGAATGTCTCTCCTATGTCCTTCATTCCCCTTAGACCTTGAGCTGGTGAACAGATAGTATAATATATCGAATTACATATAATTACATTACGTGAAGCTTTGCGGATGTTAAGCGGTCAACTCTAAGTACACGTTTTGTTGAACTACATATATCATAGTTAATCCGTTTTCATATTAATTGTTAAGGTTCCTAAAACATAATTTTATACATTATTCACACTACTTAAAGACAAGTAATTCTACAAAACATATTGAAGGACACAGGCTTGACATTTATTCTGCATTGTTTTAAGCAAGTAATAACAAAATCGTCTCCAAAATCTCTCTTCTAAATAACTTGCTCAGCACTGAGTTGGAAGCGTAAATGTAATTGTTAACCATGTCACATCACTTGCTGAACATTCGCACCCCAGACATTGTTTGCACTGAACCGCATTGACGGTATTGTACACGAAGTGGTGATTTGCTATCCAGTTGTTATAAAATGACAAATAAAAGCAAATCTCCAACTGAATGGACGCACCTCGGCGCCAAATTGAGTTAAATTACTTGAAGTTGAAGATAGCAATATTGTTCGTACATCAGATTGGTCTGAGGAACCCAACTCTAATAGATCACTAAGCTGTCAGGTCCATACTTAGAACCGTGGGTTTCAAAGATTGGATGCTCACTTTGTTACGGGGGATTGGATTAGCGGTTTAGATGACTCATAGGGGTGATTCCAACTCCCAACTTTCTTTTCTATTTGATAATCCTCTAACAGTTAAAATTCCAATTCATGAAGTCCCTTACCTCTAACAGCTGGTCAGTGCGCGTGGTGCGCACATCCTCATTACAGCTTGTAGTCAAGAAGTACTGAATATCAATGCAAGGATTTGTGATGCATGGTAACTGAAAGTCCACAAATCGAAGTCCGTCTGGATCTCCGGAGCATGAGTACCGAAACAGGATGTTGTTCAGCCAGAGGTCCCCATGTGACAATACCAAAAATTCATCTTCTTCATGGTCATCCACAGCCTGTTCCAGAAGTTTGTGAAAGTTATCAGCAGTAAAGACTGAGAGCTTCTTAGTGTAATTCTCCGAAGCATTTAAACGTTCCACCTCCTCCGACAATGCTCTCAGCATACCTTCAAAAGATAAAAAATAGCCCTAGAGGATATAACCGTATGATGAAAACCTCTTACTTTCATAAGGTGTTGCTGCTCGGCATATACAAATTATTTTAAGCTTAATCACGATATGTCGAATGTAATTTCATGCAGCATGCACTCCATTGGTTTATCTGAATCAGCAATTGGAGCCTTGAGTTTCTCAATTATAGTTCAGATGTGTGCCTTTTCAGGTCTATTTTTAATTATAGAGCGGTAACACAATAAATGGCCATCTAAATTAAATGTAAGCGGAGACAATCAATTTTAGCTGACAATACAAGAGGGCCACACATGTTGTCGGTCTGGGTGACTCAGTTGGTTAGTCGCTGATCTACTGATCCCAAGGTCGTGGGTTGAAATTCGGCCCAGACTGACGGTGTTTAAGTGTGCTTAAAAACGACAGCACCATGTCAGTAGATTCACTGTATGTAAAAGAACTCCTGTGGGATGAAATTCCGGAGAGGCTGATGTGATCCTGCCAATTGACAGCGTCGTTAAACAACAAAATAATTTAGTTTAGCCACCCATGTTTTGTGAAGCATTGGTTTATACTAGTTTTTAACACTTTGAGAGGGGAAAACTCTATAACGTTTAAGCTCATTTTTTCTATTTCTTCATTTCGGTCACCAATAGACTCACCTTTGCAGAAGTTTCCAAAGATGATGTTGGATTCACCAAAGAGACTCTTCCAAAATACAGACAAATCGATAGATTGTCGCTCTATGAGGTAGACACTAGCGGCATGATAGCGTGCCAATGTACGGAGAACAAGGGAACAATGTTTAAAGTCCAGACCTAGGTCACGACGAGCCATCCGGAATCCTCCCTGCTGGAGATCCTCCATCACCAGTACTCCTTCGGGAGATGAGTAAATAAAACTGGCTCCTATAGGTTCCATATCTGCCAACCAAGATGTTAGTGATAATTGTGCAACATTATATTGCCAGGGTAGATCAAATGTAAATTAGACTTAAGTTAAATCAGACTCCAAAATTTTAAACTCGTAGCCGGCCCTCGAACCATGGATGTTCGGCTCTACCAGTCTTGCGAAAAGCTGAAGATCCAAGGCTACAGTCCCAGTTTGTAAGGCGATATTGATGCCATTGGTTGCTTCCGCACTTCAATCTTTACCGTTAGTAAACTGGAGTTACAACTTCTGTCGCACAGTGGTGCTTCTTGTCAAAAAGAGCATAAAAGTCGGCTGAATTTTATGGTGGGAAAATTTTATAGATGGGATGATTCATAAAATTCGTACTGTTGCTGATAAACAAGATTCGGGACCAGACTTAACTGAAGAGCAAGCACTCTACTCTAAAAAGTCCTCAACCGTTCTAGAGTTATACCGCTTTAAGTAGAATACACCTAGATTGAAAAATTCAGTTCAAGCACAAAAAAGGATTCGGAAATGGGGGTAGATTTGCCAATGATCCTTATTGATACCTAATCACCACGGGTGAATATGAATTATGACATCAAGTGTCCGAGACGAAGCAGTGTACAATCAGATTTCCTGTATTGATAGCAACAAACCACGTTTGTAATATACACGCATGCAAAGGATTTGACTAATTCTTCATAAAAGGTAAACACTATCAACTCCGGTGACATCTGAGAAGCCTTACTGAATGTCTCAGAACTGTTCTGATGGGCTGATGGGAGTTTATTTCTGTGAACAGTTACAATAGGATATTAACACATGTCCTAACAATATTATGGGAGGAATCAAGGCGGATACCTGAACAGCACAGTTCGTTAGTTGCACGGAAAAGTTGCAGATATTCTCAGCAGCACGCGTTTAGCTATTTTGGGACATGCCATTTTGGATTATCCTCCATTTAGACCGAACAATTATACCTTTATCTTTCCTCATAATAAGAACCCAATCTTAGCAGACATTTCCAAGATGTATATACAGGATATAACACCATTCTACATCATGATAGTATGGACTTTATCATATATGTTGCTAAATGTCTAAAATATTTTTAGGGAAAGGAAAAATCAATGAACGTAAAGACGAGCATTAAGGCATACGATATTTTAGTATCCGATATCTACTTAGTTGAACGTTATTGCAATTCTCCCGCATAAATATAAACTGGAAATCCCCATTGTGACTGTTCATGATAACTAGTTTGTTGAAACAGAACAGAATAAGTATATAATTAGTAGCCACTTCTGAACCCAGTGATATCAGGACTGGAAGATCAACATTTTGAGAACGAAATTTCTAAGCAATTAGCTGTATATTATTATAATATATTTGCAGAAGAACTGATCGCGAAAATCTGCACCAGCCGAAAAAAGAAGCATACACCGAAAAGCGATTTGTGTCAGCTTCTATTCGATTTCATAATTACAAACAACATAAATTCTCGTTTATATTTTATCAATCTTGGCACTAATGCAGGATGTCTATAACTGATTACCCTGATTATATCAATATTAAACATAATTATATCGTTTATTATTTATTGTTAGAACAATATGTACTTTATTTAGTTCAAAACTTTAAGAGTGTATTTTGATACACACGTTCAGTTTTATTAAGTGTTCATTGAAGAGCTGAAGCATGTTACGTTTAACAAGGTAATCATTTATGGACACCTTGTATATTCACGATCTTATTGTGCTGCTTTATTTTTCAGATTATATAGAAAAATGTTTAGCACTAACAATTACCAACATTAATGTAAAATACAATAATCAATACCTGGCACAATCTTCTTCAGCACCGCATACATTTCTGGTAAAACATCTCTGAGCATCTGCTCTTCCCTCACTAATGGTGTAGCAAAGGCTTCACCGCTGTAATTGACATCTATGAGGCGTTTGAAGATTACTGTTAACGGAGCCTTTCTTTGATCACATTTTACTATCACTCGGAAAATATGGCTAGAGTAACTATCCCCGTTATTGGTGGCAATGCTAGATCTGAATTCCGTCACGTTTAATTCTGTTTCCCCCAGCCATTTTTGGAGTACAGTTTCCAGGAGGTCCTTGTTAGGCCAGTTTTCTCTTGGTCGATCTTCATCCTGCATGACTTTTGAAGACATTTTTCTTCTGCAAAAAGCAAGGACTTTAAAATAGAAAGCTAAGTGGAAAATTGTGTTCACCAACTATCAGGCATGATACTACGAGTAGCTATAATTTTTTTACGATAATCTTTGGGAATATTACTATATATAACCATAAATTATGCTTGCATATTTATCATTCAGAGTGGATGCTGTAATATGCAAAGTCGTAAATATAATTTCTACTCAATTATGTATCAAGAAGGTAATATAATAATTACAAAAATTAAAAACCAGATTATTATAAACAGCGTTATCTCGTTTAACGATGTCACAAGTTTTCAAACTAATAACAAGATAAACTGTTTATAATGTCCAGTATGAACAAGAATAACCTTTTATTGAAGCATTTGTCTGAAACTTGAGTATTTATAAAGCTGTGTCAATGAACACAGACATTTTTATACTTTCAAGCAACTTTAAATATGCATTGTGATTTTAGGAGCAGCTTCTTACTGTCTGATGTTTTAGGATGCTCTGTATATAATACCGATTCAAATGACGAATAGATAGGTACTCTAATATAACCATATGAAGTAAAATTATTTGTTTCAATTTCTGCTAGTAACACATTTGTAACGGTACATATTAGTATGTATATTGTACATTAGGTTAAAACATAATTTGTATATAGATAAATATTTTAGGATAATAATTGTTTAAATATTGTTAGTGATAAGCAGTTATACTTGGAAACTTGTTAAATGTAATTAGCGACCGAGCGGTCTTCAAACGCCTCATTCAGGTATTGAAAGGAAACAAACAGGATGCGGGGCATTTGTCACCCCTCACTGCACAGGTATTTCTAAGGGAGGCATACTGACCGTAGCAAGGGGAGGTACGGTTATGAACAAAGTGCAGGACCACAAAAGGGTCCGTGCAGTGAACTCATCGACAGAAAGACTCAACCACTTGAATGAGACGGGTGTAGCTGTGAGGGAGCTGGTATAAGATAAAGTGAATAAAGTCAATGTCTGGATGCTAAGAAACACTTATTAATCCACCTGCATAACCACCCCTGAAGAAGAGTCAACAGCCGAGGGCAACGGAGACGACATCTTGGCAGCACATATTCCTCCCTTCACAACACACAGAACTACCCGTCACACATTTTATCTCAGTTTTATGGTAATTCATTAATCTATAGGAAAATATGCAGCAAGGGAAGTTACAACGAATACGAATAAGAATAAGATTGGTATAGGTTGCGCGTTAGTTCTTGACGAGTCACCTCCAGTGAAGTTCCAGTGAGCTAAACCACTCTTAATGGGGTGATGTAAATTGCCTCCCAGGGTACTGTTTGTCTTTTCACAAGTACGTAAATTGCCTCCCAGATACCTGAGACGATGTACGTAACTTGCCTCCATGTTGCTGAATATTACACACTTGTAAATCCGCCACTGAATGAATTTCGGTTGGAATTACTTCCATGGAAAATGACGACATAACTACATATCAGAGGATGCCAACTTCCCTCCTATGATGTGGGCTGAACTATCATCAGTTGGACGCACCACCAACTGCGAATCTTTCCACAGAAAAATTGAGGAGCGTTTTTTCAAAACTCGATAGATGACAAATTTTACAAAATTGAGTTACATATAGTATCGGCATAATTTTCACCTTCTGCATCGTTCTGTGAAATCAGAGTTTGCAAAATTCGATTCTTGTCCTGTGTAGAAGCTAGGGAATATTAACAGTTCTTTTCAAAACTCGATAGATGCACTTGCTCAGTTAAATCAAAGGTCGATAGATGCAATTTTATGATTTTATAATCCAAAGTGTAGCAACCTGAATTCTATGAAACGCATGTTGGCATTGACTGCCATCTCACTGTTGCGATTCTTGGAATTCTCAATCATTTCTGCAAGCTTTGTACACTGCTGCTTCGTTGGCAATAACTGCGAACTCAGGTTGTGCGCTTGGATTTCACATTCATTTCTGCAAGCTGTTTGTTCCATTTATATCCCGCCTTTAACTGCAAAGGTCATATCGGCGACCTTGCCTATTAACAATGGTGTTACTCCTTTAACAGTGGGTTTTTCGGTCTTTGGGGGTTTTTATACGTTGAATTCACACACACATTCACACTTTCATTCATACTTCCAGACTCAGGGAAGGATGAAGAATAATTTTGACTGGAGAAAAATTCCTACTCCCCTGCCGGGAATCGAACCCGCGACCCCTTCCACAGCAGGCAGGTGCTTCTACAAGCTTTGTTGTACTTACATGGCATTTTTATTCTTAGTTGAGACACTCCACTGTACTATGCACAATGGACAGGAGCTCAGATTGTGAAACTGTACCAGTCGTAGAATGCGCTGGAGGTAGGAATTGCAAAAACAAGGAAAGGGAATCAAAATGCAAGTCAAGGAAAACTCATACTCCAGGAATTAAATGTTCACGTGGTCTCGAGTGCACTCCACGAATCCTAAAACTAAAGCTTCCAAGGAATCACAGGGGTGTCAAAAGTAAGATTATCTCTGCTGGCTAGAAAATTTCACTGCGCCAAAGGAAACCAGAAGTGTCAGAACAGAAATGTTACAGAAAGGCATTACTGCTGCTATAAAGCAAGACATTAAGAAGTACAGATGTAGAGAAAGCCACTATGGAAGAGCAAAATCAATTAGAGGATATTTACCTCCAGAACCTTCAGAAAAATGTGGACCAACTTCTGCAACGAAAGAAGATTAAGAAATCTACCAGTCTGCTCATTGTCAAAATATAAAAACATATTTTACAACTTTTTCAATCTTTCATTCCATACAACACACACTGACACATGCTCAACCTGCAAAATGGGACTGATGATCAAAACACAGGCAGATGTGGAAAAGAGAAATGAACTAAGAACCATGTACAGACTGCACAAGCACTAATAAAGGTGAAAGCTTATTTATTCATATTGTTTGAAACTTCTTTGTGTATTCAATATGTTTGTTATATAAATAAAACAAAATATATTGTTATTGTGAATGTAGCAGTACTTAGTTTCCAAGTTTATACCTAATAAAATAATCCTTATAAATATTAATATGTTGTACAGCACATTATGTGTTATAAAAAGATGAAAATAAAGAAAAAAATAATAAATTCATAAATAAAAAGCAACAAAAACAATGACAAAAATAACGAAATTTCAAGCCTTAATTTCTCGCTCATGCAGAAAAGTTGATCAGCATCTATCTGCCTTTGAAAAAACTGCACATTTTCAAACCCCAAATTTGCACTAGTTAAACTGCTCTTTGTTTCTTTTCACTTTCAATGAGACAGTATCAGGAAGGAGAATTGAATGATTAATACAGTTGTTGTGCTAACCAATCAGTATTGCCAATAAATAGAAAAAACCGTTTTTCTCAGAAACGCATTTTGTGCATCTATCGAGTTTTGAAAAAACGCTCCTCAATTAAGTCTTTTCAACGCCAGTCATCCAAATATTTATATCTTTACTGAAGTACTGAAAGAAATACAAAGCGACACTTATGTACTGCTCAGAAGTGCAGGCAAACGAAATAAACATGCTCTTACGAAAGAAATATTTTTACAAAATAAAATATTAGCATTTCGACAAGGAATTATTATTATAAACTTCAGTTTTTAAGGGCTGTTTCTTTTAAATTCCTACCACTTTAACCACATTTTCAACCGTCCCAGTAATTTGCATCTTGCGTTACTGACAATCCTAAGTCTGCAAATGGGAAGGAAAATTGTGGCTTATGATTATTAACCAATAACTACTTGTTCAAGAAGGCATTAAAACGGGAAAAACGGTATTTTTAATTTTGTGGGACATTCATGTCTGGCTCGAAACACTTCAGTTAACAGTGGCGGACTGGAAGTGAAGGCAAAATACCCAGCTGAATGGGGAGGCAATTTTGCTATAGAGTTCAAGTAAACAGGAGGCAATTGACGTTCTGTTTATACCTGGGGAGGCAATTTATCAACGCCGCTCTTGATAAACAGGTCAGCAAATAGTTTATATTGCGGTAACCAGAGCCCGGGTTTATATGCAACATGCACAGAGTTTTGGAATAGTCTAAATGTGTGAATTAGCAATATTCTTTACCATTCTCACCTTTAAGAATGCACTACTGCAGTTTTAAAATGCATATAATTGCATATTTTGGGGAAAGCTGATTTTGCATGCATATTTATTAAAATTTAACAGGTAATGGCGTATTTTTCTATTGCTAGCCTAAATAAAAACATCCACGGAAGGCAGTTCTGCTACTTTATTAGAACATGAAGTCCACAATGTAGTGTAAAAGAACGGCTGGCCTGACCTCCAGGGTGGAGAGGCCCGAAGCTACAGAATAACTATAGGTTGCGCGTTCGTTCTTGACGAATGACCTTGAGCAGAAATCCAATGAGTGAGCCTACCCTTAATAAACAGGTCAGCAAATGTTTATGCTACGATAACAGACACCTCTGTTTTCCTCTGTCGCGTTTGTGTATACAGTCGACTGCAGAAGTTTGGTGCGGTACGGATGTATGTATGCATGCAACGAAAATAGCAATTTAGATGAGGGAGAGATGTCGGGAATAGAATAAATGCAAGAAAGTTAAGTGGAAACAGTTATAGAGGTATTGTGTATAATATGTGTGGCTGATATTACTGCAAGTGTCATAAATTGATTTGTAGTGTTGTACTACTTCAGCTCAGAAGCATGCGCGTCATCTCACTGCAGACTGTACCTCCTCTCTCTCGTTCCCGCAAAAGCTGAGTAGAGACTCGCATTCAACCTTTCATATAAAATTTTCATTCGTCAAGAAGTAACGCGCGACCTATACACAAGCAATATTGGTTCAAAACCATCAAACGAAACCCAATGACCCGTATTTGACAATACAAGGCCACAATGTATAAGGCATGGGCGTCGCGAAGGGGGGGGGGCAAGGGGGGGCCGCGGCCCCTCCCTGGAAGTTGGTCAACTTAATGTGCAATCAATTACTATCAAACTACTATTTTTAAAGATCAATTTCTATTTAATACAAATTAACATGGTTATATGCAACGAATATTATAAATTTTGACAGTAAAATAGTGAATTGATATTATCTGATTGCAAATTTCAAACATGTGCCCCCCCCCCCTGGAAAAATGTCTGCCGACACTCATGGTATAAGGTAGCACCAACCTATGTAGAGACCGTTATTTCCCCTGCACAACTTCAAGTTAAAAGTACGTTCATTGCTGGTATAACAATAATTTTATACTGTATCAGATATATTATATATTTATGTAACAAACATGTCAGTCTTATGAAAAAAATCTAAAGTGTTGCACTACCATAACTTTCTCTACTCCTGTACTAACTATTCTTACAAACTCTTATTCCTCTGGCTTCATCTTAATTGAGATAAACATTTGCAGCAATTATCTTACTGTTAATTTTCTTGTAGGGGCAAGAGGAATATGGAAATTCAGTAGGCTTTGAGCGATAGTCAAATCTTTAAAATTAATTTCCCTTTCAGGGCTAAGAGATAAAAAAGTGAATGACTACCTTTCATTTGAGAAAAGTTTTGCAAAAGTATTGCAAAACTCATACAAATAACAAGGATTATCTCCGAAATGGTTTACTCCACAAAAAATGCATTTGGACATAAACATATCTTAAAGATATGGCATTTTAATCAAAATCGTTAAGAGCTATTTTTGAGAAAATCAAAACTGTCGTAAAATTTTCCATGTGAAGGATAGTTTAGGTTGGGGGAATTTTCTTCAAAATCTTCGTGTGACATCCTTGAAAAATATCAAACTTAAATACCAACTTTGGTTTTAACCGACTTTTCGTTTTTGAGTTGTGCTGTTCGTACGCGCGCGCGCGCACACACACACACACACACACTCACACACGCGCGGATCTTTCTTAAAAATGCTTTTTGTGGATTCAGGAGCCTCAAAACGTATATTTCCGGTGAAATCTCGACATCGAATTTTTGGGTTGAATAAAATACTTCTGCTACTTAATATACGTAGTTGAGAAAGTAATACATTGCTCCATCATGAAAATTCTAGTCCTAATTATAAACTAAAGATATACCTACTGAAAAACTATTACTACTAAACATTGTTCGTACAGAAGTGCCGAAATACAAGGTGGTACATCTAAGCTTACCTCGAATGTGAGCCCAACAGACTATCCTTGTGAATAATAAACTCACTCACAACCTTTAGGTACCTACCGCTGGTACTCAATTCGTTGCACAGCTGCAGCTGCAGGTGAAGGACCAGCAGCAGGAGGTACTAGTATTTGCCAGCTGCTGCAGACACTAGCGCCATAACGGCAGGAATTTCGGTTTCCATTTCTCTGGAAGTAGGGCTGTAACTGCGGACCACACAGGGCTCCTGCGAGGAGGGGGGCCACAAAAAACCAAATGTGTGATAATGAAAGCCTGAAAACAGGATTGCAAAAAGGTTGGCAAATGGAGCAAACACTTGCATGTTACATGATTTACTCTACCCACTATGGCTTATTCTATATAACTTCAACAAATTAACACTCTTTCTTTGTGTACCTCATGTTATCGCGTTAAACATTTGCAGAATTAGTTTCATCGCGCATTTTTACTTTCTCTACTACGTTTAGGTAGTAAGTACGGGAAGTAATCTATTCAATCCAGCATTTCGATGTAGAGTTTTCATCGGAAAAATGTCTTTTGAATAAAACAGCATGTTTAGAGAAGGGTCCGCGCGCGCGTCTGTCTGTCTGTGAACAGCGTAACTAGAAAACGAAAATTCGGTTAAATAAAAAGTTGATATCAAACTTTATATATTTCAAAGATGCGACAAGAAGATTTTGAAGAAAATTCTTTCATCATAAACTAACCTTTACATGGAAAATTTTTCGAAAATTTTGAGTTTTTAAAAAATGGCTCTAACGATTTTAATTAAAATGCCATAGATACTTTTAAGGTAAATAAAATGTATATTTTTCTGGCTATAGCCTATATAGTCCTGTTTTCTCTTGATGAGTTTTACATAGCTGGTAAACCGTAAGAGAGACCATTTCTTACTATACAAAAGAAAATGGAGAAGGACAGACGCGGAGAGGGACTAAGGCACTTGGACCTCTGTTATGTCTGTGTCCCTAAGGGGCGGCCCCAGTAGGGAGGGGTGAGGCGAGAGGAGACAGAGGGCGGCCAGACCATAGGAGAGCAGGCACAGCAGAGGGCAGGGTCACTACATTTTCCCAGTTAGAAACTCCCTGACACCAGCCAGTACACCGTTCCCAACAGTTCGCGCAGAGCGCCGCCTGCAGGGGCCCCTACGTGGCTCAAGGGCCTCGGTGTGGACACGATCCGGAGTCCGGCTACCGTGACAGGGTGCGGAGTAACACAGAGCATTTCACCCCACCATGCTGCACCCAAACCCCTGCTGACACTTTCTACCCTGAAATAAACCGAACGGATGAAAGGATGAATGAAATATTTAGTGAAGTGAAATGGAGGGAGAGGAAATTCGGGGGATAAAAGTAACTTACCCAGCATTCACCTGGCGACCCGGGAAAACCCTTAAAAATCCGTGGGTCAGGTAGGTCGGTCGCGGGAATCGAACCCACGACCTCCCGGATGCGAGCCTCACACGTTACCGTGGAGCCACCTCGCTTGGTTGCTCTACAATTTTTTTTTTTTTTTTTTGAGTGAACCACTTCGGAGATATTCCTTGTTATTTGTGTGAGTTTTGAAGTACTTAAACTTATCTCAAATGGAAGGTCGTTATCCACTTTTGTATCTGTTTGGTCGTGCAAAGAGAAGGGAACTTTAAAGCTTTAAAAGATTTGACTCGCTCAAAATATACTGTATTCCTTGTATGTACAGGAACATTAGCAGTAAGATAATTTCTACAAATGTTTATCTCGAGTAACATGAAGAAGAACAAGAAGAAGGAGGAGAAGAAGAAGAAGAAGAAGAAGAAGAAGAAGAAGAAGAAGAAGAAGAAGAAGAAGAAGAAGAAGGACAAGAAGAAGAAGAAGAAGTAAAGGAATAAGAGTTTGTAAGAATAGTTGGTACAAGAGTAGAGAAATATGAGTGCAACACAACCGATTTTTAAGAAAAGTGCAACACAACTTTTTTTATATAGTTTCAACAATTTTTATAAAACACTCTTTCTTTGTGCACTTCATGTTATCCCGTTAAGCGCTTGCAGGATTGTTTCATTGCACATTCTTTTGCAGGTAAAGCGACAGCCAAATGTTTAAATCTGGGTGGTTCTTTCCGTAACAACGGGAGAAACAGTTGAATGTGTCAGCGCCTTCAAATATTGAAAAATTAAAATGAATAACCACGAATATCTCCCAAATGACCCATGACACGAACCTTTATTTGAATTAAAATGTGTTCTTAAGAGGTCTACATTAGTTTGTAGTGTTTAACGCCCGCTTTTACTACTACAGCATCGCAGGCGGTGACACCGATGATACATGGAATGAAGATGGAGCACCGGTGGAATGAGATGGCGGGAGAAACCGGAGAACCCGGAGGAAACCCGTCCCAGTGTCGCTTCGTCAATTCCTTTTTATTCCTCTAGGGAAGATAGGGCTGACACAAAACCTCTCTACCTGACTCTATTGATGACATTGCAACCCTTTCCCATACTACTTGCCTCTTTTTCTACTGATCTCTTCCAAGTTTCTCTTGGTCTTCCTCTCCTTCTGGCCCCCTAGTGGTTCCAATCCAGTGCTCTTTTGGAAATGCATTCATTTCCTCGCCGTAGCGTGTGGCCTATTCAATTCTATTTGCGTTTCTTTATTTCCTTATTTATATTTTCTTATCGTGTTATGTTTAAAAGGAGATAGACAAAACCTTACTAAATAGTATATGTCATTAAAACACGCCATTTATTCCAAATAACTTTTTGTAGCATCAGCTTTTTCCGAGATAGCCATCATTATTGTTTTGAAATAAAGTGCTGTGACATTTCATTTATTTCTCGCGATATCGTGGAAAGAGTAGACTTTAAAATCCAAGGATATAGCTACAAAGAAATGTGTAGTGAAATTATTTCTGGAAAACTTAATTTGGAGTAGATGAAACGGATATAAAAATAAGCTTTCTTAGGGGTAGTTTGTAGAATTATGTAAAATAAACTTAAGTGGGTAAAGAAAGTCTTGTGAATGCAATACATCAGATATACTTGCACCCCAGATCTTAATACTGAGATTATATTATGTGGGAATGTTTAACGTTTATACAACAAACGTGCATACTATCTGACCAGCAAAAGAAGGCGAAAGGGGTCTGAGTTATAAGAAGGGAGATCGCTACGACTCCAGCAGCTTCCATGCCTCCAAATTAATTTTGCAGTCATGCTGCTTGAAGTTTGATACAGCATGATGTATAATGCATATTTTTGAAAGGACATAAACATCCAGAACCTTACCTGTGTTGACACTTGTTGACACTTGTAGTAGTGACTCCACCATTTAGTGAGATCTGGCCTGTCTTCTGCCAAGTGCCATCACAAGCTACAGACAGATATGCACTGGAAGATTCATTTACTGTCTCCATAGCTGCATTGCTCATTCACTCCAATGCCAGTCCACCAACAGATTTATAAATCAAATTCAAACAATTTCCAAAAGTAGTTGTCCGTGGAGGTAAATGCACAGCACACAATGTTTTGCCTCCACTAATATCTTTAACAATGCATCTCATTGCATAAACTAACCTAGCATTTATGTCATAACATGGGCCAAAACTGAGAAGACATGCAACAAGTACTATAACTAAAATTATTACAAACTAGAATTATTTTACTTGATTATCCTCTCCTACAACTTGTTTACCAGTTGAAGGTCCCTGGCAGGAATGCGCCAGCCACTACATCAGTAAACAATTCCCGATAAACAATGATATCGCAGTAGCAGTTTGCTTCTAATCGCGTTTACGATGTCAAACTTTGTGTATTCACGCCAGAGTAAAGCAAACAAATCGCTCAAAATAAATGTTATTTTTAGGGCTCGGAAGTTCATGCCCTAAAAAACACTGATATATGCATGCAAATGTGCTCTTAAAAACTTCAAAATATGCCAAGAAATATGCGCTATTTCATTAGAACAGTTCATGTCCCTTTGCAGTAGACAAGTTAGTGTAAATAATAAAGTTGCCTTATTCCTTAGAGGCTGAAGCAGAAGTGGTCCCGCTGCTACTATTAACTGCTAAATTGCAGTTCACAACCAACACTTTGCACAAATTTTCAACAATAAAACGTCGTCTATTGTCTGGCAAAAACTTCTTTACACGTCACAAGATGTTATAGGGGCATATTTAAATGATGTTAACTGTTTCACACAGTCAACTCTCTTGGTGTGATAGATGGTTTTCTTTCGAGGATGTCTCGAATATCGCACATCTGTTTATAACCAGAATTTTTTGAAATTACATAATTCACTTTCTCTTTCACTTTTTGTCCTATGCTACCAGGAACCGAACATAGTTTTTTCAAGCACAGTAAGTGATTCATGCAAAGGAAATCCTACAGCTTCCAATGCCGCTATGGCTGTTGGTAAGAAAGAAAAATGGGCAGATATGAAACTAAGATCCTTCTTTAACCCAGTGCCTGACAATATTTTGCACAGTTTGTATTGATGAAGCATCGTTCGAGTCCAATGAATTAACAACCTCTTCGATTATTTCTATGTGCTCAGCATAATATAAAACTGCATCGACGCATGTTCCCCATCGAGCTAACACTGGTGCAGGAGGAAGACGGATATTAGGTGCTGTTGATCTAAACAACTTAACTCTTTTAGGAGATTTAACAAAAATTCTCTTTGTACTGGACAGAAATCTATCTACCAGTGGGAAAGAGTCGCGTATTGTGTCAGAAATTCGATGAAGAGAGTGTGCCAAACAAGTTATATGATTTAAGTCAGGAAAAATACCTTTCAGAGTTTTTCTTGATTTTACCATATAAGGTAACAAATAAAAGCAACCAGTTGTATTCGATTCCACATGGGCATTGTAATTTCAAAGAGTCCATCACAAACTGTGTCACAGTTACATTGTCAGTGGCTGACAATTTGCACATATTAAGGAGATAAGCTGTAGTCTTTTGTTCATTATTTAAAGCACCCGCGATTATATTAGCAGTAGAACGGCGCTCAGAATCAGGAGTTTCATCAACAGACAACCACACAAACTGGTCCGCTAATTCATTTTGTATATTTGACAATACGTTATTGTAACAATGTCCTACATAAGTCTTACGCAGTGTACTTTCTTCAGGCACATGTTGTTGAGTACACTTGGCAAGAAAGTTTTTAAATATCGGATTATTAATTTTGAACAAGGGAATATCAGCAGCTAAAAATACTTGGCACAAGTCATAGGAAAATTCAGTAACCGTACTTCCTAAACACTCTACTAATTGTTTTAGAACAGGTTATTTGTTTGCGAGTTTCCTGATTAAATTCTCCTTATGTTTTGCTGTGTTTATGTGCTGAACTATTTGAAACCTTTTCTCACTCCCTACATCTTTCTCACACGCTCCACAATACAGTACCCTATTATCTGTAGATATTAAATCACCCGAAAACTCTTTCTGTAAATTAATTAATCTAGCACTCTTAAGTTGGTTTTATTTTCGGCATTTGAAGAGCTTTTTAACATTTTATACGCCTAATTTAATTTGGAGGGAACCAGTTCACAACACTTACGTTTGAAGACCACGCAGAGGCAAGCGTTGCTATAATCGTGCTGCTCAAAAACCTGCACTTTATCTTTGTTAATATAAACCTCTCAGATAACGCACTGATTATTCTCTACGCATATACATATAATGAAAGAATGGAAACAGGGGATTCACTACATAACAACATGACTCAGCATTGCTTCTCGCCACCTCGCGAGTTAAATCATCATATGCAACACTACCAATATGAAAAATATTATTCAGGTGGGAAAAAAACATAAAAATCATTAAAATATGCTATATAGAGGCTATAGTATTGAAATAATATGCATTTATCAAAATCAAGAAAATATGCAGTTATATGCACCATAAAATCACGTCCAAATAACTTAAAATTCCATAATTCGTGCAAATAATGTAAAAGCATACATTTTTAACCCCTATGAAAAAACATGCAAATGCATGAACTTCCTAGCCCTAGTTATTTTCAGTCCATGCAGTATATTTAGCTTATAAAGCGTAAACCATGTTTTCAACTACTCCGTCTTTTCCCACCAATCATGCTCTGCCTTTTTCTATATTAAAAAAAAAGCACTGCCAATTTATTTCGGCCTCACGTGTTGTATCCCGGAGCGTTATATCGTGCAATTCCTGTAAGAATAAGTCAGCTGTTGCATTTCTTTAAGTATTCATTTTACCTTGGCCCAAACTAGTCCTATGGGATTGAGATCACACATGTATGGGGGCAAGTAAACCACAGTGTGGCCTAATAAAACAGAAATGACCAATAATAACGTTATAACAATTGAGGAAGAATTCAGTCTAACAACTTCTCATTCCCTCCTGAAGGATCAAAGAATGAAGTATTAAAATTTCCGCCAGTTAATGGTATAGTAATTGCTCCTGCAAGTACAGGTAATGAAAGTAATAGAAGAAGGGCAGTAATACCTTTAAGGGCCTCTTTAGGTTTGCTTGATTCAGGCATTCTATAAAGATCTGTTTTACACATAGAACTATCACTCTGAACCCCTTTGTTCTATAACCCAAATATTATAGCAGATTTCACAGCACTCCTAGGTGGAGGATTATCTGTTTTTACATTACTTTTACCATTACTTCCGACACAAAACTAGTGACACGTACGATTTTACAACTGAAATTAAGAGAAATTAGCAGCGAGTAAACAGCGCAAATAATATTGGAAGTAAGTTGGCAACTATGTTGCCGCAACATGACATGCAGAACAACGATTACGCGGATGTTCACAAAACTAAGGTTACACTGCGTGGAGAGTCTCTCCCCTGCCCCTCATTCCCCTTAGACCACGAGGTGGTGAACAGACGGTAGAAGTTTTGTCTTCTGAAACATTTACACTATCCTCTGAGTCGCAATGTTTACATTTACTAAAACTATGGAAAAGCTTTTGCAGTACATCCAAATGAACAATTACATAACCACTATCATTAACACTATCACTAACATTACTTTTGTTATTTAAATAATTAAATACATGGTTTAGTTTCTTAGCAGACAAACTCTCAGAAGCTAACTCAGGCCTACTTAGGTTAGTTCTCACATTACCTTTGCTATTAGACGTATTTATGCACTTTTTAACTCCTGCAAATTGATTTCCATAAAACTTATGTTTTTCGAATGATTTTTGGCTTTCCATAATTGCTTTGTGCGGTTTGTAATAGCACAAAACAGCTTTAGAATCACTAAAAATGAAGGCAACGTGCCACTTAGTTCACACTACAAACATGTGCTCCACGAGGTCGCCAGGTTATAAAAAAGGAAGCCACGTTATATAGCAGGATGTACACAGTAAAAATAAATATAGCTCATGTGTTAGGAGAACCCTGATTACAGATAGAAAACAAAGAACACTGTTACAACTGTAATTTTGGCTGCATCAGTTGAGTGGGCGTGACTAGTTCAGCCGCCATATTTAAAGTGACAAATTAAGGAGCTTACCTACTGTATGCCCAGCACAAGAAGGCGAGGCTTAGGAATGTGTAACGTAATCATGTTTTGCTTCCCGCGCGGTGTTTATGTCTAGTTTCCGAGTATGATAAGGATGCTAGGTTCGTTTAAAATACACAGTGTTGTCACATAACCCACCTAGAAGTCCAGTTGTGCAAGATCCGAGTCGGAGAAGTCGTCACCTTCGCTGCTGTCACTACCGCTCTCTGGATCTTCGTCAGACCTCCTAGTGATATAATAAAATTGTCTATTGCATCTTCCACTAGCCCATCCTTTTGCCTGAACTCATCCTCAAGTTTCTTAACGTGCCTAACATAGCCCTCCCAATCAGCTGTTGAAACGGAGTTCACTGCACTTTCACACACTTGCTGTAGATTTCTTAAATGTAGATCGCCGGTTACATTATGCTCTCTTACATGTCGTTTTATTGCTGCCCATGCCAATTCTATAGTGTTCAACTCGCACATATAAGGAGGTAATCTAAGAACCGTATGCCCATGCATTTCTGTTATTCTGTCGATATGGTATATTTTTTCCTTTGGTTTATGTATTTGAATTAAATCAAACAAGTCGGTCTTTCGCATTGCAGCAGAATATGAAATGTTGTTCTCCAACCATTGTACCATTTCTTGCTTTACAACATATTTCGACGGAGGCTTATTTTCTTGTACGCTGTGGTATAGAGCATTATCAAGCACGATGACACTATTGCAGGGTATATTAGGTAACAGTTTCTCCTCCAACCATTCCTGGAAATTTTGTCCATTCATTTGGCCATGATAATCGCCGCTAGCAAGTCCAGCTTTGAATATCAAAGAAGCTCCGGGTATGAAAACTTCGTTGCTGCCTGCATTTACAAGAATCAGGCGGTTTGAAGAGCTAGTGTTTGTCGTAATCCCGTAGATATCATCACCCTGCCAGCACTTCCCAAATGTCAAATTATTGTCCACCCAGGACTCATCAATGTAAATGATATTTCTCCCAGCATTTCTGTATCCATTTATAGCTCTTAGGTATTTAGCTCTCCAGTTAACTATATCTGGACATTCAATAAGTAATTTCCTCTTGCTTCCACATCGCTTCCATTTGAAACCCATACCGTGCAATAGCTTCCGCAGAGTTTCTCTTCCCCAAGGAAAATTTATTTTTTCCCTAATTGCTGCAAGTAGCTTCGGCACAGTGGGCACTTGTTTTTTAACCAAATAAAAGTCTCGAATTACGTTTTTAATTACTGTTCTATCAAAGTCATCACAATGAAATTTGCATTCCTCGGCCTTTGGTCTCTTTTTCCCCGGAGTATGAAGTGATTTTTCACCAGCTTTAACACCTTCTCTTCTTATTCTTGTTACACTATGTTACGATATCCCACAATAATTTGCCACACGTAAATTTCTTTGTGATAATAAACATTTCAATTGTCCTGATTTCGCTTCTTCGTCACATACCTCTATCACTTTTCTAATTACCTCCCTTGCTTCACTGTGAATACTTCGTCCCTTCTTTCGAACTGCAGCTATATGTAAATATTAAGCCAAGAATAAAACTAACAAAATACGAGTATATAACTGTAGCGCCGTAGCGCGAGAGCCAAATAATGCATAATACTAAAAAATCTCTGCACCTGCACCTAATACTGCAAAGCGCATTAGATCTGGCAACGCGGGTGACTCATATGCATTCTCATGCACTCATTTCCTAGTAAACAGATACGCTACCGGAGCAGATAAACAATTGAAGCCCCCTCTGCCCTTCATTCCCCTCTAGCCTTCTTGTCGTGGGCATACATTACATGCATGTACCCCCACAATATATATATAGTTTTAAAGAGCCAGATTTGTACTTTTTCTTTAAATAGAAACCCCCAATCACTACCCATGAATTTAAGGTTGTAATTTCAATGTACCAGATTCGTGGCGAATTTATTTATTTATTAGGAAGTGGGGGGAGATATGTAAAATTATTGAAGTCCTCATTCTACGTTTAAGGAACCATTCGCGTAACATCGTGTAAGTTAGTTATACTTTACATCAGACAAGAATTTTACATCTGCAAACAATCTAGCTCGGAGGCCGCGAAAAGAAGTCTTCGGAGTCATTTTGATACCATGTGCTGGCTGTCCGCCATTTTCAACGCATTGCTATATAGCGTTTCACTCTTAGAAGACAGTATGGAGTTAAATGGGACATCTCTGTCTCTATCTAGCGCATATGTTGTTGTAGTGTTTAACGCCCGCTTTTACTACTACGGCACCGCAGGCGATGACACTGATGATACATGGAATGAAGATGGAGCACCGGTGGAATGAGATGGCGGGGGAAACCGGAGCACCTGGAGAAAACCCGCCCTGACGACTAGCGCATACAAGTTGCCATTAGCCGCGTCCTTTTCTACCCTCGCTCTGTTGCCAGATTCCTAATAGCATGGTATAAATATTCATTTGTTATAAATTTCAGGTTTGAACACATTATCCTATGCAGAATTTTTTTTCTCTATCAGGTTATATCCTTTTTAGAGTCATTATACATTTCTATAGGTCCAAATTTCTTCAGAAAACGTTTTTTCAATAGAAGTCCGATATTTGCTGTTTCTACACTCATCACGCACTAACTAACAAACTAACTGCTAGAATGCATCTATATTTTTTTCTTAGGTAGAGTAAACTATAGTGCTACTACCTGCCTACTTTGAATTCTGTATGTTTACCCAGTTAAGTGTTATAATTTTTTAAATTAAATGTTTTCGGAAAATTTTATATATGTGCACTGCAAAAGTTACGTAGTGTGAAACTTTTTTGTTATTGAGTTTACATCAGGGAACCAGCAAGAACAAATGTTGAGGAAGGTTGGAGAAAGTTTTTAAAATAAACCAAAAGGCAGTAACCTCTTTCTTTTATCCAGTAAGGCAAACAATAGGTATTCATCTATTCAGCGTCAGGCCTGACACAGAAGATAGTATAAGGAGCAGCACTAGCATTAGTTCGAAAGAAGCCGTGTGTGTAACTGTGAGCTGTTATTGCGTTATTTGTTTAATTTTTTTGTAAATATTTGTAGTTATGGAGGGTGAAGCTAGGAAGGGACGATATGTTGGTAAATAAAGAAGTAAGGAACGCCAAATAATTATGAATGTGTTAGATTATTTTTTAAGTAAAATGCGTGTAAGTAAAAGAAGCAGCTAAGGCTCTCGGGTGTTCAGAAGCAGTAGTGTGTATGATTAAAAAGGAACTAATGAAAGGACCTCTAAGAACGCCATCGAAAAAGAAAGCAAAAATGGCGGGACTACACAAAACGCTAGGTTAACGCAATATGATTGAACATTGCAAGGTGGAGTGCGGCGAATTGTTCATTCTTTACTGTTTGCAAATATTCCACCCACGCTGAATATAATTTTGTCACAGTTCAACAGTGATGAGACCCTACCAAATTTCTCAAGGGCCACTCTGATTTGGGGTTCGAATATGAAAGAAAGGGTAACAAGTGCATATTAATAGAAAGAGACGATATCGATATCATCAGATGGCGACATAAATATCTAAAAGACGTAAAAGGTTCAGGGACCAGGGGAAATCAATTGTTTATACAGACGAGTCATTTGTAAATTTAGGTCATACAGTAACAAAGGCGTGGAGGGATACCAAAGTTAAAAGTGCCCGTCTCGTCAAGCAGCAATTGAAGGACTAAGTACAGGACTCCGGCCACCTCGAGTCGCTCGCGGAGAAAGATTCGCAACTAGTACATGTTGCAACACTGCGCTCCATTTAACGTGTACTGTCTTTTAAGGGTGAGACGCGCTTTAGATGGTGTCATCCAGTTGCACATTCAGCGATTCGACGAACGGAGATACTCTCACCACCCCTGACCTAGTACGTTATCATAGAAGTCATTGCATTCTTCTTCTTCTTCTTCTTCTTCTTCTTACTCTTCTTCTTCTTCCTCTTCCTCTTCTTCTTCCTGCTCTTCCTCTTCTTCTTCCTCTTCTTTTTCTTCTTCGTCTTCTTCTTTTTCTTCTTCTTCTTCGTCTTCTTCTTCACTTCGTGAATTACGCTACTGCCTCTTCCGACTTCACAGTGTCTCCTTCCATCTCCTCGGCCTCTCTACGTCTTCCTTTCCTTTAGGATTAGATGCATATTGGAAAGCGGTTTTTGGCAGTTTGGTATCCTCCATCCTCCCAACATGTTCAAACTACCTCGTTCTGTATCTATTCATTCTGGGGTTGACAGCTTCTACTTCTAATTCCTTTCTTATTTCTTCATTTCTAATTCTGTCTTTTCTTGTGCATCCTTTTGTTTTTCTCAGAAATCTCATTTTGCAACTTTGTATTCTACTAATTGTCCTCTGTGTTGGTACCCAGCTTTCACATCCATAAAGTAACGTAGGAATTGCCTTTTTTGCAAGTCTCTTTATCCTTTTCAGTTCTAATTTCGCATCTCAAATAACTGAAGTAGAAGACCTGTTCAAGCACTTTGTCATCAATTACCATTTTCGACCTTTTTGGTATTTCCCCCCAGTTTGCCATTATTTTTGTCTTCTCTATTGATATTTCTATGTTATAATTTTTACATATTTGGTTAAGGAGGTATACTGAAAGTTGAAGATCATCTTCTGTTTCCTGTATTGTTAGTACGTCGTCAGTATAGAATAAAATATTTAAAATTTTTCCCTTGGGCTATATTTATGCCTTTTTACTTTCTCCACTGGTAAGTAGAAGGAAGTATTGTATTCCACCCAAAAATTCGAGGTTGAAATTTCACCAGAAGTATATGTTTTGAGATCCTCTGAATAATAATAATAATAATAATAATAATAATAATAATAATAATAATAATAATAATAATAATAATAATAATAATAATAATAATAATAATAATAATAATAATAATAATAGTAATAGTACTAGTGCTAATAATAATAATATTAATAGTAATAATAATAGTAATAATAATAATAATAATAATAATAATAATAATAATAATAATAATAATAATAATAATAATAATACTAATAATAATAATAATAATAATAATAATAATAATAATAATAATAATAATAATAATAATAATAATAATAATAATAATAATAATAATAATAATAATAATAATAATAATAATAATAATAATAATAATAATAATAAAACATGTTTAGAAAAAGGTCCGTTTGCGTGTGCCGTGTCCGTGTCTGTGTGTCTGTCAGTCTGTGGACAGCATAACTCAAAAACGAAAAGTCGGTTATAAACCAAAGGTGATATTTAAGTTTAATGTCTTTCAAGGATGCGGCACGAAATTTTTGAAGAAAATAGCCCCACCTTAAACTACCCTTTAAATGGAAAATTTTTAAAAAATTTTGATTTTCTTGAAAATGGCTCTAACGACTTTGATTAAAATGTCATATGTTTAAGATACTTGTATGACAAATAAAAAGTATATTTTGAATTTTCTGGCTATAGCCTATGTAGTCCTGTTTACTCTGGATGACTTATGAATAACTCGTAAACCAGGGGAAGGCAACTTCGGACCGTGTGACGTATTTAAACGAAGAGCCAGCTTGTACGTTCGTGTGACGTCAGGCAAGAGCGGTGTGTTGCTATGCAGCCTAGATTAGCGGCGCTACTTGCACGAAACTGAATGAATATGAAAAATGTTATTTGGGCATGTATACAACATGCCCGGGCTGTTTAGGGAGAACCCTCTTCAGCCTAGTCTGAGAGTTTTTATTTGTTGTGTGAGGGATCTTAACAGCGTAAGTGCGAATGTTGTTTTGTATTTTGTGTTTTTGTTGACGTTCTGTAGTGTTGTGTGTAGTAGTTTTGTGTTTGTGTTCAGTTCCCCGTGTTTCACACTAGTGTGAGACCAGGCTTCAAGATGTAGAAACATTGTCAACTACGGTTCAGATCTTTGCGACCCCGTATTCACTAGATGTTAACAATGTTTCCAGCAGGTAGCAAATTGAATTGATAAATTTACAGTGCGAGGATTTGCTGAAGGACAACTACAAACACAAGGAAGACTTGGCTGATTTTTATAAGAATGTTCCTCAAACCAGATTCCTGAGGTTATATGCCCTTGTTGCACGGATATTATGTATGTTTGGTTCTACGTATGTGTGCAAACAATTCTTTTCTGCTATGAACCTTTCTAAGTCAAAATCCCGAAGTATATTGTCAGATATTGTCGGACCTTTTTCTAAAAATGCTTTTTTTTCTTTTTTCTTTTCTTTTTCTTTTTAAATCCAGGAAGCCTCAAAGCATACAGGCTGGAGGTGAAATGATCCGCCAGACTTTAACAGCGAATTTCTCATGTTGTGAATAACACGAAAGTCTAGTACCAAAATGTTGAAAAGTTTATAGCTTTCTAGAAAAAAATATTTTTATCAAAAAAACTTATCATCCCCTGGCTGAATTATTATTGATTGAAAGTTCTTGATTTATGGCTCTATTCATAGAAAATTGAATGAACTATAAATTTTTCCTTTGGCGTATTTCAATAGATTCAAAGGTTTTTGTGTAAATTAAATTTTAAAAAACCACGATTTATTACAACAAAAAGGCAACAATTTGTGGGTTGTTAAGAACATGAGAAAGAAGAAGCTGAATGAATAGTTGATTTAATAGATTTGAAAGAATTGAAAGATGAATTGAAAGTGATTTTGGTAAAACATCATTCAGGTGCCGAAATTCACTGTGAATTGTGTGCAGTATATGGTCCTAACATTATGAATGAATGTGCTGTCCGTCAATGGGTACGATTTTTTAAAAATCTGATATGTTGCACTCACATGACTTTCTCTACTCTTGTACTAGCCATTGTTACAAACTCTTATTCCAATATCTTCTTCGTGTTAGTTAAGATAGAAATTTGTACAAATTATCTTATTGCTTATTTCCTTGTAGGTGCAAGGGGAATATTACAACACAATAGACTTTGTGCGATAGTCAAATCTTTTAGGTATTTGAGATTCCGTTCTCTTTGCACGCTTAACATACCAAAAAATGAACAATGATGTTCCATTTCACTAAAGTTTCAAGTTTTCCGAATCTGACACAAATAACAAGGAATATCTCTAAAATGGTTGACTCTACAAAAAAATTTATTCAGACATATTGTGTGTTTTAGTGATATCTACATTTTTTGTATCTTAAGAATTTGTCTATCTCTTTCGGTTTACGAGTTATTTAAAAGCCATCCAGAGTAAACAGGACTACATATGCTATAGCCAGAAATTTCAAAATGTACTTTTCATTTGTCATACAAATATCTTAAACATATGACATTTTAATCAAAATCGTTAGAGCCATTTTCAGGAAAATCAAACTTTTCAAAAAACGTTCCGTGTAAAGGGTAGTTTAGGGTGGAGGAATTTTCTTCAAAATCTTCGTGTCGCATCCTTGAAAGATATTAAACTTAAATACCAACTTTGGTTTTCAACCGACTTTTCGTTTTTGAGTTATGTTGTCCACAGACTGAGACACACACACACATACACACACACACATACACACACAGACACACACACATACACACACACAGACACACACACATACACACACAGACACACACACACAGACACACACACACATACACACAGACACACACACACATACACACACATACACACACAGACACACACACACACAGACACACACACACATACACACACACATACACACACATACACACACAGACACACACACACATACACACACACAGACACACACACACAAAATACTTACACACACTTTTTTTGGGTTCAGGGGGTCTCAAAACATTTTCGGTGGAATCTCATCATCGAATTTTTGGGTGGAATACAATACTTGCTCTACTATACTATACGTAGTAAAGAAGGTAAAAACGAAAAGTTCAATAAGCCTCAAAGTTGCTGTTTAAGTGCCATATCTTAGAAAGTTGCGAAAGGAAGATGTTCAAGAAAATCTCTCACTTCTAACAACCTTTTACACGAAGAAGGTTTCGTTTATTTTCATTTTCTCCAAAAGATCAATTAAATTGATTAAATTCCATATACTAAACGGTATCTGCAGGGCTAACGAAATGTTCATCTTGAACTTTCTGTTACTAGCCTGTGAAGTGCTGTGTACTCGTAAGGAAATTTGTAAAAGTTTGTGAAACTTATAAATCATATGAAATGGACAAAGACGTACTAAACAAAAAAATTAAAGAACTGTTTTAAATAAGCAATTCATCTCAAATGACTTTTCAATCAATTACGAGTTATTCCTTATTATTGATTAGTTTTGTATTACTTGATCTCTACATGTCGCTATTTAGTTGTTTCACATGATGTCATGGAATGAGTACGGAATTTCAAGGGCAGCGTATAATGATTAGGTCTTAAACAGACTCGGTCTCCTCTATCCCCCGTACCGATAACGAAATGTGTATGGTAAACGCTTCTGCAAATTCCTATCCCTATATACATGAAGTAGATAAAAAGAAATAACCTTTCGTAAGACTAGTCTTCAGAAATCATTTAAAATTGTGCACCATTAATTTACAGGTTTGACAATTCTTATGTGTTGTTTGCGGTTTCTGCACCAGGGACCGACGTAAATGCAAGTTCACCATTCTTTGCAGTTCGCGCCGCCTCTTGGGTACCCTGACTACCCCAGTGAGCGGTGAAGGATCGTTACTGCCGACTACATGGGTATGCTTTGGCGTAATAGAAACTCAACCCATTTCGGATCTTCACACAGCAGTCCACCAAGTTTGCGGTGCGAGTGTTCACTACCTTGAACCTTAATAACGCCTATTCTCAATCTGCTCTTTAAACATTTAACTGGCCTAGCGACTCCGTGGAGCGTGTGCGAGCACCGGTCTGGATGTCTGAGTTGGTTAGGCGCTAGCCTACTGACCTCAAGGTCGCGCGTTCAAACTTGGCACAGACCTATGGTTTTTAAGTGTGCTTAAAAGCGACAGCCCCTATACTGGCATGTAAAAGAACTCCCGCGGGACTAAGTATCGGCTCACCGGCGGCGCTGATGTTATCTTGCCAATTGACAGCGTCATTAGCAAACAGATTAATTTAAGTTTAGTGTGTACGAGTTCCAACGCATGGCATTTGGGATTGCTACGGGTGGCCAATTTTTAGCTCGCTTGCTGAATACTTTATTTTCGGACGTTAATTATCAGAGATGTATTATTACTATCATCATCATCATCATCATCATCATCATCATCATCATCATCATCATCATCATCATCATCATCACCACCATCATCGTCATCATCATCGTCATCATCGTCATCATCGTCATCATCTATTATTATTATTATTATTATTATTATTATTATTATTATTATTATTATTATTATTATTATTATTATTATTATTATTATTATTATTATTATTATTATTATTTGTATGATGTTATCTACTCTCCCGATTTTGACACACACTGTGATCATCTTCTCACGTTTGGGGCGTGCTGGTCTCACACGTAAGTCGAGACTTCACATTACTATGGAGCCTGACTGAACGAAAGCCGTCAGGAATTTTGCTCTGCGGAATTTACAGGCATTAGCACGCTTTGTCAGAGTCATCAACTTTTTGCTTTTTCTTCTAAATGTAGTAAGTAGGGGAAGTATTGTATTCGACTAAAAATTTCGATGTCGAAATTTCGCTGGAAATATATGTCCTGAGGCCTCCTGATTCCAAAAGAGGTGGCAATTGTACGGAGTAACACTTGTACAGAGATGAAATTTGTTGGCATTTATACGGATCTCAAAATATTCCCTGAAATGGCCATACTGTTCTCAAATGGGAGGTCGTTTCGCTTTGTTTGTATTATTGTTGTTGAATGGTGATTACATTTCGGCAATTCGTTTGTCATTCGGTTGTATTTACTCTAACTCAAAAGGACCAATTGCATGTGCACGATTCGTTATAAGCTATGTGCTGTGGTTTACTGCAGTATCATCATTTCACTGTAAAATAAAAAAAGATCAAAACATCACTAATACCGCTAATTTCGCTTTCGCTAAAGTCGCTACTACGTATACTCTGTAGGGGGAAGATGGCCATTCATTGAAACACAGTATTTTATTCAATACGGTTGTTATATAAGCCGAACAAACTACATTGCATGTTCTAGTACCTATTCTAAAACGTAGTCGATTTCCCAATAAATTGGATTTCATTAGAGTTTGGTAATGAGATATAAACAAAAAATATCAATGTGTTGTTCTAACCAGTTGTTCAGAGTTATTGCTTCTGAACGATATCTGAGGTACCACAAATAGAAGTTTACTTCGGTTTCCCAGAATATTGGCAGGTAACAATGATGTTCCACCTATGGGCATTGTGCGCGTGGAGAGTGTATATTGTTTATTTTGGAAAAATAACCACTAGTGTTTGTAATCAGGGATTTTAACAATTTGCTAGGTTGTTTGTTCCAAAAACAATTCATCATTGGGCGAGTTTATTTCACTTTCATGCTATTCTATGTGAGTAAATATGTAACAGTTTTATCTCTCCATTTTTAAGCTCCTTTACTGAGTAGGGCCCCCAAAATTTCTTTGTAGGGGGCCCTCAAAAACCTTAGCTACACCACTGAGTCGAACCAAATGTACACCAGACGGATTACGTACTACGTACGTACGTACGTACTGTCTGTTCACTACGTCATGGTCTAAAGGGAATGAGGGGCAGGGGAGAGACAACCTTAGTTTTGTAAACATCCACGTAATCGTTCTGCTAGTCATGTTGCCAACTTAGCTCCAAGCAGAGTTGCCAATCTTTAAAAGTAAAATTATCGTACGGACCACTCAAAACTCTAGGTTTGGATTCAAAATTATCGTACATCATAAACTAAATGCTACAACAATAAATATATCAGCAATAACACTTATGAAAATGTAATAGTATTGATGTTTATGGTATCCACTTACAAGATTGATGACCTCAATCAGTATTACAGCGTCAGTACTTATGTTTCTCGCACTATTCATCTGAAGTTCATCTTCCTCAACTTTGCAGCATTATACAAATATGTTGTTGAGATAAACTTTAACATCTTCTCGGTGACTTGCAGATTTTCGGACCCACTACTTTCTTTCATAAGCTGGGACAACAAGAATAAGTCCATTTAACGTATTTACCGCCAACGTGTTTCTAATTTTGCTTTTTATTAAGCCTAGTTTGGAAAAAACTCTTTCACAATAAGTGTTTCTGTGGGGCAACGAAATCACTGATAGTGTAACCTCCGCCAATTCTTTGAAATCAAGTATTTCCACTAAGGTGACATGTGTTTAACAGCACTCCAGAAACTGCCAGGTTCAGGCATATTCTTTATGTCACGTGGAATATCACTGTAAGTTCTCTCCATTGATCATGAGTTTTCTGAACAATGCCTTCTTCATTGAGAATACCAGATCTGGGCACACTGGCAATAAGAGAATAAAGGGTAGCAGGATTAGTAGGATATGAAATGGTTGCCTTAGAGCGGTGGAGGCAGGCCATGAGGGCAAAAGTGGTGCCGCTATTTATAATTAATTTCATTTCATTGGTGTGACAAGCCAGTGAAAATAATATTTCGCCGGTATCAAACTATCATACATTCAAATTATTGTATGCTCCCGTAATTATCGTACGGGTTGGCAGCCATGAGTACAAACATTCAAATTATAATTAACGACAATTATAGTACACCCCCATAATAATTATCATACGGGTTGACAACCATGCCTCCAATACTGTTCTCGCTATGCTTTATCGCTGCTAATTTCTCTTAATTTTAGTTGTAAAATCATAATTGTCACTAGTTTTATGTCGAAAATAAATGTAAAAGTAATGTAGAAGCAGATAATCCTCCGCCGAGGAGCGCTGTGAAATCTGCTATGATATTGTGGTTGTAGAACAAAGGGGTTCAGAGTGACAGTTCTATGTAGAAAACAGATCTTTATAGGATGCCCGAATCAAACAAACCTAAAGAGGCCCTTAAAGGTATTACTGCCTTCTTCTATTAGTTGCATTACCTGTACTTGCAGGAGCAATTACTATACTATTAACTGGCCGAAATTTTAATACTTCTCATTCTTTGATCCTGCAGGAGGGAATGAGAAGTTGTTAGACTGAACTCTTTCTGAACTGTTATAACGTTATTATTGGTTATTTTGGTTTTATCGGGGGCCACACTGTGGTTTACTTGCCCCCCCCCCCCCCCCATACATGTGTGATCTCAATCATATAGGACTAGTTTGGGCTAAGGTAAAATAAACACTTAAAGAAATGTAACAGCTGACATATTCTTACAGGAATTGCACGGTATAACGCTCGAGGATATGTCACGTAAAACTAAAACAGATTGGCAGTGTTTTTTAAAAATACAGAAAAGGCAGAAAATTATCAGCGAAAAAAAAGATGTAGGTGGTCGTTGAAAACATGGTTTACGCTTTATAAGCTAAATATACAGCATGAACTGAAAATAACATTTAAATTGTGCTAATTTGAGCGGTCTCTTTGCTTTAATCTGGCGTGAATACGCATTCCAAGTTTGGCAACGTTATCGTAAACGCGATTAGAAGCAGAACGGCTGCTCGTGATATCATTGTTTATCGGGAATTGTTTACTGATGTAGTGGCTGGCTGCATTCCTGCCAGGGACCTTCAGCTGATGAACAAACTATACGAATCATGCTCTCGTCCCTACTGAGCTTTCTAGTACAGATGAACATTCAGTTTAATGTGTAGTATTTGCTGGTCCCAGTGAACATTTGCAGTGGTGCAAACGCCAGCTGTCTAATTACGAGTATATTAAAAGGCGATGCTCAAACATCTATATTAGTGCCTACTAATTCCATCCAGTGTGTAACCAAAGCCATTTATGTTAAATACTTGGGGAGAACCAAGCATAGGAGCCGATGTTTTCATGTTTGAGCATAAAATGTGGGTCTGTTGCTGGTTGGCTAGTCGAAGCGATGGAGGAGTTATTGCCAACCGAAGATACAAAGCCAGATAGAAAGCCTTGCATGCAACGGCAGTAGCGCCAACGTTGCATAAACGTAACTAATTCAGCAATCGTGTATTTATGCGTGTATTAGTAATTTGGGTTGTGATGTGTTAGTATTATAACTGTTATTCAACACCTTAAATATGTACCGCAATGTATGCTGGCATTCGGGTGGAAATACACGTTATGAGCTCCCCTCAATACAAAATACATAATATAAGCTCCCCTGAATAAAAACAAAAAAGATAATTTCTCTAATACCTATTTAGAAAAAGCATTCCAATCAAAATTTTCGACACCGAGATTTTATTGAGTAAGTAAGTTTATTTTGTCACTGCCATACAATGTACAGATGGACACGTCAATAGAAAAGAAGATACACTTAATTATAAAATTCATGTAAGGAATAAAAACATTTGTTTATAAGATAATCCTTTAAACAGGTTTTAAAGCTGTTTAAAGATTTGATGCACATTATTTCTTTTGGCAAATTATTTACCACGTTACTTATGGAGCATAATGGTGACTTTGAAAATTTAGATGTCCTATAATGCGCTATATGCATATTACTTTTATTTCTGGTGTCGTAATTGTGTACATCTGTATTTAAAATAAATGATTCAGGATATTTTTTTGTAATATAAAGCAGATTTATAAATAAAAATAGATGTGAGAATCAAAATTTTAAGTATACTAAAAACATCTCTAAGAGAATCCCTAGGTCTCAAATTAAAAACAATTCTCAACATCCGTTTTTGAATAAGGAAAACCCTTTGAATATTGTAAGCATTGCCCCAAAGGATCACATTATACATTAAAATAGAATGACCAAGAGAAAAATAAATATTTAATAAATTTTCGAGATCCAAAGATTGTTTAAGACACCTAAGAGCAAAACACACTTTATTCAATCTCTTGCATATATCATCCAAATGAGCATTAAAATTCAGTTTTTCGTCAACGAAAATACCTAAACATTTAGCAGTAGGAGCAGTTTGAGTATTTATCAAGGGAGGAAACAAAGTATTAGGAAACAGCAAAATAATAGTCTTACCCATGTTTATCATTAATCTATTAGCATCACACCATTTTTTAAAAGAATATTTGGTATCATTAGTACGTTTATCCAATTCATCAATGGTACTTGCTGATATAGCCATAGACACATCGTCAGCATATATTATTAATTTATCACACGTTTTGAATTTTTGAAAATACACGTTTTGAGAATTCCTAAATGTAAAAGGTATTTTTAGAAGAAAAACGCCTGTATGTGGATGGGGTGAACAATATAACACAAACAAAACGTCGGTTAAATACCGGACTTGGTATATAGTTTTGCATCTTCCCAGAATGCGGCACGAAGATTTTCAAGGAAACCCCCAGCCTCAGATTACCCTTTACATGCACATTTCTTTCTCAAAATGTTCATTTTCTCAAAAATGTCTAACAATTTTAATTATGATACCATTGGTCTAAGACATTTTCAGGGTAAGGTGAAATGTATATTTTGAATTTTCTGTAAATAGTCTCTGAAATGTTCTTTATTCTGAATGACTTGTACAATTGGTGAGTTGTAAGAGATGCGCGAAATATTACTGCAGAAAAAGTGTAGGTCTCGTTAAAATTCACATTTTATATCAAATACTTTCTTCGTAGAGTTAACTATTTCCCAGATATTCAATTTATTGGTTTTCATTACATTTATTTCCGTTGAAAACTTGGTAGGAAAGTTTTGGTTGGAACAAAGCACTTCTACCCATTACATATTGAATCATAACATTTTCAAGTCTTGGCGCATGCGCAATGACTAACGGTGTGGGAGGCAATGGAAGATTGGGACTAATATTTTTGAAAGTATTTTTCATTAACAATTTGTGATGGTTTTTACTAACTTTTTTTTTCCCCCATTGGAGACTAGCTACTGTTTTTTTTTTTTTTTTTTTTTTTTCATTCGGCAGAAAACATTTAAGTTGGTTCTCTTTATTAGGTTGCAAATAGCTGTTGATATGCAGTTATTTTAATAGTTCAGTCCATGAAATTTGCTACATATTTATTAATTTACTCTGAATTACTTTTCTACAACCAGTAAACTGTAAGAGATGCACAAGATATTCTTTCAATATCTATTTGCAACCCATAAAGAGAACCAATAATACTAACATATCACTAACCAAATTACTAATACACGCATAAATACAAGATTGCTGAACTAGCTACGTTCATGCAACGTTGGCGCTACTGCCGTTGCATGCAAGCCTTTCTATCTCGCTTTGTATCTTCGGTTGGCAATAACTCCTCCATCGCTTCGACTAGCCAAACAGCAACAGATCTGCGCATGCGCCAGTACTTCGTTTTGCACAGACAGCCAGGTACAAACGCCCTACACTTGGATTACATAAAACTGGAAAATAAGGGACAGCTGACTCACCTGGTATATCCGCACCAGCCCATGCCACCTAGAAACAAGGCCTCTACATTATAATTCGAGTAGCTACACTGTGACTATAGAATTACGAGTCACTTTTTGGGTTGGTGTTGCACTGTGTTCGTAACTTTATAACTTATAGAAAGTTGCTACCTAATGTGATAGAAGAATATTTCTTCCTATTTAAGAGTATCATCTAAAAGTCAAGTATGGTATCAAGGGGGATGACATAAAATTTGTTAAATACATTTTCATAAAATTGGAGACAATTGGGTTAGAAGCTGCAGGCACTATCTCAAATAATACCAATAAAACAATTCAGATTAGTAGTTCATTAGTTTTATTAAATGGAATTTGACAAATCAAAGGCAATCGGCTTTGAAGTTATGGGCACACATAAAAAATGCTGCCATGTAAGAAATTTGTTTCCAGTTCCAGTGCTCATCCAGAATTATTGAATGTGATAACTCAAACCATTTTTGCCCGGGATTGGCAACTATATTCCTGTTTGACGTAGTAACATATCGATTTATGTACTGATGAACTGGCTGAACCAAAAATAACACAAAACTCATATACCTTCTGAGTTGAAACAATCCGGAGAGTTTGAATATAGTCCGAATACATGTGTACTTATCTTATAAGAGATTCCAGATTGGTTAAGTTTGAATTTAATATAAAAAAGAACATTTCTCATCTTTAGACTCAAGTGTCTAAAAGAAATATGAATACATAATCACAACACATCACATCTGCTTAAGCCCACGGTATACGTAGCTTTCAATAGCTTTCGTGTTCTGTCCTCCGAGACGTCTCAATTCTTCAGATCGGCGTTGTTTCCAATCTGAGTAGAGGTAAAACACCAAAACAACCACTCCTACAGCAAAGACTTCAAGAAGAACCATTTTTATTCTATTCTTCAGTGTTGAGCTGTTTTTCAAATCAACAAAACTTCAACGTAATTCTACGATCATAAGCTAAATTGAATTTTGCTTCATTTGTTATATAGGAGCAACAAAAGGAGTTAGAACAAAAGAAACACAAAATTTGTTAGTAATCTGTTGTTTGCCGAATTTGGCAACCCATAAACATGAAAAGTCGTTGCTTTGTGTGTAATAATAATAATAATAATAATAATAATAATAATAATAATAATAATAATAATAATAATAATAATAATAATAATAATAATAATAATAATAATAATAATAATAATAATAATAATAATAATAATAATAATAATAATAATAATAATAATAATAATAATAATAATAATAATAATAATAATAATAATAATAATAATAATAATAATAATAATAATAATAATAATAATAATAATAATAATAATAATAATAATAATAATAATAATAATAATAATAATAATAATACTAATAATAATAATTAATAATAATAATAAAATTATTAATGATAATATTATACACACTCCATTATGGATTTCATAGCAAATCCAACTAATACAATATGAAGTCGCTGTTCCTTTGTTATTTTGTGAAGCCGTGAAAAGGTAGGTTGGTAATACTTGTAAGAGTGTAAGATTTAAAACAAAAACTGTGGGGCGCATGCAACAGATAACAGTAAGGAGTGTAGGGAGTAGCTGTCCTTGGGAAAACTCACACAACAGTTCATATCATTAGAGTGCAATGAAATTATTATTGACTAGGTGAACTATTCATATATTGATTAGATATGTATTGCATGCACTCCACGCTTTTTGTGTTAAACCTTCGAGTATTTTCATAACTACTAAAAATTCACAATCACCAATTAAAACAGGTTATTAAGCAGAAAACGGCCTGCCTGAGAAAACGAATGGAACATAGTGTAATCGATAGATATTTTTTTCCTGATAACGATTTTGAAGGTTTAGTTTGGAGATCGAGCTTCATTTTTTATGGGCAAATTTCCTACGCATGCTTACACGGTTTTATTTCGCTTATGCGGCGGATTTCAACCCTGTTTATAAACTAGTATCAGGGTGCAAAATCGTTAAAAGTTAGTGGGGGAAAGCATTTTAGTAGTGTATGTTTCGCATTTTGTCTCGTTATATAAACCGTCCACATAGGATATTTTAGTGGGGGGGGGGGGGATTCTGGGTATAAAATCATTGGGGCGGGGGGAGGAATCTTACCCATCCTCCCAGGATTTCGCTCACTGCCAAGTATTATATGAGTGAAAATGGTTTTGCAATGTATTTAAGCTCAAATTATTGCATAAGCACTGTGTTTCCAAAGAAAATATCTGGTGTGGATAGCAGAAGGCGCTCAAACTATCGGTGTGCAAGAAAGTCATGTCTGTATTCGTAAATTACAGTGTCGTGTCTTGTTTTACTCGATCATGCAGATAGCGAAAACCAGAAGGCACAGTCCCCGAATGTCAGTGGACAAAGCCATAGAGCGCCGAAGCCGAAGCCCGATGGCCACGACTTATTACGAATACTTGTTCTGTTATTGTATGAGTAAATGTTTTATCTTACTCTATTTCGATTTGTTATATTAGGGGACAATAGCTAAGTGGAGGGGTAAGATAAGATAAAGATACCCTATGTGTCCCATGAAGGACGAAGGCTTTCTATAATGGGAAAGCTCGTCTTTTCCTAACGTAAAGGTGATACCTCAAATCCGTGCCACTTGCAATTAGTATCTGTCACAGCTATCGTTGGCATCACATGCCAACATCAGCATACTCCAAAGACAAAGTATGATGTCTTGGGAAGTAGGAAATAACACTTATCACTACTTTTTACTTTCTCTACTGTTTTGTGGACCCCTGAATAATTAAAAAAAAAAAAAAAAAAAAAAAAGCATTTTAGAAAATGGTCCGTGTGTGAGTCTGTGTGTCTGTGGACAGCATAACTCAAAAACGAAAAGTCGGTTAAAAACCAAAGTTGGTATTTAAGTTTAACGTCTTTCAAGGATGCCACACCAAGATTTTGAAGAAAATAGCCCCACTCTAAACTACCCTTTACATGGAATATTTTTATTTTTATTTTTTTGAAAATGGCTAACGATTTTGATTAAAATGTTATATGTTTGAGATATTTTTATGACAAATGAAATGTTTATCTTGAATTTTCTGGCTATAGCCCCTGTAGTCGTATTTACTCTGGACGACTTTTGCATAACTGGTAAACCGTTTGAGATAGACCAAATCATACTACACAAAAAATGTAGATCTTGCTAAAATACACAATTTATGTCTCAATAAATTTTCTTGTAAGGTGATTCATTTCGGAGATATTCCTTATTATGTGTGTGAGTTTCGCGGAACTTAAAACTTTCGTGAAATGGATCATCGTTGTTCATTTTTTATATGTTAAGTGTGCAAAGAGAACAGAATCTCAAAGCTTTAAAACATTTGACTGTCGCACAAAGCCTTCTGTATCCTAACATTCATAAGGAAATAAGGAATGAGATAATTTGTACAAATGTTTATCTCAACTAACATGAAGAAGATATAGGAATAAGAGTTTGTAAGAATGGTTAGTACAAGAGTAGAGAAAGTCATGTGAGTGCAACACATCAGATTTTTTTTAATATGTTAATTGTGCAAAGAGAACGGAATCTCAAAGCTTTAAAAGATTTGACTATCGCACAAAGCCTACTGTATTCTAATATTCCCCTTGCACCTACAAGGAAATAAGCAATAAGATAATTTGTACAAATGTTTATTTCAACTAACACGAAGGTGAGTGAGTGAATGTGTAGGGTTTAACGGCCCGTCGATAACGAGCTCATTTGGGCCAACACGAAGAAGATATAGGAATAAGAGTTTGTAAGAATGGTTAGTACGAGAGTAGAGAAAGTCATGTGAGTGCAACACATCAGATTTTTAATGTAAAAGTTAGCGGAAAATTGTGCTTGTTATCTCACATTCGTCATAAATTTCTCGTTGTTCATACTTAAAGTTAAATTATTCGTTATATAATATTTGAAGTTTTCACAACGATAATTATTAATTAGGGCTTCTCGGGATAACAGCCGTGTAATATCTATACAATTTTTCGATTTTCGGCCATGTTAAATACCATGGCCATCATGTCGGTCTTGGTGGCTCAGACCCACTGATCTCAAGGTCGCGGTCAAGGTAACGCGGTCTCAAATCAGGCCCAGACCGATGGTTTTTAAGTGTTCTGACGGGGGGGGGGGGGGGGGAGGATGGGGGAGGGGGGTCGTGAGGTCGGGTGGGCGGGCAAGCGGTCTGGCGGGCGGGCGGGCGGGCAGGCAGGCAGGCAGGCAGACTAATAGATATTTAAGTAATACGAACAAAGTGTTTTACTATGGGCCTGTATTACGATCTCTGGTTACTAACCACGGTTTTTACATTTCAGTTATCGCTAACTGTTGGTTGGGCTCGGTGGTTCGTATTACTAAGTCAATTTGACTGTAGGTTTATTACCCTGAGGATTATGTTGCCATGCGAGCAGTTGGTAACATTTTTCACTAGGCGTTTGCCACGTTTGCAACGCCATCTCGTGGGCGAACTGTTTAGTTAGAACCAATTATCAGGGGATTTTTAATTGCAAAAATGTGTCAGTGAGCAGTTTATATACATTTTCTTAAATAATGTCGTAATGTTTTCATTAATATTTATTCGTGATATATTTTAACACAGTATTGTTTACTTATTCGTTAATTTATTGAAAATATTGTGTTTACATAGGTTAGATTTCTGCTTAGTGTTAGGTTAGTTAGTTGGCGTTAGGTATTACCATTATAGTTGTTAGGTTACATTTACAATGGAAGCCAGCAATAAGAGGAAGCGCTCCGCAAACTATACAGCAGAGGAGAATGTGGAGTTGTTGGAACTCATTCAATAGCATAAAGCTGTGGTTGAAAATGAAGCCACAGGAGCGGCCACATGGAAGGAGAAGGTGGGTATGCGTTACATTTATTGCACTTATTTTTCAAACTTTTATAAAGCGTACGAATTATAATATTCATTTGGTAATTATACCATTTTAGGAGAGAGCTTAGTAGCCTATTGCCACACAATTCAACGCTCAAACGACCAACCAGCGAAAGTCCCTACAGCTTCGAGAGAAGTATGAAACTTTTAGAAAGAGAGCTCGGCAGGCAAATGCCGAAAGAAAGATTTTCTCAACTCCTTGATGGGTAGCACAAGGACAGGGCTGCAATCTATTTCAGACAGTGATCTTATTGGTAAGGATTGCAGCAGTTTTTTTCTACTTTTAACTTAGTGTAAACACGAGTAATTGTGTTGGTACTAGTGTATAATGGTATTACAGTTGAAACAGTAGGCAGTGTGGAGGTGACTGCTGTGCCAAATAGTTATTGGGATATTCCCAGCACTTCAGCCACTGAACCTGCTAAAGCAGCTGTAGCACAAGGTAAGAGAACTCTATAAAACTGCACGTATACCAAACTAGCAGTAAGATCCAGCAGGTTCACCCCTCTGTGTTTGTGTTATTAATTCAAAAGTATTAAACCACACTCATTCTAAAGTATAGAGGAAGCTACAAACAAAAATTACAGTCGTGCAGCTTTTTGTGCTGTATTGTGCTTCATGTAGGTTTTGAACATTACAGAGCAGTGCCTGCATATTCATTGTTGTGAAATGACCACTTCCAAAATGAAGTTGTTTACTGACTTTGTAAGAATTATATTTATTAAACTCGTGCTTTGAATTTCTAGGCTGTTCATAGATAAAAGTGCTACATTTTTGAAACCGCTTTTATTGTAATTGCCATTAGTTATCAAGTAATTTAGCGTTATGCTACTGATTTTATATCGGGTCAAAATTGTGATTCCTGAGTGTAGGATTTGGATTGCTCTTTGGGCCAGGAGGCTACATGTGTACTCTTAGAACGTTCCTGGGCTTCTTTTAACTTGTTAACATGTTGTTAGCTAATGCTGGATTTCTGACAATGAAGTTATTAATCCTCTTGCTCTCCAATATTTTTCACTGATGATATTGAAGAGAGCAATAGCAGTAATAGTAACAGTTTTTTAGAGAACACCATATTTTTATGTTTTGGCGGTTACATCACTCTCTCACAACCCCTATAATGTCTGGAGGACCACACCTGCCGTTAGTTTACGGGTCTCACCGACCTGACCGGGAGGATTATCAAAATAAATTCATCGACCATATCCTCTGAGCACCAATCAGAGGACGTATTACATGCCATGACAGGTCAGCATGTTAGAGGTTGAGGTTTTATAGAGAAATTAGAGAAATGGAGAGGTTGGAAAAATAAAGACTCCCTAGCCCTCAGGAACCCTAATAGCATCGGTGTCGGAAGAGAACAAGAGATGACCAAGGTAAGGTCAGATAGAAAAGTTACAGTGAGGAGCAAAACACCAGTAAGCGGAAGTAATGTTCTGCTCAGCTTGGGTACCTTGTGGTCGTATTCACATATTCCCTAGACGGAGACCCCTGAGTCATTATCCATGATGTGATCACATGTATTCGGCACTTGAACCTCTATCGGCCCACTACCTAATTTGTGGGTACTTGTACAGCAACTTCGATGCGCACACACATTTAAGATTTTCGAAGAACTTCTGATTTCATCTTCACGCTTCTATATAAATAATTATGTCTCCCTGACCTGATGTATTTTTATTGGTCAGCGCAGCGATAGAAATTTAAAATTTGGTGCTAACATATTTGCCCTTATTATTTATTTATGCCAATAAACTTAATGTTGGTGTTTTTAAACACACAAGCCGTGTGTGGGCAATATTTGGGAGGTAGAATTGGAACTGAAAAACCAATTCGTATTTCTCCCAGTAAACCACAAAGGTTGGAGAATTCAATGTCATTCTGGCAAGTTGTCACAGTAGCTTAATGGTTAGAACACCTGCCTGGTAAGTGGAGAATCTGTGGTTCAAATCCGAGCTGTGGCATTGAATTTTTCAGTTCCGATTTTACCTCTCATATATTAGTCATTGGTTAAGCCAAATCCCCACTGGATTGATAAATTTGGATTCCATGTATTACATCTTACTTCTCGGTAGTACCAGATTGTTAGCTGCTTCATTGTTTCAGACTCGGTACAGTCATGAGTGAACAATGGGTTCGTTTGTCTATTGCACATTACACTACTATAATGATTTTAACATACGATACATTTTTCTCAATTGTGAAATAAATTTTGTGCCCAGGTATTCACTCCATTCCAGAGTAGGGCCAGAGTCTTGTGCATGAATGTCTGATTGTGGTTATTTAAATACATCCCAGTTACAAATAGCGTAACTGGTTCTGTATAGCTTATAGTTACCCAGTACAGTATGACGGAGAGAAAGACATGTTAAGAATTCCAGGGTACGTGAGTGAGTGTGTTGGGTTTAAGGGCCCGTCGACAACTTGGTCATTAGGGCTCCAGGGTACGTGACAGTAATCCTGAGTTAATAAGTAGTGTTGGCTATCAGTGGGTTTTATCTTCACTTATGTTTCGGCTATGCTTTCCCGTCACTTCGTAGGTGCAAACTTTACTCTCCTCTGCATGTAAAAAGCACCCCTCGACTACGCTTTACAGCTTAGGGTCCGCAGCAGGGTTACCAACCCGTACGGTAATTATGGGGGCATACGATAATTTGAATGAACTCATGGCTGCCAACCCGGACGATAATTATGGGGGTGTACGATAATTTGAATGTATGATAGTTCGATACCGGTGAAATATCATTTTCAGTGGTTTATCACACCAGCGAGATGAAATTAATTACAAATAGCGACATCACTTTTGCACTCATGGCCTGTCTACACCCTTCTGAGGCATCCATTTCATATCCTACTCAGCCTTCTACCCTTTATCCTCTTATTGCCAGTGTGCCCAGATCTGGTAATCTCAATGAAGAAGACACTGTTCAGAAAATTGATGATCAATGGAGAAAACTCAGAGTAAGTGATATTCCGTGTGAAATAAAGAATATGCTGAACCTGACAGTTTCTAGAGTGCTGTTCAACACATCTCAACTTGCTGGAAATACTGATTTCAAAGAATGGAGTTTGCATTATCAGTGAATTCGTTGCCCCACGGAAACGCTTCTTGTGAAAGTTTTTTCTAAATTGTGTTTAATAAAAACCAAAATTAGAAATAGATTGGCGATAGATACGGTAAATGGACTTATTCTGTCGCCTCAGCTTATGAAAGGATGTGGCGGGTCCGAAAATATGTAAGTCACCGAGAAGATGTTAAAGTTTATCTCAACAACAAATTAGTATAATGCTGCAGCAGTTGAGGAAGATGATGAAGTTTCGGATGAATAATGCGAGAAAAATAAATGCTAAAGTAGTAATATTGGTTGAGGTCATCAATCTTGTAACTGGATATCATAAACATCAATACTACTGCATTTTCATAATTTCACTGCTGATATTTTATTGTTGTAGCATTTAGTTTATGATGTACGATAATTTTGATTCCAAATCTATAATTTTGAGTGGCTGGTCCGATAATTTTACTTTTAAATATTGGCAACCCTGGCCCGCAGCATATTTTCCTATAGTTGCGGTTAATTATATGTATACTTCGTGCAACACAGGTGTTATGGATATGCGCATTAAATAGCGATTCCGCGACCATACTCTATTCGAAACCTTAAGAGCCAATCAAATCAAATGAAATTTTAGTTTTATGGAGTAAATCCTTTTCTCAACTTTATTTGTAAATCTAACAGACTTATTTTATTTAATAAATAATGTTTTAATTTACAGGTCCTAACTGGGGAGATTTCTCGGCTAAGATGCTGAGAACGCCCTGAAGTGCTGCTTTATGAACAACTAGCAGTGCAGGTAAGACCTCTTTAAGAGAAATTTATGACCGATGCTAACATAACAAGTTTACTATGAACATGGTAAAATTTTTACTTTCTCTACTGGTAGGTAGAGGAGGTATTGTATTCAACCCAAAAATTCGGTGTCGAGATTTCACTGGAAATATATGTTTTGAGACTCCCTAAATTAAAAGAAAGCATTTTCGGAAAAAGGTCCGCGCGCGCGTTTGTGTGTGTGTGTGTGTGTGTGTGTGTGTGTGAGTGTGTGTGTGTGTGTGTGTGTGTGTGTGTGTGTGTGTGTGTGTGTGTGTGTGTGTCAGACTGTGGACAGCATAGCTCAAAAACGAAAAGTCGGTTAAAAAACTAAAGTTGGTATTCAAGTTTAATGTCTTTCAAGGATGCGACACGAAGATTTTGAAGAAAATAGCCCCACCCTAAACTACCCTTTACATGGAACATTTTTCGAAAATTTTCATTTTCTTGGAAATGGCTCTAATGATTTTGATTAAAATGCCATATGTTTAAGATATTTGTATGACAAATGAAATGTACATTTTGAATTTTCTGGCTATACCCTATGTAGTCCTGTTTTCTCTGGATGACTTTTGAGTAACTCGTAAACGAAAGAGATCGGTAGTGGTGGCAAATCAAAATTGGTAGGTTGTAATAACGTTGTGAGTACATGTCCTGAAGTGGGAGCTGCTGCAGATTTGTCTTGTCTGTTAATATTTGAAGCATCTCATGTATAATAAGCACGGCAAGGCTTGCCCGTCTCTTCAAGTTTACTGCACAGGCCACGAAATATCGGTCAGTGACAACATAAACAAAGCTTCCTCTTATCGTACGGGTACGCAATCAAATGGCATACAGTCGCGCACAAAGTAAACGTGTACCTGTAGATGAGCAGCTAATTGGAAATTACATACAGGGTTACATGGTAGCCATTAAATTGTAATCGAGATATGTAAAAGAGACAATACAATTAAAAATTGAATTATATGTAACATTCATAAATTTATACATAAATATTATTTTCGTAACGTGACCATATGACCATATATGTACATTTTCAATGTTTCAAAACCAAAACTTGTATAACATACCTTACATTTAATGTTTTCTACATCTGAATCCAGTTCCTCCACGATTGTATATATGAGTTTATAACTACAGTCCTGCACTTTAGTCATACTTGTTCTTTCAATCACCAATTAATACAGCCTTGGATCGCCTGTTCACGACTTTACTGTGCTATGCATCCTGGAGGGGTCGTGAGTAACACAGCTAGTGCCTGACCTTAGCCTAACGTCCGTGTGCTTATAACCTGCAGTGCTCCTGTGGTTCTGGTAATAAGTAAAGGCCGGAGACGTGTGCGTTTTTCCATAGGTATACTGCACATGGAGTTTACTGTTATCACTCGCGCATGTAAACAACTGCAGGTAGGTACAGCCTGACCATGAAAACCGTCTCACTGCAGCACAACCTACAAGCATCACATGAACACTAAAGAACACTTATTACTCCACGTCTGCAGCTTACTGCGAAAAGAAACAAAACAGTCGCGTTATACTACACCTTGACCTTGCATCTGCATACACTTGCAAGGCAAAGCTTCACTAGTTCGCAGAGTACTACGATACGTTGTGTTCAACTCTTGCTTCTAGCGGCAGCCATTTGCACATTTGATGGCCGTGCTGTACTTCCGACGTCATTCATACTCTGCGTCCAGTTAACCTGTATCGCATGGGAGCGCACATTACTCCAGCCTTTAGTAATAAGTAGAGCCCGGATGTTTATGTAATATCAAGGTGCGAAACATGTACATATTTATGTAATAAAAAACATCAAAATATGTAATGAAATATATAATATCAAAAAAATATGTAAAATTATGTAATAATCTAAATGCTAAGATTACAACCTCAAATCTAAATGCAGACTGCAAGTTACCTAGAATTTTGTAATTTGATCGGTCTATAAGTACATAAATTAATTACAATGAGTTAAAATTTACTAAATATAGAATTAATTATAGGGAAAATGTTTTGTTTTATGCAGAATTTACCTAAAATTTATTTTCAAGTAGGTAATCACGAAATAAAAAATGTGTTTTGGATTATGTTTATTAAACTTACTCATTTCAAATAATTATTTTACTTAAATTTTATACAGTAAAGTAATGTTGAAATACTGAACCAATTTATCAATGAGTGACACAATCAATTCAAAACAATTAACTTTTATAATGTGGATGCATTTTCAGTTTTTTATCTCTTGACATACAAGGAACCAGGCATTTTTATTTTGAGTCTTTTGCTTCTTTCAACGTAGTGAATAACCATATACTTTTCAATATTTTCAGGGGTCATTGTTTGTCTCCTATCGCATAAAATGTTCTTATAAGCAGAGAAGCTTCTCCCCACATCAGACGTTGTTGTTGTAGTGTTTAACGCCCGCTTTTACTACTACGGCACCGCAGGCGGTGACACTGATGATACATGGAATGAAGATGGAGCACCGGTGGAATGAGATGGCGGGGGAAACCGGAGTACCCGGAGAAAACCCGCCCTGACGCCGCTTCGTCCACCACGAATGCCACATGCGGGTCCCTGGGATCGAACCCGGGCCGCCTAGGTGGTAGGCGAGCGCGCTAACCGCTCGGCCACGGCGCCGCCGCCCCCACATCAGACGAAGTAATAGGAGCATATTTTAGTATAGGAATCTGATTTGCAGACAAATGTTTTGGTAAATCGATACTCACCATTTAGCACTTTAGACACGGACACAAGCGTAGAGTATCCTGGATTCCTGTTTAGCACAGCTTTGAATTTTTCACCTACATCTCACACAGGGGATTTTTATAGCACTGAATTCTGTGCGGTGCTTTCTCGAAGACCTTTCTTGTTGCTGATATCAACTTATTCGCACAGGGAAAATTACTTCTTACTACTTCAGCAACACGTTGTAATGCATGGGCCAAGCAGGTACATTCGGGTAGAAATTCTTAAGGGCAATAGCAGCTTTAATCATGTAGTACGCTGCGGCATCTGAATATATAATTAAACCTTTTCCTCACACACACCCCCTCTGACCACAGAATCTTCATCCCATCATTTACAAATCTTGCAATTGTAGAATTATTTGTTTGTTCTAGCACCTTGCAACAGATTAGAAATGGGTTTGCTGGACTTTCGGAATCCAGTTTTCCTACTACTAAATTTGTTATGTACCGACCCGTGTCATCTGTAGCTTCATCGACGGCAAACCAAATACAGGAGTCTCCAATTGCATTCCGCATATGAGCAAGTGCTTCTCCATAACACACATGAAGATACTTTTTCCTCAGAGTAGATTCGTCAGGAATAACTTTCTTGCAATATTTTTCTAGAAAGGAACAAAATTGAGGAAATTGAAGTTTATGCTACGGAATATTAGCTGAAATCATTGCACTGCACGGGTCTTTAAAAAATCATTTCCGGACGGTTCCTGTTGCATTTGCGTCAACAGAACTTGCTTTCGAGAAAACTGTAGGTGAGAAGAGCACTTTTGATATATTGTTCCAATTGAGATTTCATGGAACAGCCAATTGTTTTACCGCATGCTTGACAAACTATTACTTTTCCATCGGTTGTAAAGGCGCTATCTAATTTCACCCATGAATTTAACTTGCAGGATAGCGAGGACGCAACTGGTGCCATTTTACTAAGATTTGCAGGAAACTAACTGCAGTATTATTGCCTCGCTATATTGATGGTTGTCCAGCGGCTCACTTTGTTTCCTCGCAGCTATTATATTACAAGATGTCGTCTATGGCGACAATGGTAACAACCAACTTCTTCAGTCCTTGTAAATGTCCAAAGCGCTACGAGAAACGTGACACTGGAGGTAAACATTGTCGAGCGGCACTTGCTTTGCTATAAACGGACAACAATTAGAACGAAGCGAGGCGCTTATTATAGCATTCTTAATTTAACTTGCATCCTATTCCGCAGATTGATTTTTGTTGCTTTTAGCAAAACTTGTGGAAACAGTAGTTTATAATGTGACTACAATATTTTTTAAAAAGTAATAAAATTGTAACGAAACCCAGAAAATATGTACGTTTTATGAAACATCGTCAAAATAGGTAGTAATGTGCAAAATATGTAAAAAAACGTAAAATAAAAATTTGTAAGGGAGTCCCAAATGACGTAATTCGCCAACATTTTTACTTCTCATTGAAATATTATGCAGGATTTAAAATATGTAATTACATAAAAATCCGGGCTCTAGTAATAAGTAATGCTTATGTTTCATCTTTAAAAGTAATATTGTACACATTACACCATGTGTTTTAGAAAGAACAGTCGTTCTACTGTTGTGTAATCGTACATTTTGCAATGTTCACAGAAAGAATGCGGGTGAACACATCGACGTCTATTTGCAGCAAAGATCTTCTCTCTTGGGTAAAGGACCTCTCCTTTGTTGCAATGCTTCAACAACAGTTGCTCCAGAAGGAATTTGATGAAAGACACAGAAGGGCTGAGGAAGAGCAGGGAATGGTAAAAACAAGACATGTAGAAAAAATGAAACTCATGAATGAAAAGCACGAGGCTAAAATGGAGATACTCTGTATCCACTCTTAGGTTGACCCGCGCGAAACTAAACCCAAGTGGACTTAACCTTATAATGCACACCAGTCCAGCGGCGAAGAAAGCCGAAGTGTTGGAGTCACGTGACTAACATGGCTGGGCGTCACGTGACATGCTTCGCGTGACTATTTAGAAAGTTAAGCGGGAAGGTAAGAAAATACGCACCAATAGTGATTTGTAAATATTGCAATATGGAAATGAGCCAAAATAAACAATTTATGTGCTCTGAGTGTGGGAGGTGGTACAAGCAGAGATATTTGCGACGTCACGCTTCCACAGCTTACCCGGGGAGAGTGAATGCCATTGCACCTCTCCAAAAACTTCAGGTTAAGTGCAGCCTTTGCAACTTTGAATTAAGATCAGAATGTAGTTTATACGAACACTTGGAAGTGATGCACGATAGACGTGTAAAATTGGAAGAACTGGAATTCTTATCATTTGGAGACTTCAAGAGTTGGAAAGAAGGAACTGAGGCGGCAGAGGTAGCAGAGACACTGAGCATTGCAGTATCTTTGCTGGGAGAGAACTCGCATGAATAAGTGCTAATGTGAGTTATTTTAAATTATACTATTTACTAAAATTAAAATTGCAGCTAACAGTACCTGAGAGTGACGGTTTAACTGAGGAAAATATATCTGTGTGTAATATTGGTATATTCTATTTGAGTGCACCCCGAGCCAGGCCTCCAAAATCCCTATGCTGGTGCCGGGGATCGAACCCGGGACCTCTGCACCAGAGGCAAGCGCGCTACCAACTGCGCTACAGAGGCGGTTTCCCTGTCAGTTCTCTAAAAGAAATGGGGCAAAATTGTATTCACATATGTATGGGCATCAACTGTTGACTCAAAAAATTTCAGCCTAAAGCTGTTTCTCCACTAATGGTGCACCATGCACCTGGCGAGCTGACTGAGTTAACACATACGAATCATAAACAAATACACATCGTGCAGTAGAAAACAATTACTGAGCTATAATACACTTTGTAACTAAGTACAGGAGTAAATAATCAAGCACACTAGTAGTAATACAGCCACACGATATCGTGTCAACTCAATACTGATTGTGAGCAGAGAAAAACAAGTGATACTCGTGACCTTGTGTATATCAGCTGCTGGTGACGCGTTTCTGTGTGCACAGTGGAAAAACACAGCGTACGATTCAGATGTATTTGGATCTCTCTGTAGAATGGGGTGCTGAGAACCATAGCAGTTAGAGAATCCATAAAAAGTCACTCATACTCTATAGTTAAACCAGTTTAGATCAATGTTAATTGTTCTTCACATATGCCATACACAGAACAAAGTTGATAACGAGAGTAATACGATTGTAAACTTGCTACCTAAATACTTTTTACAACCACTGAAATTGATTATAATCCATTTAAAATTGTCTATATTTTAAGTGAAAATAGATATGACCTAGCCCCTAGGCACACTCATTACTTAGGCTACATAAATACTGCTATTCATTGTATTGTATTTTTATTTATTTCTAGGACATACACAGTGGGAAGCTGGAGTTGTGATTGTGGGAGTAAAACTAACAAGCTGTTGGCGTCCAGTACTGTATTTCATCGCATACTTGCCACACTTTCTCGTTCTGGTTATCGTTGCTCTTACTGATGGTGCTGAACGAGCCTATACTTATTATTTTGTGATGTGAACTTATAAAAGTGTCGGATTTAGGAGTTATGTATGTTCAATATAAATTATTTTGTGATGTAAACTTATAAAATGTTGGTATTCAGGAGTAATGTATGTTACATTTTCATAATTTTCCGACATAAAATGTTAAAACTTAATATTCAGAGGAAGTTATATGAGTTCAGAACCCAATTATTTTGTGATGTAACTCAAAACAGTGTTGGTATTCTGAAGGAGTAATGTGTGTTCAATGTCAATTATTTTGTGATGGTAATTTATAAAAGTGTGTATACAGAAGTTTAGGACTTGTAAATTACCTATGTAAAACTAGGTAAATAAAGTGTTGTTTATTAAATGGGGAAAAAGTTGTTCATACTTTCTTCATAAAGCAACCATTTTGCAAAGAATAAATTATTTATGAGCAGCTGTGATAACTTTCAGTAGCTACTGTACAATAATGGGAGTAATTCCGGGATTACAATGAACGAAACGTAATACAATTACTAGTTTAGCGACATTTCTTACTTCACCATCTTGGCAGTTTGCAAACTGATGGCATCAACATTCAAGAATATATTACAATACGCTAAATACTCTACTTTCTCTGGTAAAGTGAACAGATAGCAATGATGGCATGTTATCTTTAATATTCCAGGTGTTGAGAAATCTTTATTTTATTATGCAGTGGTTGCTTGCCTATAAATAAAGTTGGTGTGACTGACCATTATGTGATTATGTTAGCTACACAAACCTGTGTGTCTGTTTTAAGTATACATTTTGGCAATCCATCATTTGTTACTTCCTACACCAGCAACAATTCTTCTGAAGTAAGAGGGATGAGGTAAACTAGGGTCACCACTTTAAGCAGCAGGATAAGTTATATATATATATATATAAAAACAGTACATGAACATATAACTGAATCACAAGGGTATATTTTTGTTTCATTAACAGAAGCTGTACACACATGTTTATCATCTTCCTGTTACACAGTGGGTTTTACTCTGCATTTCATGTGCAATATACTCTACCTGATCACATACGAATAGTTTATACTGACTTAAATGACTCACCAGATTTTCAAATTAAGTCCAATCATTACTGAGATTGAAAGACACTGTTGTTATACACACACCTTTTTAAAACACTTTAACTTCTAAAGAAACTAACACTTTGAAACCTACAATGTGCTCAAGCACTGCCATAAAATCACTTTCATACACAAACAGTAAGTAGTTTTCACTTTCAATCATAACAAATGGAGAGAACACCGTTTTTAAAAGTTCCCAAATGACAAAATCTTCTTGTTTTGACACCATTCTCTGAAAGCTACCTCTTCCTGAAGTCTCTGCTATCACCTTTCTCCAGGATCCTTCTGAATTGATGCTAATGCTGTGCTGAAATATTTCGGTTGGCTCTCAAGGATAGTTGGTGTGCATCTTCTTTGAGCTAATAACGTTATAATTTGACTTGCAGCCACATACACAACAGCTCTGCGGCTCTGAAACAACAGAAATAGGTCACCTGATTATAGCATTTGTAAGAAATACAGGTTATTTCAAATCTCAAAAAAATTATAGCTTACCTTATTTCATAAAAAATGCAGTAAACAAGCCACAGCTCCTTCAATAACAAACTGACAGCCATATTTGCAGCAACTACATGCAACAACTACATAAATGATACAAGGTTGGACTATTGTATTTTGTATAATAATTATGTATTAATTATAGTGTGCTATATATGATATATCCCATGTCATGTAAAATGATCAGTGGATGAAACTGTCACGTGACGCCCAGCCATGTTAGTCACGTGACTCCAACACTTCGGCTTTCTTCGCCGCTGGACCGGTGTGCAATATAAGGTTAAGTTCCGCCATTCGCGCCAGAAATACTGTCACAACACAACCACGTGGTGAGTGCATGCGGTACGTAATGGAAAGGAACCGATCCCTTATTCCGTCAACTTAAAGATTGACTAACATGTAACCAGAGGTTAAAGGCAATAAGATTGATAGTTACAACAAAATAAACCTGTTGTAGCACTTTGTCAATTGTTGACGGCTCAGTTTTAAAAAAAGAAATTGTGCACTGTTACACGAATTGCGTTTTTAACAAAATCCCCACGTTCTTGCATGGCGTATTTCACACACTTTATTTTTTTCCCGGGTGTAACCACTTTTCCCGTTTGAGCTTTTTCTTTACGAGCACTGATTATACTAGTACTCGAAACACCGGTGAACTCAAGTTAATTTCACTACTTCTTTGATGGGAAGAGATGGATATTTCTCACACAACTTATAATACACGTTCAACACTTTGGTTTTTCACCAATAGTGAATGGTTTTCCCGCCTTATGCTTTACATAAGTCGACGAAGACGCAATAGCATATTCAGCGCGGCCGTCCGCCATGATCATAAATACAAACTGCTGGCTGTAAACAATACTCGGCAAATACACGAATGTCAGGTAACGTACACGAGTCGCATGTTGGAACTTGTAGCTCTGTTTATCAGTTTACATCAGTGTTAATTAACCTCTTAGATATTTCTATAGAATATTATATCATTTAAGGATCATTCTCAAATTCAGATTACTAGTACGGGACTACTTCCCTGCACGCATTGCTACTTTGTTGTACCACTGCAGTGGTCACATGGCGTTGTTTTGACGCGGATAAACCTAAGAGTTGAGACAGAATATATGGTTAGACCCCAAAAGGAAATCATTTATGTAAATATTTATTGCAAATGTAATTTATTTTTCATGTTGATAAGAATTAGTTGAGTAACGAAAACGTGTTGCTATTTTTCATTGTTAGCAAAAATATAATTGTTTAAAAACGTCATAAATGTTAAGTCTCATGTTTAAATTTAATATGCATAAGTAAAAGAACCATATATATTTAATGTTAAAAGTGAAGGGAGAATAGCTAAAGATCGCTTCCCTAACAATACATGAACTGTTTAATGTAGGAAAATATAAAATGAACGCATACGCGCATGTATACAAAGAAGGATATCATGTATGTAAAGTAGCGCCAAATTTGTTATTAGCGTCTGTATGTTTGAGATGTGAAGACGTGTTTTTGTAACGCGCGTGGATGTGAGTCGAAAAGACTTTATAAAAGTGGAAAGACTATCAAGATAATACAAATAGGTGCAACGAAAGCCAATTCAATTATAACAAGTGTAATAAGAGACGAAAAAAGTGTTGATAAAATGATATATAGTGAAGTTACATCGAGTGTTTATTCATTCCACCTAGTACCACGGCCGGGAAAAATAATAGTCTCATAGCTCAACACGAAGCATCATTGTATTTAAAAATACAGCACCAGAGTGAATTGAGTATAGTGATCTTCACTAGTTTTAGATTGAGTTACTGGGCAATAATTGTGCAACAACAGGTAGTTGCAGGCTTTCTTTCTTTTCTTTTCCCCCCTTTCTTTCTTACTCTCGTGAAGTCACATCTGACTGGAGCGAATTCCGAGTTTGCCTACTGAGGGGTGAAGTAGTTAGGAAAGGTTTTATTGTTTACTACACCAATTTAATTGTAACATTTCCAATTAGTATGATTACTAACCAAACAATTTTGTCAAGTACAAACGTTATGGGATGTTTTGCAAATTTATGAAGACCGAAAGATTAAGTAACAGTTTTAAAAATAGGGACACAAGTTTTGTTGTTCTGATAATAGTTATATGAAACTTTTAAAACCTAGAAAATCTGGTTAGTAGTTGAATAGAGTGGATATATCATCTCTCCCCACATGAATTGTCATAAAATAGGACACAAAAACTTACAGCTAATATCGATGAACAAAAGCAAAGTTATCGCATCTAGAACCAGTAATTAGGTAACTGAAATATCTCTATTATTTAAAAAAAGAATACATTTGACTAGTTATGAAACTAATAGCCTATGTTGTCTTAAAACAACAGCTTATATAAAAATTTTCGGTACTTAACGTTTCAATCCGAAAGTCGCATTTAAGTGACAATGTTGTATCCTTGATATAAAAAAGCCAACAAAGAACAAAAAGTGCCAAAACGTACAACATGGCCAGGTTTGACATTTCATTTTGTATGTAATTCATTGCAATGTAGCAAATATACTGATGCACTACAATTACCAGTAATCTCTAAACTTGCATTGAGATTCATACACTGAAGGCTATAAGCAATATGGTATGGGACAGAAGTAATCATTTAGGTTAACCACATCACAGAAGTGTGAACACTGCTTATAATAATAGGCTGTAGGTTTGTAAACATTGCATAACCTAAAAATATTCTTTGTTTTATCACAATTCGCTCAAAGCCTTGAAATGCTTTAAAGAAGTGCAAAATCGTTATGTTCGCAATGAATAAATACAACGTCTACTAGTTAAAGATAATGATATAAAGTTCCATGTGTTCTTGAATGTTTATATGTACCTACATATAGTATATTTTCCGTGTATTTTCTATTCGCAAAATGTGCAATTTGTTATGCTCCGTTTATTACATTTACGTTCCTTAAAACGTGGTGCCGATATAAAAACAATCGCACAAAACATCGTATTACTTGTATCAAACCACTACAGTTATGGGGCACTAGAATTATATTAGGTTACAACCCAATGACCATTAAGATACACCTACAATTTTATGCCTTATCTCCGCTAAAACCCCGGATGTGGTGGCTTTTGACAACCTGTATCGTAGTCGGAACTATCCCTCGTTCCACTCCTCGAAATTATCTCTCGGCGTTCTGAATCGCTTTGTTCTTCTTCTAGTTAATAAATACTGAGCCAGCATTCCATCTTAAGAATTACTGTCAACAGGAAATTGTAGCTGGAGGTACGCCAGTTTTGTGAGTGAAAACGAGTCAACTCCAAGTTATCTCACTAACCGCTACTTGAGGCTGCGGTTAGTGTACCTCCAGAAATAACTCTCGGTTAGCCCTTAACCGAAGGTCGTAATACTGACATCTGGGTGTAACTTCCAGTTAACCATTAACCGAAACCTTAACCCGAGATCGTAAGCTAGGTGCAGATTGGCTTTTGAAAGAGTTTCCATGGCAACGAACGCTTCAGCCAATCAACAGTCCGCTGTTACACTGTACCCGTCAAATTCTCTCACCGTAAAGCCGTTTCGAAGTCTTCCTTAGTTGCCATACTGATCCGTCAGGTGCATGTGTTTGCGAGTGTTGTAGTAATTTATTGTTCATTTATTAGAACACGCCACGATTTAACGTTTTGCGGCGTTTCGCAGTGCGCTTTGTGAAGAATTTGTGGCTGTCTTCTATTTCCATGGCACGTAACTCAGCTAAATGAGGAACTGTCAGCCCAGCGCATATGCAGTAGCTGGCAGAATGGACTCGTTGGTTTAATGAAATTTTACTGGTGGTGATATACATATTGCATCATATAAATGAGCATGAATTTAACCATTTCTTTCATCCACCGTGTAATAGCTGCTTCCAGTTATAGCTCGCAATGACATTTTCAGGGTAGGGAAATATTCGCAATGTGCAAATTAGAGGTCTAGCAGAAACCTAACATTTACTAACCTTTACTTGTAAAGTAAATCAAGTAAATCAATGCGTCGACCCTTCATCGTACCATGTCTCACATTCTTCCAGCTAATGAAGTAGGCGCCGTTGCTACAGCTGTAACCTCTCCTTAAAAAGACTACTCGGTTCAAGCAAGAGGAGCTTCTCTCAACACTACAACTTGTAGAAGGAATTGTTGCAGCTAATAAGTAGTCTGCAAGCTACCGGGAGTACATATATGTTATGTTGGTTTGTGTACGCTTCAAAAACTCAGAAAGCTCAAATTTTGACACGATAGACAACCCGCTTCAAAGATTGTTTTTATCTATTTCTTGCGTCAGTAACATACCTGCGACCGCAAGAAAACAGCTTTTCAACGGTCATTACTGCTACTTGCCAATAGATGGCGTTGTTAATAATAAGCTTCTTGGATGGGCCAGGAGGAACAGGGAGAACATTTCTTATCAGACTGATTGATTCTGGCAACGGTTCGATCAAAGAATGACATAGCCTTAGCTCTCGCTTCGTCTGGAATAGCTGCGACAGTGTTATCAGGTGGAAGGACTGCTTATTTTGCTCTGAAGTTGAAATTGAACATACAAACCATCGCAACTCCCACGAGCAATATTTCCAAAGCATCTGATATGTGAAAAGTATTACAGAAATGGAATACACTATGGTACATAAAAATCGCTTGAAGCTATGGATCGATCGTTACAAAATTTGCGTGGAAACGTTCAACCATTCGGAATTCATTGTTATTGCTCGCAGGAGATTTTAGACAAACATTGCCTGCAATTTCTCGATCGACACCAGCGGATGAAATAAATGCTTGCATAAAATATTCAACTTTGTGGCGACAAGTACGTACATTACAGTTGACTACGAATATGCATGTCCAGCTTCAAAACGATAAATCAACCGACGTATTCTCACGACAGTTACTAGACATTGGAAAGAGACAGCTGCCAATAGATGAGACAAGACGAATATCATTTCCTAACAATTTTTGTAATTTAGTAACATCGAAAGAAGAACTTATAGGAATCACGACTGGGTCAGTGTACGAGCTGTCCTTGCCGTGAAGAATAAAGATGTCTATCAACTTAATAATTTTATACTATCCAGCATTCAAAGGGAGCAAATTATATATAAATCGATAGACGCCGTTGTGGAAGCAGGTGAAGTAGTTAATTACCCATCGGAGTTTTTGAACGCTCTTTATCCACCAGGAATGCCTCCACACACATTAAAATTGAAAATAGGTGTGCCAATTATCATGTTGCATAATGTTAATCAGACAAAATATTGTAACGGCACGAGGCCCGCAGTTAAGAAATTGATGAACAACGTGGTGGAAGCAATGATATGAACTGGGCCTTTCAAAGGCGAAGGTGTTATCATTCCGAATTCCCATGATCCCGACCGATACACCATTTAAACTTAAAATATTATAATTCCCAATTCGATTGATGTTTGCAATCACGACCAATAAAGCTCAAGGTCAATCTTTAGAATTGTGTGGTTTAGATTTAGGTGCGGATTGCTTCGCACATGGACAATTTATTACATATTGCGTGTTCCTGTCCTTTATATCTACGCAAACAATGGAAAATCTGTATACCCACAAGTATTGCAAAATTCAACTTTTTTGAAACATATGGTTTGTTTTGTTCCTCATTTCTCATCCATGCAACCATAATGTGCCACAATCTTAAAAATGGAAAATACATGGCATAATTATTATTTCCTTGGCGGAAAAACGTTTTTTGAAGACAATGAACCGTGATGAATCCACTACCTGAAGGAATTCCAGATTCTGAATGCTTAAAGAAGCTAGTAAATAAATGGAATAAAGTGGCCACCTCATTATTGCAGGAGACCTGAATACTCGTGTCAGAAATATGTATTACTATACCAGAAGTAGACGGAAAATTTGGAGAAGGCACTATAAATCAAAGTGGAAAACAATTAAGGGAATTTTCGACACATAACGACCTCAGAATAACAAACCACATTCTTCAGAAAGAAGGGAATTCATATATACACCCGGAGGTTATTGGAAGCAGAACGATAATAAATTATGTCATTGTTAACAATAAAATAGCACCACAAGTAATTGACACGAGGCTCTATAGGGAAAATGATATGAACTCAGGCCACGTCTTACTATTTTATAGAATTCAAATATTAGCAAGGTGAATGAAAAGGGGAGAAAAAAAAAAAAAAAAAAAAACAGCCTATTTTTTCATGAATTCCAATAATGCACATACGAGCATTATATAGCAATCAGCTTAACCTACAAATTTTATATATTATTATTTATTTAAATAAGATTTTAAAGTGTAATTAAAAATACACATTGCGCAAATTGTGCTGGAGCCTTTCTAGTACGTTTTCTTATATATGATTATTATGATCATCACCATCATCACCATCACCACCACCACCATCGCCATCACCACCACCACCATCACCACCACCACCACCACCACCAGCATCTCCCATCACCATCATCATTATTATCATCATTATCATTATTATTATCATCACCACCATTACCATCACCATCACCACCACCATCACCATCACCATCACCACCACCACCACCATCATCATCATCATCATTATTATTATTATTATTATTATTATTATTATTATTATTATTATCATCACCAGAACCACCACCACCATCACCAGAACCACCACCACCATCACCAGAACCACCACCACCATCACCATCACCACCACCACCACCACCAGCACCGTCAGCATCACCACCACCATCACCATCACCATCATCAACATCATCATTATTATGATTATGATCATCACCATCACCATCGCCATAACCACCAGCATCACCACCACCACCATCACCATCACCATCACCATCACCACCACCGCCACCACCGTCACCACTACCATCACCATCACCATCACCATAACCACCACCACCAACACCACCGCCGCCGCCGCCGCCACCACCACCACCACCAACACCACCACCACCATTATTATTGCTACTCCGTATTTATTGCAAAAATGCAACCAAAGCAATTGGAGGTAGATACATGGCATCAGAATGAAAAAAGTGGTAAGGAGAGTAACCGGCGGCACCGTAACCGAGCGGTTAGCGCGTTCGCCTACCACCTAGGTGGCCCGGTTTCGATCCCAGGCATCCGTATGTGGTATTAGTGGTGGACGAAGTGGCGTCTGTGCGGGTTTTCTCCGGTTTTTCCGGTTTCCCCCGCCACTCATTCCACAAATTGCTTCATTATCACCTTTCGAATCATTGATTTCGCCTGCATTTTATATCCTCTTCCTCACTACCATATCTGGTGCTTGGCAGACTATCCGCTTCCAGGTGGTAACTCTGTCCGGTCCATAGGTTCCTGTGCTCCCCAACAGGCGTCTGACCCTAGGCACTGGCTTGTAAGTCCTACATAAGGGGACGGTAATCAGGAAAAGAAGAAGAGGAAGATAAGGAGAGTAAAAATGAGGAGAAAAGAGATGTGAAGGAGAATGAAATGGGGAGGAAGAGAAGAAGCAAACGAGAATGAAAGTGAGAATTACAGAAATATGTTCACGGTAAAAGACAAGAATGCGAGCAACGCTGCGACCTCTACTAGCTTTTTATAATAATATGAATAATAATGTTAATACATAAGTAGTTTTATGCCTTATTCCATATTACAGAGCATTACATAGCATTTCTTTTGATAATAAACTATAACGTGCTACGTTTAACTATTCAGATTTTGATTTTTGTCGCCGCAGACGATTTTAATAAATGTTAATTAAATCTAGGTCCAGAGAAAAACGTTTGCTGATCTTTGCCGATGACTTCAAGAATGGGAAAGCGGTAAAGCGGAAACAAGCTATCGACAACACATAGGTATACGTTTCGTTAATTCGAAACTGTCATTCTCGATGCACTAGTTCAGTAATAGTTGCGGTATATGCTTGGTGGTAGACAGTGCCACAGTGGAGTGATAGTGAAATGTCCAGTTCTATGTTCGCTCTTTGGTTGTGATTATAAGAGCCACAAGTTCAGGAGGTCGAAATGCAAAATTTAAACGAATTTGTTACGGTTTGTTAAGGCGTATGTTGAAGTCGGAGACAATTCTTATGACAGAAAAGATATTGGTGAAAAATCCAATAATGATCAAGCTACATATTCAAAAGTGAAAAGCACGTGTGATGAATTCAGAGAAGAAGAGCCAAACAGTGATTGTGTTACAGTGATTGCGAATGCCAGCAGTAGCAATGACAGTGAATTGTAGACTTCATTAACAACTGCATTTAATGATTGCGACGAACTTGATATAGGGCACTTTGTGAATCAAGATTTGCGCAAGGACTATGCCAATTAGACGAATGTTCGAATGTCGTACCCATAATAGGAGTACTTTGTAAACATTTGATCGGTGGGCCTGTGGCGGTTACAGAGTCTTCTTCCTAGATAGGTGGGAGCTGGTAGTTTAAACATTATTTCTTTCAGTTAAATATTTAGGTAGCCATGTTTTAGCATGCATTTAATTATTCTGAAGTGGTAGTGGACCGGAATCGCCCCCCCCCCCCCCTATCGAATATTTCTATAAGGAGTTTTCACGTTATGAAGGCACAATGGCTCTTATGGAGAATCAGCGCGGCGTTGCCATGTATGTTGCGCCGCAGCGATTACCGTGGTTTTGCTAGTTGATTCCTGAATTACTGTTCAAATCTATCGCTGTCCATTTCATCATGATAATCAACAGAACCTTTTTACAAGAAAACAAGTTTTGCACCCTGTACAAATCGTACCATCCACATGCAATATTACAAATCGTGGTCCGAGAGCAGTAGGTGATTTAAGACCAGTGGATAACCCAGCAAAAAGCGCTTCCTATCGTTCCAAACTTTTGATACCCAACTTTCATCAAGGTACACGATTTTCCTTACCTCTTTGCTGAATTGTTTTATTTTCCGTAAATAGGAATGTCGCCGCACTATAATATAATTTGTCTCAACCATAAACGATTTATTTCCTCTGTTTTCAAAATGAAATCCCATTTCCTCCCTAAGCTATAAAAGGTTGAATATTTAAAATTTGGCAGGTGCTCATCCTCATTGACTTTTTTCAACACGGTCAGAATTGTAGGGGGGAGTACTTTAAAATAGAAATTCAGGAAATTTGTGCCATATTTGCGTTCAAAATGATCATATTTTATCTTCTGCTGGTTTTGCATGTAAGCCGCGGTGTAGTGATGGGACCCTCTTTACATTCTTTTCTTAATATAAAAAATGTAGGCCTACTTACACCAGTCGCCTTATGAAGCTCACTAACAATAAACGAGTCACGGTATCCGGAGTTCTTTTTCTTTCAATAATCATACACTCTAAGAATTGTTTTCCGGTCGCCACTTTTAATAATTTCGCCTTTTTTTCTGCGATCCATTCCGCACTGATCACTTAACTGCAATGTACATAATTACCAGAGAGCTTGTAAAACTCGCTCACGCCTCAGATTCCCAAAACCTATTGAAAACCTGCGCTGAAGTACAATGCCTTATCGGCCCTTCAACTGTCATACCACATCTGGTTTTCATCATCTCCAAGACACGAGGACCGGCTTTCGTCCGGCGCGCCGCTAACATTTGCCTTTAAATGGTGATTCATGGATACTTCGGTACTGGAAACGTTCTATATGTGTATAAAAAATAATTTTATTATTTCCTTGACAACTTTGTCGCTGGAAGTTTTTACGTGGACTTACAGAAGGAGAATTAGCCAGCGACATTTTCCACTGTATAAATAAAGAATCTTAACACTTTGTTTTAAACTTTATTTATTTAGAAAAATATGTTTAGACATATTGATATAATCTAAATACCAACGTGGCCTACAAAAGCAAGCGATTAATCCAGATTTTTTTCATTACAATTATTTCGATTTGAAACCATGTTTTGGCGTTCGGAGCGAGAAAGATGTTAAAAAAATCTGCTTTCCACAAAATTTTAGATTTTATTATTTTAAAAACTATATAGTTATATAAAAGGTTTATCGTGCATGCCATAGTATTCTTCGACACATTTCACACCGAAATGCATGTTCATACTTAATTTTAGTCGCATTTGAAAACACGCACATTTGGCAACAGCGCACGTGAATCTTCCATAAGAATAGCATGGTCCATAAGAGCCCGTTGTGCCTTCATAACGTGAAAATTCCTCCGCGCCTGAGTGTCACCACTTATGGTTATTTTAGTTGCTTCTTGGTGAATTGAAAATAAGGATCTTTGTAACTAATCAAATCTGTTTATTTTAAGTCAATCTTATAAAAGAACTAAACCTAAGCGGTAAACAATACAAGGAAACAATATAGAAAAAGAGAAAAGAAAAGTTCAGAATAACCAACATAGCTCCAATCTTCGAAGGTTTACTAGCCACATCTTATATCTTCATCAAAGTTGTTCCATGCAAAGAGCAGTCTGGTATGGGCAGTATTCTACAAAATAAAGTAACAAGTTTGGTATTTAAACCACATTGCCATCGTGTATTATGCTGCCCACACACACACACACACACACACACACACACACACACACACACACACGCACACGCACACACACACACATCCACACAGACCATTTTCTAAAAATGATTTTTTATTCAGGGAATCTCAAAACATGTATTACCACTGGTCTGAATATCCAAATTTTTGTTGGAAAACATATTTCTTTCGAGCTAGAAACGGGTGATAAAGAAAGTAAGCACATTTTTTCGAGTCCGACGGACAAACTCAACCGTAACCGTATTACGTAAAAATCATTATAATACTTTTATGGTACGTTTTGGATAACATTTGAGAATTTTCGAGGGGGCTCAAACTCACAAATTACCGTGTGCGTTTCCTTAAAGATGATTGTGACTAGGTATCCCACATTTTATATAAGCTTAGGTTTCTGATCCACAAAATTTTCGTTTCATTTACCATACATTTCACCCAATCACAGACACGTTTGCTCCCACGATTGCTAACATCGCGCCGTTTTCCATGGATAGGTTTGCAACCAACTCGTTACACATGAAAAGATACTAGTGACACCGAAAATCAAATAGGGCTCTATTTCTGTCCGTCAGACTCGAACATTTTGCTCAAACTAGAAAAGAAATAGTTTGTTTCTCTTGAAATAGTTTGTTTTAACACTAAGTACTTTTACCATGGTGATCCAGGATTCATTACTTAAAAGACTCAAAAAAATACACTTCACAATTATAATTTACAGAATGTCGTTCATGATTTCCCACCAGGGCCCCTTTTAATAACTGTGGGGTAGCAGAAGGCCCCACAACGTGGTAATGGCTGTTGCGACAGGAACTTCCCTCCATCAGGGGATAATCTGCTCGTTTTCCAGCCGAGTATTTGCACGGGTCCCTGCCGGCCGTTTTCTTTTGATTTTGTAAAATTACACTTCTTCAGTATAAAAATTAAATATTTGTATTATTTTGTTTGCACGCTAAACGTTTTAATTTAATTTCTTCCATAATAAATGTAATGCATACTAACAAAATTATAATTAACACACCGTTTTGAAAAATTCTCAGAAACATCGACTTTAATATTTTCATGGAATAGTTTACAAAAAAGTAATTCAGCGGTTATTCTGAAGAATATTTCTGCAACATTTAAGTACTGATGTTACTCACTTATATATTATTTTTATTTTACTTATGTCTGAAAAGTAGCCATTTGATTACATGTAGAATTTAATATCACACAGATTTGGTTACTGCGGGAAAAGATTCTTGATATGGCCTTACGTTCTGTTCTTTATACATTCCAAAACAAAATGCTTTTAACCCTTAAATGGTAACACGGGTGAAAATTCACCCTGGGGAAGTTTGATATCTCTGTTGTGAAGTGACAAACATGCTTACATTGTTGGCCATCCTGGTATGTTCGTTTTTTAGTAGTACAAGTTTATCCGTTGTTGAAACACCTGTGTCAGTTGCTCCATTTTTGCTGAACAGATATCTGGGTGAAAAATCACCCATGTTACCATTAGTGGGAGTTTTTGTTTGTATTACTGAGTATCATCCTTTTGAGAAAACAATATATTTCATTGTTAGTTTTGTGAGTATGATGTACACTATTGTTGATGGTAAGAAATATACAGACGGTGAGTTACGAAAACTTATTTATGATGTTTATTAATGATGATGAGCCGTCGGATGAAGAATTTTCTGTTATTTTCTCGAGTAAAATCGTTATCACTGTCACTTCCATCAATAACATCATCTTCAAAATCATCCTGTTCACAAATATCTTCCTCTAGAAAACAACAGAAAATTCTGGGTTTGAATTCAAGGGAGAGAACATCATTATTCCGAAGAAGACTATTCTAAATGGGAAAAATGGTAAAACTTGGGCTTCAAAGCACCCGGAGAGGCAAAAGACTCCTTCAACGAATATATGTAGAACAGGAATGCCAGGTCCACAGGGTGATGCTCGCAAAGTTCAAAGTGCTGAAGAATGTTGGCATCTCCTGTTTGATGCAAATATGCTAAATGGTGTTGTACGTCACACCAACCAAGAAATGGCTTTGCAAAGAGAGAGAGATATTCTTCCCAACAAAAATTTGCTGGTGACATCACTCTACCAGAGCTGGAACCATACATCGGCCTACCTTTTATCGCTGGCGCTAGAAAAGATAATCATATGAGTGGTGATTTTCTATGAAGTGCTTGCCAAGTGCATACATAATATGGCAATATATACGTGCAGCTCGAGGAGTGAAATTACCTACAAGAATGCTTCTTCACACTCTTGGACTTAATTTAACAACAACGTTTATGCAACAGGGATTGACCATCAGGAATCTTCCTAGTGATCTGCGAATGAAGATAGAATCTCTGCTGAAGGAAAATAATTATTTGCCAGTTAATTCATCAATAGAAGACAAAAAATCACCTGCGCCGCACCCAAGACAAGGGCCATGCAAATTATGCAAAAAGAGCGACAGAAAGTATACATTGAAGTGCAGTATCTGTAAGAATTTCATCTGTAGTGACCATAGGGAAGTTATTTGCAAAAATAATTGCAGATCATAAATTACTGTGATTGGTATTTAAAATTTCAGCAAAAGAACAATTGCTTTGCCAAATGTTTGTTATTTTCATCCTGTAACAAACTTTGTTATTATTTACATACATTAACTTCCTAACACCCTGTAGCGTCGTGTTTATATGTTACATCAATAATTATGTGTATTTTGAGTTAATGAAAGTTTAAATCTTGTAAAAACTTGATTATTTGCAATGTTACAGTGATAATTTTGAGCTGGGTGAAAATTCACCCATGTTACCATTAGTGTGTGTAAAAAGATGTTACCACTTAAGGGTTAATAGAAATTGAGGCGACGCTATCTTCTTATTCTCCTTTGTCTCTTGTTTCCTTTTTGTATCACCTCTGCTTAGTGAACTCCCGGAGAACCACATGCTTCCAGTTCATCATCTCCACCAGAATTACTTCCATTTTCACTGGCCTATAAAGTGGAACTAACGTCGCTGCTCGTATCTGGTAGCAAATACGTGAGTTCCTGTAATGGAACATCTGGGGGGGGGGGGGGGGGGGGTGTCCTGTTGAATGGTAAGCACAGCATCCCATTTTGCACGTTAAGCACAAGTTGATAAAGAAATGAATTACGGATCTTCATTACTTCAATATTGAAGTTACATGAGGTCAATTTGTTCATCCACTGCAGAGCTAATTGACGATCTGAAGCAGTTTGTAAATTTTTTAGTGCACTTTTAATCAAATATAAATAATAATTACAGTCAAAATTTATTTCTTCTTCGTTCATCTTACTGATTCCAATGTACTCTCTTTGTCTATAATACAGCTGTAAATACTTTTGAAATATTGGAACTTTCCAACAAATTGTCTGAGTTGTTGACAAAATAAGTGAGAAACGGATTAAGACAAGGCTACTCTTGTGGTCAGAAAATTGAAATGATTGTATCTGTTTGGCCGCCTATAGGGGCCTTGGGTTTGTCAAAAGGGCAGTGCCCAAGTACACAGATCTTTAGTTGTCCTTGTAAAGCACACCGAGGCTTTCGATGTTATACCATAAATGCCTAATTGGAATAGTATTTACAGTCCATGCAGAAGTCCAAGTTAGCCTAGCAAGTTAGCAATTGATGAATCGATATAATCGCCCAGAAAGACCATAGAAAAGCTTACTTATTTGAGCAAACAGTAGGTACACTTCAAAATCACACGGAATAGGCTCTGAATTAGACACGGAAGGAACTAGGTAAGAAAGGTGCAGCGTTTTGTTAAGGTAAATGAGAGGCGTGCGGAATTACGATATGGCTTTTTTAGGAAAGCTTTGTCGTTCTACACTCCCGTCCCAGTGTTCATCAAGGCAGCAAAAATAAATGACGTAGCATCACCAGGTCTTGTACCCTGCGTTCCATATACATACCTCGTCCCCACTGCTTTCTGGGGCATTTTACCAACCTTCTCCGCCGTCGCGTCCATAGCAGTGTGTGGGGTGTGTGGGGCGTCCTGCCTTTGTTGTTTCACCAAGGAGAGGTGTATTTTAGGAATCTTAGGACAAAAATTTTAATTGAAAGTGATATTCTCAGCTTTTGAAAATATCATACAAATATCCTATAGATACCTATGAATCGATCTGGCTAAACATTTTCCTCAGCGTGCCATTTTTAGAAGTCCAGCCGTATGTTTAATTCACCCATGAGCTTCATTGTAACAACACTCTGGTGATAAGGCTTGTTTTTGCTTGAAGGTCATATCTTAACTGTCACCCATAAAAGAATTGAAGCTGGGTCCGAAGAGGTTAAAGTAACTTTGGATAACATTTGGGCACATCTGACGGCAACAAACCTTTCCAAATCAGTATTTGATTTATACGAGAACCATGTTGTAATGTTAACAAACAATTCAATTTTCCTTCATTGCTAACCCAGGAGTAAAAACTGAAAACTGAAACCGCTAGAATGGCTGTGTCTTGTACATATTCTTCTTTTCCTTCTTGTGTTTCTCCTAGCTCTCCTTTTGTTTACACCTCTTCGCTTGCTTGCGATCCCCTAACATTTGTAATTGACCATTCACCAATATAACTTTAGAATTCTGATTCACGGCAGGTTCAGTTTCGCTAATATAGAATTTTACGTTAATGAGCAATCAATGGTACGCAGGAACAGCAAGCATACGTTCTGTTAGTAATATGTACTTAATAATATCCCACTGTTTATACAAGCTTAGGTTTCCTATACGCAATTTTCATTTCATTTACTCTTCATCTCAACCAATCAAAAGCACTTCCCTTTCACAACACGCGGAATGCTAACATTGCGTCTTCTTTCATGCATAGGTTTGCAACGTCCCTATTACACACGGAGTGATACTAAACAACACTTAAAAGTAAAAGTGGGCGTTAAAAATAACAACAACAACAACAACAACAACAACAATAATAATAATAATAATAATAATAATAATAATAATAATAATAATAATATTAGTAATAGTAATAATAATAGTAATAATAGTAATAATAGTAATAATGGTAATAATAGTAATAATAATAGTAATAGTAATAATAATAGTAATAATAATAGTAATAATAATAATAATAATAATAATAATAATAATAATAATAATAATAATAATAATAATAATAATAATAATAATAATAATAATAATAATAATAATAATAATAATAATAATAATAATAATAATAATAATAATACTCATACTACTACTACTACTACTACTGATGATGATGATGATAATAATACTCATAATAATCATAATCATAATCACAATCATAATGATAATGATAACGATGATGATGACGACAGTAATAATGATGATGCTGATGGTGATGGTGGTGGTGGTGGTGATGACGATGACAATAATGATGATGATTGATGATGATGATGATGATAACTCGAACAGTTTGCTCTAGCTACTTTTGCCATGGTGATCTTGGATTTATTGCCTAAAAGACTCGGAAGGACATTTTACAATTATAATTTACAGAATGTCGTTCATGATTTCTAATCAGGATCCCTTTTAATAGTTCTGGGGTGGCAGAAGGCCCCAGAAAGTGGTAATGGCTGCTGCGACAAGAACTTCCCTCCATCAGGGGATAATCGAAACACATGGGGAATATCTCTGCTCGTTTCAGCCATGTATTTGCACGGGTTTTATATGGTTTTAACTTCAGCAATTTAGTAGCTGTTCACACAAAGCCGTAAGAAATGCCTACCTGTTACGAAAGACATATAGTCATACTTTCACTTGGTGAGCTGACCAAGTTAACACACACAAATCATATTACATACTGTGCAGTGGAAAACATATGCTGAGCCATAATACACTTTGTGACTATGTAGAGGACAAAATAATAAGTTGCTTTTTAATAACTGAACCACATCACGTCACCATCAGTTCAATACTGCAGAATAAAAGCACTTCGGTAGCATGACCTTGTTTATGCAGCAGTCTGTTATTATGTTTCCACACGCTCAGTGGAAAAACACTGTGAAGCCCGTTTAGAGGTATTTTGCTCTCCCATTGTTATTGATACAGCCTGGATTTATAAGCATATTCTCTTTCATGTATTAAAGATATACAGGAATGATATACTTTATAAGTCACCCCCTCAGCAACAACTTGAGCAATGGCAATACATATAAATGAATTTCCAAGGAAAAATACATATTTTAAATGTTTAATGCAAAAATGCATGGTCTGCACTTGAATGCAGTATTAACTTATGATTCTTTCCTTTAGTCTATCTGTAATTACTAGTATTTAATAATGTCTTTACAATCAATATATTATAAGTATGTTGTTGTTGTTTTCTAGTGCCTTGCATCTGGCAATGAAGCCATTAGCATTCATGCTTTCCAATACTTTTGAACTGTAGTTTCTTCTGATCTTAATGCTCCACATGTCTTCAAGTGGTCTTCGTTCATTTCTGCTGGATCGTTACACAGGACACATATTGGTGAGGCTGAGATACCTATTCTGTAGGGATGACTTGCTAAGCAGTCATGACTTGTCAATAGTCGGAAGGCTGCAACCGCTGTTTTCCTTGGTCTCTTGGGGATTATATCTGGGTTGGAAAGTAGTGTAATCCATTTTTTATCTTTGGCATTTGTTTCGAATGAGAACATTTTTTAATGATCAAGCGTTTTATTGAGGAATATGAGAAATTGAATTTAGACTTTTGTTTTATTGTTGTGCCTTTCTTTGCAAGTGAGTCTGCAGCTTCGTTCCCCATGACTCCACAGTGTGCTGGAATCCATTGGAGATGAACAGTCTTATTAACTTTTTGGAGTTGTGTTAACATTTTGTAGCATTCTCTAATTTTTGTTGACTTCTTTGTAGTATTTGAACATATTCCCTGAATTGCAGCTTTAGAATCCGAAAGAATTACTGCCTTGTTAAATTTATTTAAGGGAAGATTTAATAATTGTCGGAGAGCAATGTGTATAGCCATCATAATTTGTTTTGTCTCTGCCAACAGAATGATAAAAGTAAAAATGTGAACACGAAACTCCAGCTCCAGTAAGGTTTTCCTTGGAGGATCCAAATAGAAGAACAAGCATTGCTCCAACACGAGAAAATATTATGACTGCCAAACTCTAAATGGACAGAATAGAACCTCCCCCTTTCAATCCTTAAAACTCATAGTAGTTTCCTAGAAAAGGTAACACAGATTAAATCCAAATTGAACATTCCTAACACCAGAGAAAATCTACTTATAAGAGAAAATCCATTGGAATTATTGCAACCTACCTTCAATTTGGAATTAATAGAGAAAATAAGTAAATCAGACACACCAAAAGAAATACAAAAACTTCTAGCTCTGAAACAATCAATACTAGGTATCCCACAGAAGAATGGCTGCACATATATATTATAAGTATTCGTTCCACAAATGCAAACAACTGTAAAGGCAACACAAATGTAACACAAATCATTTACCAGATGAAGCTGAGAACAGTGTAATGTCAATAAAAACCAGTGAGGAACTTATGCCCTACATTAGTTTGCATACTGAAATCCCTGGCAAGTATGTACAATCATGAGCAGAACCAGTGGCCTTCACCTCAATACACTAAGGCTGAGAATGTTGACAACAGTAAGTGTAAACTCGAGGGGAAATACAAAGTATATGTGACACAGACTAGAGGTTTTTGTAGTACAGCTGTAATTATAAACAGCGATTGAATCATTTCAGATGTTACGATGGATACAATTTTCTCTCTTTATATAGTTATTTAGAATGAATGATAACAAATTTGATTGTACCAGAGGAATTGCAGAAAAAAGTCTTACATATGAGTTATTGCTGTTTATTCTACCATTCTTATTCTACAGGATAGTTCGGATTTAGATAAAGCATTACTATATGTGGGCAATAGTTCCTTTTTACAGAAATACTCGATTTTTAATGTAGAATAGTTTCTATTCAATCAAAAAAGTTTTAAAAATTTGCTGCCTAATTACATTTTATTAAGGAAATGCCAAAAACTATTTTCCTTTAAACTATGCTCGGAAGTACTACTCAATGCATTTTTAAGTGACCAGCATATACTAAGCACCTTTGAGGAAGATTGTAGATCTTTCATCTGCATACATAGGTACAGTTTAGTTAGTGATGGTGGTTTCTCATCGTTGTGTAAGCACATTGATGCAGGCCATGTTTCCGTGCATTTAGCATCATTTTATGTATGTGCTTAGGCTTTCACGGCCATGTCCATTTGGAACAAAATATCTTCCGAGCTTGTAGGCCATGGCCGACGTGTAGGAATTGCTCCTGACGCTTCGCCCAAGTCTGCGTTGAGCATTTTTGGAGGACCCAACAATGAGTGAAGGACATTTTTTTTTGAGTGGAGGGAAAATTCATTTATGGAGTTCCACTGTACTGGGAGGCACAGTGGGGACTGTGAGCTTCACCCGAAGGTACTACCCACTAAAAATCTCCACTGGAGAGAATTCAAGGAAGGATATCCGGGAGTACCGCGAATCCCACCTGCGGATTCATAGGAAAACATGTGTTGGCTGTCCGTGTAGCCATAGCCAGGTGAAATTAGGTGGCTGTATGCAAACATGACCGAGGCCCTGTCCACGCTCTGGTGAATTCATGGTGTGGGATTTGGTTAAGGATTTAGGTTCCTTTCTGGTTGGAAATGCCGTCGTAATCTACTTATTGCATCCTGAGACATAAAGAGGATTTAGTCATATAATTAACTTGGGAGAACTTATCCTTAGTAGTTAGTTCTTGTGTATTGTTCTGTCCTCCTTAGGGGAGGAATTGTAGTATTGTGCGCATGTAAATGCGTTAGTCTAAGTAAGCTCTAGGTTAGGAGCAGATTTGACTTTATTTTCACAGATAGCTGCGTCAGTCAATAGTATTCTAATTTTATTGTAAATTTTGTTTGTAGTGTTGTCTGCATAGTGTTGTCTGTATAGCTGCGTCTTATTAATTTAGCACTTAAATTTTACTCGAATTTCATTTGAACTTATATCTAATCTAATTTTATTTGAAAATCATATCCAGTTATTCATTGCTAATGTCAAATTAATGAGGGGGTTGCATCCCCCCTGGGCTGCCTTAACTAGGTGCAAGGACTGGTAGATTGCCAACATCAAGTCATGCCGCAAGTCATGGGTAGTGTTGTTGCTTCTGTGGAAGTCTTGTTAGTGTTTGGAGGTATTCTTATGTGTCAAATTCCAGATCCCCGCAGTCGAAGGACCTGTCGAATAATGACAGCGGTATTTTATGCTTGTCGCAGTCTGTTTTGTATGTGCCTAATCATTGGATAAAGGCATTGCCACTTTTGTCTTTTCGCTTGTATACGTTAAAGCTGAGGCTTTTTATGAATTCTTTTTTGTTATTATACTTATTATTCTGTTTTGGAATGTTTGTAGTTTGTGTAAGTGGCTTTTAGCAGCATATCCCCATACTGCGGCTGTGCATGTGATTATTGGTCTTAGTGTTTTATATAGAGTAAGATCCATGTTTATTTTAAGTTGCCTGTTTATATTGATCATTGGGTAGAATTTATTTAGCTGAGCGTTTGCCTTGGTTCTGATCTTGGAGAGTGAGTGAGTGTGTAAGGTTTAACGGCCCATCAACGAGGTCCTTTGGGTTCATCTCGGAGATGTGTATACTCCAAGTGAGGCCTTGGTCCATTACTAGACCTAAGTAAGTCACTTAGTCATTCCAGTGAATACCTTCACCTTAGTATGTTAACGGCTGAAGGACACGCTTATTTTTCCTTTGCAGGAGTATTTTCGTGAAAATTATTGTTTGAGTCTTTCTCGCGTTTACTTTTATTCTCCATTTGGAGAACCAGGGCTCAAGCGTATTTAGGGCATTTTGGAGCCATTAGTGAATAGTACATGGTTGGGTGAACTGTGTTATTAATGCAGTATCGTCTGCATAAATGTATTTGTCCGTTCTTATTACGTTGGGCACGTCATTAATGTACAAGTTGAATAGTGTTGGCCCCAACAAACTTCCTTGTGGGACACTGGCTCTAATTTGCTTCACGCTTGATACCACTTCCTCTACTGAGGTGCAGAAATGCTGATCGGAGCGGTAATCCCTAATTAGAGCTATGGCAGTATCAGGGGAAACGTATTCTTTAAGTTTCCTAATTAGTCCTGCGTACCAGACCTTATCGAAGACACGTTCAATGTCCAAATATAGGGTGCCTGTTGATTTATTAGTGTTTTAGTCATTGGTGATCTGCTCAGTCATTCGTAAAGGTTGAAGTTCCGTTGAGTGTTGTGCTCTGAACCCGAACGTTTGTGTATCAGTATGTTGTGTTTATGAATGTGTTGGTTCATTCTTTTGAGTATTACTTTTTCTAGCACTTTGCTTATGGTATTTAGTAGGCTAATTGGCCTATAATTGATTGATAGTGCTAAATTATGCTTGCCGGGCAGCAAGCCTTGGTCCTTCATGAGCTGTTGCGTTCTTTCTTTTTTTTTTTTTTTACAAGTGAAGTATACTGTGTTTAACCTTTAACTTTTTTTTGCCAAGGTGAAACTAACCAACAAGCACATGACATGAAAGATTGTGTATTAGTAAGAAAGTAGGAGAAAATAAAATGAAATGTCAAAAGAGATATATGGTAATGGCTGTGGGAGAAACATACCAGGAGTCCAAAAAGGTCATCCTGATACACTGTAGGTGAATCAACTTTCTACTCTCTGCATCCTCTATATGTAACCAAAGTGGAAGATACATCTCATGATGTTTGCATTGTAAGTACCATTACAAGGAAAATATTTAACACAAATCATTGGAAAAGTTATTCCTACCTTTCCTCAGTCACACGGTGAATTGGTACAAACTGTTATCTGTGATGTAGCTAATGAGCTAGATGAAGTAGGCAATGTAGAAGTCACATCCTTGAGGACTGTCAGGCAAAAGAAAAATCTATTCAAAACTCATGAGGAAGATGTTACTTTTCTTACGTTTGAACAGCTTATCAACAAACTAAGCCAGGTGTGAAGCTACAAGGTAACAGACTCAATTATGAGTTTCAGCCAGCCGTTAGTGTTGTGAAGAAATGAATATTAAGTTAACAGCCTTATAAATATTTACCCTTTCTTTTAAGATATGAATCTTCTAAAGCCTAACAAAGCTTTTTTCATATGTTGATTGTTCTCTTAATTGAAAAATAATCTTTATAAATATGTACTGTAAGCCTAAATGAAAATATACACAAGTTGAAATCAAATTTCTTAAGGGTCCTCATTGCTCCCATGTAAAAGTACCTTTTCCAGTAAGAAAAAGAATTTGTGTACATATTCAAAGAAGCAATGCAACCTGGTAACAGTCTGGAAGGTAAGTACATTAGGCAGAGCCATAAATAAGAAATAATAGTCCATTTAATGGTAAACTGAATTATTGACTTGCACTCATAACACCCCTGAGTTAATGAGTGTTTGGTGTTCATTGGGTTCTCTCCTTATAAAAAATATCCCCTGGCTAAGCTTTGTGGCTTAGGGCCCTCAGTTTCTATAGTTATGGTTCATTACATGTATGCCTTGAGCAATAAAAGAATGATGTATGTACAGAGGCGGACAGAGGTATTCAAATTTATGAATATGCAACTTTAAATGTTGAATTAATCAACACAAAAGGTTTAACTATTTATTATTTCCTTATTCCACTGATGTGTAGTCATATTTTTGAAACATACACACAGTATACAAATGACAAGAATATTTGTGTATTATTCAACATGTGATTTCCCTTAAAAACGTTACGCTTCCCAGTGACATGAGTATTCAAATGTGCTGAATAATACAGCAATAAAATACAGTAAATGATGATTTTTGTACCTTCAGAACCCCTCATTCATGCATGTTGTCATGCAGTATACAAGCAACTTAAGCTATGAGTAACCACAGTCAAAATGGGGCAGAAAGGAAAAGACACAACTCTAGGAGAGAGAAAATTAATCTTAGATATGCGTGAACAAAATAAGACATGTAAACAAATTGGAGAAACTGTACACAGAAATCCATCCACTGTGGTGTGTCATCTAACACTACAAAATGGCTCATTGAGTAGGCTCAATGAGCCTAGAAATAGTGCTTAACCAAAACCTTTTTCTAAATATAAAAGGCAACAGCTGAAAATGAAGAAGTAAAATCCCTGAATAACAACAATAGAAATTAGAGCACATCTGGAACATTTTTGGAAGGCGGTTCATGAAAAAGCAGTTCATAGGTATCTGTACACTACTGGTTACAATTCCAGAACACCAAGAATAAAACCATAGGTACGTAAAGTAATCAAGAAAAAGCGTTAATTATTTGCCAATGAGTACATAACTAAAGAACAATGAGTTCTGGGATCATGTGTTATGGTCTCATTAAAGAAAGTTTAATGTATACCAAGGTGATGGCTAAATAAAGATGTTTAGACAGAAGCATACTGAGTGGGATCCTAAAAATATGCAAGCTATGATCAAACATGGTGGTGGCAGCGTAACAGCATGAGGATGCATGGGGTCAAGTGGTATGGCTAAGCTAGCTTTTATTGATGACAATATGAACAAGTATGATTATAACAACATACTATAAAAATATCTGCACAGAAGTGGACATAAATCTTGGAAATAATTTTTATTTGCAATAAGAAAATTATCCTAAGCACACTTTAGAAATTGCTAGGTTATGGATCATTTACAACACATCCCATAGATTCAGAACGTAACCTCAATCATCCGACTTGAACTTGATGGAGAACATATGGCAAAGAATTGGAAGATAGGATCAGGAAACACATCACAAGCTAAGCAAGACTGAAAGATATTATTCTGCAGGAATGGAACAAAATTGATTTGGAATTAACTAGCAAGCATGTACTTACACAATGTCAAGGCATTTGGCAGCCTTTATTCATAGCAAAGGCATGATAACCAAGTATTAGAGTGCTGTGTTTTGTTTATGTGAATACTTCTGTCCAACTGTTGGGAAAACATTTTTCAGTTATCATTACGAAAAACTAGTTATATTTAGTTAAAATAAAGAATTTACCAATTCTAACTAAGGGTAGGCTGATCCAGTATTGTAGTGCATACATATATCTGTCTGGGAGAAACAATTAGCATTGCAGAGAAAAGGGAAAATGAGCTCCAAAGAATATTCTTCTTGCCCGAGGAAAACTTTGGAGTTTAATATTTATTCTAATGTAAAAGAAGATAAGCCTCTCAACAAAACTTGAAACTGCAAACTTGCATCATCCCAACGCTCCTCTATGGCAGTCAGACATGAACATTTACAAGAAAACAATCTGAGATGATACAAGTCTGCCAGTGAAAAACGGAAAGGAAAGAATTATATGCTCCAGCTTTCCTTTATGCAGGTTATTTCCTGCATTGAAATTGACGTCTTCGGAAGACCGTGGTAGTGCCTAGACAAGAAAAACTCAAATCCACATGTAGCTGAAATTGAATAATTAGAATATCCTTCACAGAGACTGAAAATTAATAAATGCTAAAATCTTAAGAAATTTATTAAAAGTACATTTATTTTATATACACTTTCAACGTGATTTTGAGAGCAATGTTGTCTACCTGGCAAGTATTTGATAGTTTCATTAAGTAACTATAATACAAAAATTTATAGACGTATTTTAATTTTTGAAGAAAAAAACGTGGACGTCTTTTAAATAGGTTGATTTTGATATTAAGCAGTTAATGGGGATATTTCCCTTGCTGAGACAGTTACTATAATTTATTTTACAATTCGTCTTCCTCATTGTCTTCTTCCAGACGATTACTATGGTTCGCCTCCAGTTCTTCTTTACCATCTTCTTACCGATCGTCTCCTTCCAGATCGTCTTATTCCAGTTCTGGGGTGTTCTTGCCTGCGACGATTACTTTGGTTCATGTACAGTTCCTCTTCCTCTTCATCCTCTTCCTGATCAGAATCTACCATTCTCTCTACAATGTCCTCCACTAGAAACTGACGCACGGCCCTTAATGCGTACATTATAGATTCAAGTAGTCGAGCAAAGATACTTTGTTGACGAGGTTGTTGTGCAGCTTGGTCTTGCGTGTCATCTACGTATGTCGGCCAGGTGCAAATAGGTATATAGCACTTCATTATCTGCTTGATGCACTCAATGGTTTCCGTCATATATAAAACGCAAGCAAAAATTCCTGTAGCTATCAGCATAGACACTCTATGTAGGCATTTTTTTTGACTTCAAAAACGTTGATAATATCGTCAGATGGCTGCGTCTAGGGAAACCAATAGTAGTTGAACCGTAAAATATCATCACTAACATCACCAAGTATATCTTTTATAAATAGAGAGAATGGTATCCATACTAAACTTCTGAGTCAGTTTGTAAGAAACATGCAGATTACGCCGTCCAATATCAATTTGGAGACGTGTGGAGGCCATTTGAGGCTAGCGGGCCATAGTCGAAACTGGGAAAGTAGATGCGCCATAGAAAGGACGAAAATTGTATTCGGTGTGTTTGGTGTGTAATCAATTATAAACCCGATGATTCTAAACTTGTATACATGAGGTATGTATGTTGTAATTAAGCATACAAGTCATTTTAAATCGAACATATTTAATCTTTCCTGTGGCATGTTTCGGTAACAAAAAGTTAGTTTGCTCAAATCAAAATAAAGATGGTTGCTATTTAATGCAAATCAACAAGACGTAACTATGGAGGCAATTTGCCTATCGTTGATATTATTGAAGTCCAACGAACGCCATCTAGGTACACGGCCTCTACACTGCCACTAGAATAATTCGTGCCGTCAGAAGTAGGAGTAACTTTTGATAGCGCATTTTCAAGGAGTTATTATGTCACGGCGCTTGAATGTTAAGAGGGTCCTGTTATATTATGCTTAGTATCTTTATTTACCTGTGCACAAATCAACTCATTTGCATTGAAATTGAGAAGGAAAATGCCCTCCTAACTCCGCGGTACTATCAATTTCATATTTTCTACATCGGTCTTTAATCAGCTTAACAATGCTGTATAGTAATACTACTTTCGTTGATCTGGGAATTGTGTTTATGAATGTGTTTGCTCATTCTTTTGAGTATTACTTTTTCTAGCACTTTGCTTATGGTATTTAGTAGGCTAATTAGCCTATAATTGATTGATAGTGCTAAATTTTTGTTAGGGAATAGTAGTATTTTGGCTTCTTTCCAACTTGGGGGAAATATGCCATTTTGTAGCGTGTAATTAAATAATACATTATGTCCGCTAAGAGTTTAAGAACTCTGTGTGGGAGATTCTTTAGTACCACATTTGGTATTCTGTTTGGGCCAGGCGCTTTTCTGGTAGGCAGGTGCCCAATGATCCATCCGATTTTGCCTGGGTTAGTCTTTCGTAGTTTGTTATGTGTCTGTGCTTGGCCTACATTTTCGGCTTCATCTTCGACTTCTCGTGTAAAGTCGTTCTGCCCGACTACCGGGTTGGGAGAGAACACATTTTCTAGAGTAACCGCAAAAGCTTCGGCCTTTGCCTGGCTATTGTATTGTTGTATTGAAGGGGAGGGATATTCGTGCGCGTTCGCGTAAGGCATTTGGCTATTCGCTATGTTGCATTTTGTTGGGGATTTAGGTTTTCCAACGTGTCGTTCCATTGGTTTTGAATGAACGTTCTAGAGCGTTCATTAACTAAATCCTTGGCTTTGTAGTGCTCAGTTCGGTGGAGTACGTTTCTCGTTTTCTATCGCTTACGTCTGGCTTTATTTGAGTTTGTTGTACTTTTATGTCGTGAGGAAATCTAGCATTTCTAACCTGCTGCTGCCTTAAGAGTACGCAGGCCGTGGTGGCTATCTTTATTGTCGTTTCCAGTTTGATTATTGCCTCGTCCTGCTCTGCTGCGGAAATTACGTGCAGCTCTGGAGGTAGTGGTCTACTGTGTTTTTAAATGTTTCGCAGTCTACTTGGTTATAGTTGAAAGTTAAAGTAGTTGGTTTGTACGTGATAGGAGTATTGATTGAAATCAACACCGGCAAGTGGTCCGATGTGAGCTCCTGTAGGACTTTAAAGTTGGTGTTGAACGCTAAGTTATTTAACAGGGCAATGTCTAGGACGCCCGGCGAGTGATTTGGCGTGTGAGGAGTGAACGTTAGTTCATCTGGGCCTGCAATGAGATAATTGGTGTTGTTTATAAAGTTTAGTAATTTTGTCCCTCGTGGTTTGGGATTCAACCAGTTTTAGAGGTAGTGCTTGCAGCTATAATCTCCTGCAGCAAGTACTTTGGGCCCTACGTTCATGATTTTGCTTACATCGTCTGTGTCTATATCACCGGGGGAATCTAGACAGCGGCTGTAACTATATCCGTGTTGTGGATGTTGAGCTTTATAGCTGGTTTCAGCGTGATTTAAATTTGGCGAATTAATCCTATAGTGATTGTTTGTCTGAATGACTATAGCCATGCCGCCTCCTCTACGGCCTCGGTCGTTTCTATAAACTTGATATCCGGGAACGGAAAACGGTGATTTTGCTTGAGATGCGCTTCGTTAAGTAATGCAATCTGTACCGAGAAGCTGTGGAGAAAATCTGCAAGTTCTTTTGTTCTTTTTCGACTGCCGTTGCAATTCCATGTGATAATTCTAATTGTGTCGGAATTACCCATGACCCTATTGGCGAATATTGCGTATCAGTTGTGCTGTGTGATGTGCAGTCTGTATGATGCCTGCCCCGGGTTGTATGATATGGCCACGGAGGAATCGCAGGTCATCCTCCACGAGGTGAAGAGGCACTTTGTGTACTGGCATGCCTAGTGTTTTACCTAGTGAGCTCACAGCTTTGGAAGGATCATGCTGGACCTGCTTGTTGCGGGACTGGAGCGACTTTGCAGGGGGCATGAAGTGAAGTAGAGCTCTTTCTCGTAACTGCTTCTACTCCACCTACTCTACTTACCTTGGCTGCTTCTTGGCTGAGAAACAGGTCTATTGCTGTTTGCGTTTAGTGCAGTAATGCTTTAAATATGAATCCTGCTTATGATATACCTAGTGTACATTTTATTAGAAACACATTTTTCGCGATGGAAAGTCGAAGATAAGAAGAAAGTTTTAAATTTTAGGCGCCCTACTGAATCTCTACCAATATGTGGTACGAAAAAAGTGAAACATTCAGGAAAATCCTACAATCTTAGTTTTAAACAATCGTGGTTTGTGGAATTTCCATGGTTGTACTCGTTCCCAACTCCGCAGAAATTGTTTAGTTGGCCATGCTTGCTCTTAGCAATAAAAGAAACGTTTGTAATAGATTAGGACTTTCTGCTTTGTTGAATATAACGCGATTATTACACAAACACTCGGATTCGGCAGAGCATTTAAAATGCCAGATTAATTTTAAAACTTTTGAAAGAAATCGAAATACAGTTTCAGATGCACTAAAGGAGAATGCTAGACTGTATAACGTGCAGTTCAAATAAAATGTATGTATGAACAGACTTTTCCTGAAGTTAGTGATTGAAGCAGTACTCTATTTAAGCAAGCAAGAATTAGCATTCCACAGTCACAATGAAACAACAGGCTCAATTGATCGTGGAAGTTTTAAGGAACTCTGACGTTGCTGGTATCTAGGAGTCCTATAGAAATACAGAACCAATATTCCAAGATAAAAAGTCTGTTCAGTGGCGAATCAAAAGTATACAAAGTGAACTATTGGATTATATTTTGGACTACATCAATTCATTTGCAAAAACTGAATTAGAAACTTGATTTTTTTTCTGTCCAGGCATATGAACGACAGATATTACACAGGTGTCTCAGTGTTCTGCAATAGTGAGAGGATCTGTTGTGGATCGTTTCTTAGGTTTCTACGATGTAAGTTGCGACAGAACATCAGAAACTGTTTATTTTATTGGACATCTTGGAGCCATTGGGCTACAACCAGAAATTAGTACGGCAGTGTTATGATGATGCAAGCGTGATGTCTAGCCATTTAAATGGACTCCAGAAAAACTGAAGGAAAATAACTCCTTTCACAGTATTTTTACACTGTTTTGCACATCGTCTAAATCTAGTCTTGCAACAAAGTTGCAAAAAAAAAAAAAAAAAAAGTCTTATTTTTTTCTTCGATTACTGGAATTCCTACCTTTTTCCATCACTCAGCAAAGAGAGCCTATCCAATTGCTTCTGTATCGGGACCACGTATTCCTACTGTAACTCCTGTCCGCTGGAGCTCCAACTCAAAATGTTGCGTGTAATTGTGGATAGCTGGGAAAAGTTAAAAGAGGTTTTCGAAGCAATAGTTTCCTGTGAACAGTCTGATCATAATTCCATTCTGCTTGCCAGAGGCTTTCTGAACGACATGAACAATTTTGAATGTGCGCTTCTGGCAGCAGTGTTTCATGACATATTTTCTTTGACAGATATATTGCTCGATGTTTTGCAGAAGAGGTCACTGGATGTAAACTACTGCGTATCAAAAATAAGAATCACATGTCAAATGCTAAGAAACAAGAGCAATTAACAGTATTTTTCGATTATGTTTAAAAAACCCAGCAAAATGGTGGATATGCGCCTCTCACGAGAGTACAATTCCCTTTCTCAGGATGAGCGTGTTCGGAGGTGTTGAGCCTTATATTACGAATTTCTGGAATACGAAATATCTTTACGGATATTTATAAACTGTTCTCCCTTATTCTGTCAATCTCTTCTACTACAGCGTCCGTGGAACAAAGCTTTTCTTGTCTAAATCGCATAAAAAGATACCAGAGGAATGCAATGTCAGACGAAACTTTCTTCTTTAGCAAATTCAGAAAGAACTTCTAATGTAATTAGTAAAAACGCAGCCATTCTATGAAGACATCGCCGACAAGCTTGCAGCCTTAAGGAACACTGGAAGTGAAATTTTGGTCAAAATTGTCAATAAGTCGAAAATTGTTTTTTTACCTTAAAATGTTCCTGGAACACCTGTGCATTTGGATCAGCTAACATTTTTCATATCCCCCACTCCATGTGGTCATTACGGCCCTTTCAAATAGTGCTCTTCCCTTAACGTATACAGTATGTTCCTATATAGAGCAATTCCGCGAACATGTCATACCGAGTGTTAAAATTTGAAATTAATGTTTCACTATTTTTACTGAGGAAAGATGATGCTAGATACTCCAAAGTATCTTATGAAGTGAAAAATAAATGTTTTTAACGTGAATATGGGTTCAAATTTCACTTCTTACCCATATATTTCCAAACCACTAAAAATAAGCGCGAATAACGGTGATTTTCATATCAATATTTCAGGGGCTATGTACAACTGTTTTAATTTTTTTGTTCTGTTCATCACACAATGACTCTTCGTCCTCTAAACGTGTATATGGCTAATAATTTTTGACATTCATAAATAATGCTTACAGCCTCTTTAATTATTACTGTGTGTTAATGTCAGTTAGTCACGGTAAATAAGGATAAAGTCCTCTGGAGGGAAAAGTAATAGACTGAAATAAGTATCCTTTTTGATTCTGCGTCATTACAATATAACAAATAAAAAAGTATCAGAAAGTTTTCCTCTATAGTCATTAGTTTTCCCACAAAACACGTGACTAACGGACAATTAGTGCTGGCGCCCTGTGGTCGCATACGCGTACAATGCTTCTGAGACTTCAGTCAGGATAGATGTATCAGTCTGTTTTTGACTCCATGATTAAAACACCAGCCCAAAGACAACGTGAATACAAACAATGTCTGAAGGAGCAAGGCAGTTATGCACAATGGAAGGAAACAATAGAAGTGACTATGAGGAAAGGAAGAGCAATACTGAAACAAACAAAACAAGGAAGAGAACACCTCAAAGCTGAATATAGGAGATATAAGCAAGCACAGTGGGCAAGACAGAAGATAAGAGACCAAGAAGGGATTGATAAGGATACTCCATCAACATCAACCGCTTTCAAAAGCAAACGGTATTTCGGAAAGTGCAGAAAACGTGTTGAGGAAGCATTGCCGCAATCTCCACGTAAAAGAAAAGAAATGATTCGTAAATTAGCAGTTGAAGAGCGATAAATGTTGTAAAACCAAAGCATTCTGTCCCGGTGTTAGGAAAACAACTATCAGAGGAACTTAAAAGTGCAATCATCAAGTTCTGTCAGGATGATTCAATATCTTACCAAGCTCCTGGAAGAGATGATTTTATTGAAATCCATGTTCAGGGAGAAACAAAAGAAGTTCGCATTAGGTATCTAGTGGTAACATTAAAAGAAGCACATGCACTCTTTCTACAAGACCGAGTAGAAATGTCCGTGGGGTTGACAAAATGCGCTGAATTACGCCCTGCTCACGTGCGTCTTCAAAGTCAGATCCCACATAATGTGTACATGCATTATACATGAAAATACGAAGTTTCTTCTCAAAGCATTGTGTAAAAATCACGTACTCAGTGAGACTGAATTTCGTAAGTTCATAGCACAAGTGGTTTGTGATCAGAAATTGAGTGAATGTGTGCAGGGAGGATGCTCCAGCTGCCCGGGATTGAGTGGAGCAGACATTTCGGATAAACTTGCTAATTCTCCATGCAAATGGAAGCTGTGGAGTTCACGTAATGGAAGAATGGAAATAGAAGTTAAAAATGGGTCTGTAAAAGACTGCATTGAAGGACTGAGCAATTGCCTGCCACGTTTCCTGAATCACGTTTATGTAAAAAGACAGCAATCCGAGGCCTTTAAGAAGGCTCGGGAAAATGTTGCAATTAGTGAAGCTGTGATACAGATCGACTTCTTTGAGAACTACACATGCATGGCGCAAAATGAAATTCAAGCTGCCCACTGGAACAATACACAGATCTCCATATTAACTGCTGTTGCCTGGTATAGGAAAGAAGATATTGGTGAAATTCAGAAACAATCTTTTTTTTTGGTGTCTGATTATGTATCACATGACAAATATGCAGTTGATATTTGCTTAAGGAATATATTTTCGGAAATATTGGATATTGTTCCGAATCTTGAACTTGTGAAAGTGTTTTCTGATGGAGCTGCTAGTCATTTTAAGCAGAAATACACATTGAACCATGTGACATATCTTTCCGAAGTATTTGGAATCCAAATTGAATGGCACTTCGAATCCTATCACGGAAAGGGGGCAGTAGATGCGATTGGAGGACAAGTGAGGAGGATGGCATGGACAGCTGCGAAAGCAGGAAGCAGGATTCAGAGTGCTGAAGAAATTGTTAATACTGTTAGAAAGAAGACCAAAATATGTGTTCTTGAAGTTTCTCTGCCTGAAATTGAAGAAGCAAAAGAATTTCTCGAAAAAAAATTTGAATGTATTTCACCTATGCCATCCACTCAGCGGGTTCATTATGTGAAAGTATTAGGTTTCAATGTTGTGGAATATGCTTTTCTTTCATGTGCGGAAAGTGTCAGAATGATGCACAACTTTCGGAAATAAAAACCGTGTAGTGATATGCGCGTGTACTACGAGGCTACTGCATTTAGCGTTCCTGCACTATAAGGAGTCCAATCGTGTGATACAGGTATGTGCTGTGTGTGCTCTCATGTGTCGTCTTTGTTATGGTTTTGAGTCAGCTTTTTATACTTGCAACGACGTAACTGTAATAAGAAATGAGAGCTGTCAACATGTTCATTCTGTTTATGTTGCGTGACAGTAATGCTTCTCCAAAGGATATGATTCTTCTCAAAATGATAAATACAATTACACACCTGTATGTATTACATGTATGTAACGTATAATACGTATCACTATGATTTACCATATGTTATACCATGTAAAACAAAGACAAGGTATTACAATTTTCGCAAGTGTCAGTTAGTCACAAACTCATGTCAGTTAGTAACGCTGACCTTTTGAATAAATATCTCCAGATGAGAATATCATACCAAACCTTTTTTCAGGTCATTTGAAAGCTTATAAGTTCCTCTCTCAAGTGATTTTTCAGAACAAATCAAATAAGAACACTTTCAGAGAAAATGGAGGACAAACGTTTGAAGTTGGACCTGCAGTTGACAAAAATGTCAGTAAGTCACGAAAAGTTTAGCGCTCATTATTAAATAATTGTTTCACTTTTTTAAGGTTTTTACATTTCCTATCACAACCGCCAATGTATTCTCTGTCATCGTATGTCGTTAAAATAACATTTTTACACCTATATTGACCATTAGAGAGACATTTTAGGAAGAAAATGTAGTGTAAATGTCAGTCACACGCGGAATTGCTCTATACAGTAATACAATTACGTAATTACAACAAACATGGCCATATTCCCGCTACAGAGAATGCGCAATGGCGACTTCTAACACAAAAGAGAAGCGAAATTCGCGGTATTAGCGATGTTTTGATTTTTGTTTCACAGTGACATTTTAGTTTATTCACACGATTGTATAGGTAATCTTTGGAAATACAACGTTTGAACAGGACAACTTTTGTCGGGTCCACTATATGGTGCAAATGTGTAAAGTGCAGTACTCAAATGAGTATTTAAATGCTTTTCCATTAATTCCCATGATGCATCCTATAACAATGAGCTTAGCCTACACATGTAATCTACGGGCATTAATGACCTAGTTCACGACGGGCATTTAAACGTCACCACTCACTCACTCACTCACTCTCACTCACTCACTCACTCACTCACTGACTCACTGACTCACTGACTCACTCACTCACTCACTCACTCACTCACTCACTCACTCACTCACTCACTCACTCACTCACTCACCCACCCACCCACCCACCCACCCACCCACCCACTTACTCACTCAAATGTAATCTATTAATATTTATTGAAATAAGGTGTTAAAGTGTAATTAAAACATACAATGTGCAAATGTATATGGTGCAGTATAGAGGTGAGTATTTTACATGATTTTTCATGAATTCCAATGATGTTTACACTGCATTATATCGCAATCAGCTTAATCTACAAATTTTATGTATTGTTGTTTATTGAAATAAGATTTTAAAGCGTGATTAAGATAAACACATTTTGCAAATTTTATTGCGCTAGAGCGTTTGTAGTACGTTTTCTTATACAGTAATACAATCACGTAATTACAACAGACATGGCCATCTTCCCGCTACAGAGAATGCGCAATGGCGACTTCTAACACAAAAGAGAAGCGAAGTTCGTGATATTAGCCATGTTTTGATTTTTGTTTCACAGTGACATTTTAGTTTATTTACACAGTTGTATAATTTTTGATATAACGATTGAATAGAACAACGTCTATGGGGTCCACTACATTGTGCAAATGTGTCAACTGCAGTGTTGAAATGAGTATTTTACATGCTTTCCCATGAATACCAATGGTGCATCCTATAACAATGAGCTTAACCTACAAATGTGCTCTACTCACATTTTCTGAAGTAAGGTGTTAAGTGTAATTAAAATATGTATATTGTGCAAATGTGTTGGAGTATATAGGTGATTGTTTTACTTGGTTTTTCATGAATTCCAGTGATGTTTACACTGCGATGCGTTAATAAAGATAGAGGATATTTGTATTGTCATTTCGAATATGGCACTCTTCATTTCGGCATGCCATCGCCTACCACCCAGCAGCAGAAATCATTAAGAGTGATTTTCGGCGCCGAAAACATTTCGATACATATTTGGTACAAGGTGATTGTTTGACGCACCAAGTGGCACTGGCAAAGCATTCCTCATCTCACTGATACTTGCGCGCATTAGATCCCATAATCATATTCGGCTGGCAGTTCCTTCATCAGGCATTGCAGCGACGTTACTTGATGGTGGGTGGACTTCGCATTCAGCACTCCATTTGCCATTGAACATTCACATAAATCCAGACGCAATGTATAACATAAAGATGTATTCAGGCATATCTGAAATTTTGAGAAAATGCAAAATTATTACCTGGGATGAATGCACTATGGCCCACAAGCATTCACTTGAAGCTCTCGATAGAACGTTGAAAAATCTCAATCATAATACCAGTCTCTTCGTTGATGTCTGTCTTTTCAGTTTGAAAGTTTGAAAGATTCATACCTATGGCGAAGTGTCAGTAAGCTATGTCTTACCATAAATATGCGTCTTCAGATTCATAATGATCCATTGGCATTGGTATTCAACAAACAATTACTCAACATTGACAAAGGAAAATTCCAATTGCATTAAAATGCAATCAAACTCCCAAACAATTTTTGCAAAATGGTGGATACGAATGAATTGGTTGAAATTTTATTCCAAATTGACGAGATAATTACACTAATCATGCAAGGCTACGTGAACGAATTATTTTGGCCGAAAAAATTGATGTCGACGCAATTAATCTTAAAATACAACAGTCATTGCCTGACCACGAAACATCATTCAAATCCATCGACACTGTTGTCGATCCTGAGGAAGTTGTCCTCTTCATCTTCCTCCACCTTATCTTCTTCTACCCGACTTTACATATTTTCAATTAAGACATCTATATCAACTGTGCCTGTTTCAGTTTGCACATCACTATGTTGACATATTCCATGGCAATGCAATTGAAAAAACCTTCATTGATGTAGTTTTGTGCCCACAAATTTTCTAAACTCCACATTCCGAAACTGGAAATTTTTCTTTGAAAGGCGTAATATGATTTCTGTTGTCAGCGTAAGGCAGTTAAAGTTTAATAAAGGGAATTCAAGGTGTTTTTCAACCATAAATTCACGGGACCATAAACTATTTCCGTTTTAGACAGTTTTCCGCTTAACAGGGGTCCGATGAAGGCAGGTTTTACTGTATTAAGAGTAAAAATATATTTAAATATTTATTTTTTGTACTTTAAAAAATATACCTGTCATGAAAATGATTTGAGTTTTTTCCTTATTTCTGTTATTTAAAACAGGTTTAAGTTTGCACTCGACAAATTTAAGTTTATAGCATACAGATACAATCACACGCAATTGATAGGTCGTGTTGCGATAACTGTAGGCATGGTGGCGTCAGGTACTGTAAAAATAATTTTGTTACATAGTTTTTCACCAAAACTTTCCGAACAATTTCTAGTTTCTTTTTAAAATTTTATAATTTTTGGATTTACAACTTTTAAACAGGGCAACGTTTGTTGGGTCCACTAGTAACTCTGTAAAATTCATGATTCACTAGTGAAATAAATAGAATCAATGGAATTAGATCATCATTAGCGGTTGTTGGCTTGATAAAGAGATGTCTTTGCTAGTGTTACGTCCTATGTGAACATAAACGAGTTGGTTTTAGATTTCGAGGACAACTACCTCTACCTATAGTGCTTTTCAAATGGGAATATTTCTGATCTGCAGCCAATAAGATACGTTTACATACACAGCGTTGCAAGCTCATTACACCCACTCTTCATATTTCTTGGCGGGTGTCAAGCCCCACTTAAGGTGAGAGCAATATGACAACACAGCAGGACTACGATTGGTTACCGGCCTGGAGAAGCACAAGGACAAACTCCTTCCCATTTGAAAAGCACAGTAGTTGGAGAAATGTGTAGAGTTCCAGCCCTCCATTTTATTCAAAGTTTATCAAAATTTTACTCCTCCTTCATTTTATATTCATAATGCGGAGCAAAGCTGCAACGTGTGTATTCCGTTCACCAGAAGTATCAATCTTCCAAAATACATCGTAAACATTCTTCCTATCGGCGCATGTGTCTAGGTGTTCAAAACAAGGGAGTGCACACTTACAATCTTTGTTTGTATAAAGTTATGCAACTAATTACTATTTATTTATGCCAACAAACTTACTGTTGTTGTTTTTAAACACACAAGCCGTGTGTGGGCAAAGTTTAAGAGGTAGAACTGGAACTTAAAAATTCAATGTTACAACTGGGATTTGAACCACAGACCTTCCGCTAACCGGGCGGCTGCTCTACCACTGAGCTATTGTGACAAACTGCCAGAATGGCATTAAATTCTCAAACCAGTTCGTATTTCTCCTGGTAAACCACAAAGGCAGTCTCACATCAAAGACAAATTAGCCCAATGGTGACTTACTATTGTAAGTACTTTATATCTCAGGATTAAATAACCTTCAGATGGTAATTATTATTTATTTATGCCAACAAACTTACTGTGGGTGTTTTTAAACACACAAGCCGTGTGTGAGCAAAGTTTGAGAGGTGGAACTGGAACTTAAAAATTCAATGCCACAACTGGGATTTGAACCACAGACCTTCCGCTTACCTGTTGTTTTTGTTGTAGTGTTTAACGCCCGATTTTACTGCTACGGCACCGCAGGCGGTGACACTGATGATACATGGAATGAAGATGGAGCACCAGTGGAATGAGATGGCGGGGGAAACCGGAGCACCCGGACAAAACCCGCCCTGACGCCGCTTCGTCCACCACGAATACCACATGCGGGTCCCTGGGATCGAACCCGGGCCGCCTAGGTGATAGGCGAGCGCGCTAACCGCTCGGCCACGGCGCCGCCTTTTCCGCTTACCGGGCGGCTGCTCTACCACTGAGCTGTTGTGACAAATGCCAGAATGGCATTAAATTCTCAAACCAGTTCGTATTTCTCCTGGTAAACCTGGCAGTTTGTCACAATAGCTCAGTGGTAGAGCAGCCGCCCGGTAAGCGGAAAGTCTGTGGTTCAAATCCCAGTTGTGGCATTGAATTTTTAAGTTCCAGTTCTACCTCTCAAATTTTGCAACTTACTTTACCACTAGCGAACCCATATGCTTCTCCACTATTTCTCACCTTCTTTCTCACATTCTTCATCCAATTTTCACTATTTCTGCTTCTTTTTCTCGAATTTACATTAGTATTTCCACCAAATTCCTGCTTAACGTCAGCCATGTTTTCTTACTAGTCACGTGACTGTGAGACCACGTTTGCTCTTTGAATCTGGCCCACTATGACTCAGGAGAAGCGAAAACTCAATGTGATGGATATTTTAAAGATTCGTAAGCGGTAAATGGGAAATTGTGGGCATAGATCCACTTACTATATGACACACAACCCCAAACTTTAACGATAGATGTCATCGGGTGACTTTTCATCGTGGATGGAGATGGCTTACTATAGTTCTTATGCTTCAGAAGCTTTGAGAAGAATAGTAGGTAAAGCGCCATTCTTTTAATCTGGAGAAAATGAAAGTCAAAGTTTCTTCAATGTCATAATTTATTGAATCATTTTTCGCATTATACATAATCACCACGGTAATCTAAGCACCTAACTGATATTATCACAGCATTAATCTCAATGTAAGACTATGTTTTACAGTTACTTATTTGCAGCTGGATTTTGGCCCATTCTGGCTCTAAGTGCCTCAAAAGGAATCTAACTGGGCCATTTCCAAACATCTAACCAGAGTCCTACTGATCGCCATTATTATCCTTACCTACAAACCCTTATAAAATGATTCACAGGAAGAATAAATGTTAGCATTGACATGAGATCATTATATTTGTTTTTTGCTTAGTGGAATGGGACCAGTACATGAAGCTGATGGATTCCACAGTGACGGTATTGAAGATGAGAGAATACGATAGCGTGATTTGCTGTATGGATTTGGTCCACTTTGACTCTAACAGAATGCTATGTATTTTGAAAACAGGAAATGTCGGACAAAATCCACTGCAATATGTGATGTATAACTACAGAGAGAGACCCAAAAACATCCGAAACACTGCGCGGTGTTTTTCCTCTTCGCACACGGAAACACAAGTCACGTTGACTCAGCATTTGTTTTCTACTGCACAGCGTGTAGTTATTTATGATTTGTATGCGTTAACTCAGTCAGCTCACCAAGTGAAAGTGCGATTTGCAGAATGATTTCCAGGTGTAAAAGTTCCGGGCCGTACAACAATCCATGTACTTTACAATAAAAATAAATTTCAGACTAGAGGAAGTGTTTAGGCTCAGAAGTCTAAAATACGGCATACGGTTCTTACCAAAGAAACATTAGACGAAATCGGCCATCTTTTGATATTTTTCACGGAGACGAAGCTTGGTTCGATCTTCGTGGATATGTGTGTACACAAAACAATCGTTATTGGAGCTCTGAGAAACTAATTTTGCTTATGAAATACCCCTTCATGACGAAAAAATTGGTGTATGGTGCGCCATTAGCGGAGAAAGAGATATAGGCCCAATTTTCTGCTAGTCAACAGTTGACGCCCGTACGTACGTGAATACAACTGTGGCCACCTTTTTTAGAAAATTGACCAACAGGGATCGTGATTTTGCCTTTTTTCAACAAGACTGCAAGGGCTCATACGGCCAGTCTTTCGATGAGAACAATTGAAAGTGTATTTCAGGACAGAATTATTAGTAGAGATTTGTGACCCCCTCGGTGTCCCGGCCTACCCCACTACCATTTCTATCTCTGGGGTAACTTAAAGCATAAAGTGTACAAGACAAACCCACAGAATTAAAACAAAATATCCACCCGGAAATTGCCACCATTTTTCAACGTGAACTACGGCGAATGATGGATAGTTAGTTTCCTAAAGAGGTGCCAAAGTTGTAGGGACAACGACGGTGGTCAGTTTCAGTATCTCCTTTAATAACATTGATGAGTAAAGCCTTTAAAATTAGTTTTTAAAATGTTGTATGGTTTCATCTGCGCTGTTCTATGACAGCTGCAGTTGCCGGCGAGCGCCGAGAACTCGTACAGGCAAAACACAGCGCAGCCGGTTCGGAGGCTTTTGGATTACCCGTTATAACATACACCAACAGATGGCAACATCTCAATTTCGACCGCGAGTGGAGATGGCGCACTATGGTTCTCAGCCCCTCAGTTTTCACACTCCTATATTTAAGTTCCTTGTATTTTCTCTCCCTCGAAATCAAACTGTTGACAACTTAATCCAAATGTTTTCTAATGTGCTAAAAGTAGTTCTGTTCGTCTATTTATGAAATGGCAATCATACCCACGCGCGTGTGCTTTTGAACAGCGGTGGAGCCATGTTCTGAAAGAATGCCCTCTTAATTACTGAACAAGCATTTGAGAGAGGGGGTTTATGTTACTCTTATAATCCTCGCAAAAGTTAAAGGCACATGGAGGCGGGCTGTAATGCAGACTCCAGCGAATCCCAAGGTTGCCTCTCCTACCAGCGCTGCCGAATGTGGTGCATGCATCTCACGCGCTCTTATGTACATAATCTCTGCCGGTACACGCACTACGCTTGGCAACAGCGCTCCGCTTGAGCATTGGCCAGCGTTCGCATGCCTTTAACTTTTGCGAGCAGCATAATGAACGACCTTTTAATCATTTAACTGATATGTGAAAATATTCATGTTACTTCTTAGTTGTTAGGCTGGTATTTCAGACTACTGGAGCGCTGCTGCTCTCAGTAATTAAGCCGATACGGGAAGGTACTCGAGCTATGTTAGCCTCAGGAAGTGACCCCTAAAGCCACTACACGGTATTTGAAATGCTACCAAGTTTATTTTAAATGACGCCAGTGGCAGTCGCCGGGTCTTAATCGTTACAGGTATCTGGTTCAATCATCGAGATTTGCTGTAACCTACCTAACGTGCCCAAGCATCTCTCATTTGCTGTTCAGTCTAGTGTTGTTTGGGTAGACATGTAGGAGGAATAACATTATGTGAAATTGTCTGTTGGTTTTATTTGCAGTTTATATTTATCACAGTACTATAAAACAATGTTTATTGATTGAGTTAAGTTTTGCATATGGACTGAGCTTGAATGTATACAGAAATTCCATGGTGTCATCACTTCCAACAAATTCACAATTTAAGGTTGTTTGGAAACTTTGAACGCACTGGGTCCAAGTCACACACACACACACACACACACACACACACACACACACACACACACACACACACACACACACGCACACACACGCACACACGCACGCACACACACACAAAAACAAACAAAGCACAAACCATAGGTCAGCAACAGTTCCAATTCAAGAAAATGTAGATGAAATAGGGACTATCGGGGAACTAAGTCCAATGAAATTGTTGCCTCTCATTACAACTTGTTTTAGAAGATTTGACTGGACTGTTCGCTCTTCAGTCTAAATCCCATTATCATTTTTGGGGAATGTTTCCCTTTGCTGTTTCTTCAATTCCCTTCACATTACTCTCCAGTGACTCCATTCCGGTGTGGTGGATCCATTCCTTCCGTTCCCTTTTAATGCTCATCTACATTTGTATTTATAACACTATAGGAGTGTGAAGTTAGTATCTTTCCGACTTCCGTGTAGTAAACATCGCAGGACAGTGCCTGATCAAGTGCAATGTCCGTTCGCATTATTAGCCGTCTCTTGTTCATTTCAGGCAGGAAACAGAGATGTTACCCCCACTATGGATTTGCATGACGTCACTCGCACAGATCCGTGGCTAACGAGAAAGACAAGCTACGGCGGGAATCGCAGTTGCGTAGTAATGGTAGTCTGATACATTTGTATACCATCATGATAAAGCTGTATCCTTTGCATGGATGCAAGGAACAATTGTTTTGGTTGTTTAGCACATGGATGTATTAGGCGATTGTGTTGTTACTTCATTGGGCCATGACTGGACTACGAATTACCACACTGCAGTTCGCGCCGTAGCCTGTCTATCTCGTTAGCCATGCGCAGATCCGAGCAAGGTCATTCACCACGTCTAAAAGTCTGCCCGCACTACAGCCTAGTTACAATACTGTTAGCTACTTCCGTTGACAAGACCACACAATTAGAGTGTACCGTTTTGATAGGCAATTCACACTGAATTCCCAATCATAAATTATGTTTTTAGAAGCACATGAGATAAAATATTCAGGGGTAAAATTCCTTTTTCTTCTTTTTTCTTTCTTTCTTCAGAGGAATCCCTTGTTTTCATAGAGAGGAAGGAACCATTCCAGTGCCCTCCTGTAGTGTTCTGTCCTGAAAAGTTCGTTCTGGGCTTTACATTTCTGCGAGACATCCATGAAATCGAAATTCCCTGGCTCCGACAATGAAATTGGCAGGACAACGAAAGCTGCATACATTCCATATATACTCTTCTTATGGAAATCCTCTTTCAGTTTTTCAATTGTTGGTGGTCGGATGGAACACCCTAAACCTGCCATCGTGATGCAGAGCGTCTCATGGTATTCCTGCACAGAAACAATAAGGACCATTAATATTCGCTTCAGACACCGCCCTCTAAATGCTTTAGTATTCTTGCTCAGCCTTGTTTGACAGATTCATTTATGCTGTGATAAACTGGCATTGAATTATTTGAAAATTTAAGAAATATGGAATTAGAATCAACATCGAACACCATAAACTTCCAAAGAAAGCAATTTTAGCAGCTCATCTGCTAGCACGTACTATCTTTCACAAAAGTAAATACTCAAGTTCAGTGAGACCTGCGCGAAGGTTCACCTAATTCTCAGGCGTTCCTAAATAGATGGTATGAGAATGAAGCTTATCATACATACTTCCCTTGCTGTTCAGAGGACATGGCAGCCATTGGCTCACCTCGCAGCTTTGAAAAGCAATATTTCAGCAATCACTCTAAATTAACGAGCAAATATTGCAAATTCCACTTACTTCACCTGCAGAAAATATGCTATTATTGAGCAATTCCGCGAATATGTCATACCGAGTGTTAAAATTTGAAATCAATGTTTCACTTTTTTTACTGAGGAAAAGTATCTTATGAAGTGAAAAATAAATGTTTTTGACGTGAATATCGGTTCAAATTTCACTTCTTACCCACATATTTCCAAAACACTAAAAATAAGCGTGAATAACAGTGATTTTCATATCAATATTTCAGGAGCTAAGTACAACTGTTTTAATTTTTTTGTTCTGTACATCACACAATGACTCTTCGTCTTCGAAACGTGTATATGGCTAATAATTTTCGACATTTATAAATAATCCTTAGAGCCTGTTTAATTATTACTGTGTGTCAATGTCAGTTAGTCACGGTAAATAAGGATAAAGTCCGCTGCAGGGAAAAGTAATAGACTGAAAAAAATATCCTTTTTGATTGTGCGTCATTACAATATAACAAATAAAAAAGTATCAGAAAGTTTTCTTCTATAGTCATTCGTTTTCCCACAAAACACGTGACTAACGGACAATTAGTGCTGGCGCCCTGTGGTCGCCATACGCGTACAGTGCTTATGACCGTCATACGCGGTCAGGATAGACGTATCAGTCCGTTTCTGACTCCATGGCTAAAACACCAGCCCAAAGACAACGTGAATACAAACAATGTCTGAAGGAGCAAGGCAGTTATGCACAATGGAAGGAAAAAATAAAAGTGACTATGAGGAAAGGAAGAGCAATACTGAAACAAACAGAACAAGGAAGAGAACACCTCAAAGCTGAATATAGGAGACATAAGCAAGCACAGCGGACAAGACAGAAAATAAGAGACCAAGAAGGGATTGATAAGGATACTCCATCAACATCGGCAACTTTCAAAAGCAGACAGCATTTTGGAGAGTGCAGAAAACGTTTTGAGGAAGCATTGCTGCAATCTCCACGCAAAAGAAAAGAAATGATTCGTAAATTAGCAGTTGAAGAGGGATTACATGTAAAACCAAAGCATTCTGTCCTGGTATCAGGAAAACAACTATCAGAGGAACTTAAAAAAGTGCAATCATCAAGTTCTATCACGATGATTCAATATCTTACCAAGCTCCTGGAAGCGTATATTAGTGAAATTGAGAAACAATCTTTTGCTTTGGTGTCTGATTATGTATCACATGACAAATATGCATTTGATATTTGCTTAAGGTATATATTTTCGGAAATGTTGGATATTGTTCCGAATATTGAACTTGTGAAAGTGATTTCTGATGGAGCTGCTAGTCATTTTAAGCAGAAATACACATTGAGTCATGCGACATATCTTTCCGAAGTATTTGGAATCCAAATTGAATGGCACTTCGAATCCTATAACGGAAAGGGAGCAGTAGATGCGATTTGACGACAAGTGAAGAGGATGGCCTAAACAGCTGCGAAAGCAGGAAGCAGAATTCAGAGTGCTGAAGAATTTGTTAATACTGTTAGAAAGAAAACCAAAATATGTGTTCTTGAAGTTTCTCTGCCTGAAATTGAAGAAGCAAAAGAATTTCTCAGCAAAAGATTTGAACGTATTTTACTTATGCCATCCACTCAGCGGGTTCATTATGTGAAAGTATTAGGTTTCAGTGTTGTGGAATATGCTTTTCTTTCATGTGCGGAAAGTGTCAGAATGATGCACAACTTTCGGAAATAAAAACAGTGTAGTGATATGCGCGTGTACTACGAGGCTACTGCATTTAGCGTTCCTGCACTATAAGGAGTCCAATCATGTGATACAGGTATGTGCTGTGTGCTGTGTGCTCTCATGTGTCGTCTTTGTTATGGTTTTGATTCAGCTTTTTATACTTGCAACGACGTAACTGTAATGAGAAATGAGAGCTGTCAACATGTTTATTCTGTTTATGTTGCATGACAGTAATGTTTCTCCAAAGGATATGATTATTGTCAAAACGATAAATACAATTACACACCTGTATGTATTACATGTATGTAACGTATAATACGTATCACTGCGATTACCATATGTCATATATACCATGTAAAACAAACTATGATTTACCATATGTTACATATACCATGTAAAACAAAGACAAGGTATTACAATTTTCGCAAATGTCAGTTAGTGACAAACTCATGTCAGTTAGCAACGCTGACCTTTGAATAAATATCTCCAGATGAGAATAACATACCAAACGTTTTTTCAGGTCATTTGAAAGCTTATAAGTTCCTCTCTCAAGTGATTTTTCAGAACAAATCAAATACGAAAACTTTCAGAGAAAACGGAGGACAAACGTTTGAAGTTGGACCTGCAGTTGACAAAAATGTCAGTTAGTCACGAAAAGTTTAGCGCTCATTATTAAATAATTGTTTCAATTTTTTAAGGTTTTTATATTTCCTATCACAACCGCCAATGTATTCTCTGTCATCGTATGTCGTTAAAATAACATTTTACACCTATATTGACCATTAGACAGGCATTTTAAGAAGAAAATGTAGTATAAATGTCAGTTAGTCACACGCGAAATTGCTCTATTGGATTTTGTTTAAATAGTGGACCAAAAGTAATAATGGTGCCAGTGTTGAACTCTTTGCTTACCAAGGTAAGCTGAATCATCCAGACAGAGCTCTTATACTCACGAGCAGCTGAAGGCGTTAAGGCACTGTGCCGCGGAACCAGAGTGGTTCCCTGAAATGGGATCGAATACCATATAGTACAGTTTTTAATTTTTGTTTTCTCCCTTTCTGTCTTAACAGGAACATCATTATATAAGTTGTGCCAAACATAGAATTACACAACATTATAATATTGCTGCAATAGGATTGAAATTTTAGAACTGAAAGCTTTAGAATTTATTGATTACAATTGCTGCAAATAAAACGGAATACGCCTACTTCAAATTTCGATCATTCTTCCAGAAATTAATACCTAATATTTTCCTTAAATCTACATTACAAACTACAAACCGCTGTTAACATTATTGCCTTTATGTTCACCTCCAATTAACTGTTTGAAATTAATTGAAAATTAATTGAGAATCAATGCACGTACGTCATAAGAGAATTAGGATGAATTAGGATACAGTTTGTTCACTAGCTCATGGTTCCTGGGAGGAATGCAGCGAGACAGTACGTCAGTAAACAAATCTGATATCTCAAACAGCAGTCCTGCTTCTAATCGCGCTTGCGATAATGTTGCCAACCTTGGAATGTGTATACACTCTAAGCCACTCAAAGTAGCGAAACCTAAATGTTATTTTTAGTTCATGCAGTATATTTAGCTTATAAAACATAAACGTTATGTTCAACTGCTCCATCTTTCTCCCTCTGATCATTTTGTATCTTTTCTATAGGTTTACAAAAATCGTGCCAATCCCTTCCGGTTACAAGTGATATACCCTCGAGCGTTACATCGTACAATTCATTTAAGGAAATGTCACCTGTTACATTTATTTTGACTATTCCTTTTACCTTGGCCCAAACTAGATCTATGGAATTGAGATCACACATGTATGGGGACAAGCAAACGACAGTGTGGCCGAATGAAACCAAAAACGTACTCACTTTAGAAACCTCTTTAGGTTTGTTTCAATCATCCTGTAAAAATCTGTTTTACACATGGAACTATCACTCTTGAAACCTTTGTTCTACAACAACAATATCCTAGCAGATTTCATAGTACTCTAAGACGGGGATTTATCTACTTCTACACTCCACTTTTCTTTACTTCGGAGATAACGCTAGTGACTCGTCCAATTTTTAACTGGAATTAAGAGATATTAGCATATTAGCGAGCGAATATAGCGGGAATAACATTGGAGGTAAGTTGGCAACCTAACCAGCAACAGCGTTATCTACGATGTTTGTAAAACTCGGGTTACACAAGCGTGGAATACCTCTCCTGTCCCCTTCAGACCCCTAAGACCAGGAGCTGGTGAACAGACAGTACCACTATCACGGATTTAGGAATCTTATCACGCATTTAGGAGCCATCGTCACAAAACTTATTTTTACAATTTTTTAGTATATTTATACAACTTTTCATTCTCATTCAGGTAAAATATGCTCTAGAACATTCTAATTGTGTTTTGAATCGTTATTTAAATGACTTTTCTCCATTTATGACCATTACACAACACTTATTCAAAACTATTACGAAATTATGAAACCTTACCGCATACTGTGCTTAGTTTAAAGAACTTCAATTGAAGGAGTTTATTCTTAAAAGCAAGTTGCATGTAATTGTTGCCAGTTTGAAAAAAAAAAAAAAATATAATTTTATAATGATGCGGGTTTTGATACTTTGTTACATTAATCACTTCATATCATCCTTCATCCCGTTAGGTTTCTTTATATTGTTGTGCAGTGTATTATCATCAATCATTTATGGTTTAGCGGTTATTTAAAACTGTACACAACTCTTTCTCATTGAAGAGTACTTTAAAAACTATTTTCTGAAAATTCATGATATACATGGTATTTGTCATGTAAATATCCTAAGGCATTTTATTCAAAATCGTGAGAGCCAATTTTGAGAAAATAAAAAAATCATAGCTCATTGTTTATGCAAGGTGCAATTTGAGATAGATTATCTTGAATATGTTCATTTCACATCTTTGGAAGATAGCGAACTTATATACAACATTTAGTACTTATATTACAATTCGTTTTTGAGTTATGCTATTTACAAGCACACATTACCCGCCCGCGGACGCATTGCTATTTTTGTTTGTTCGTTTTCTTTATATCCTGGGCCTCAAAATATGTGTTGCCAGTTAAATCTCAATAGCGATGTTTTGGGTGAAACGCAATTATTTCCTGTGCCTACTAAGCACGTGGCATGGAAAGTAAAATGTCTTTGAAAATGTGTTTCTCTGGAGATGAGACTTACCTAGATCGTTTTCTTGCCCTAAAAATTCTTCTCCAGTTAATTTCTTCAGCATCCACTGAGAAAATTTCAGGGCTCGAAACGTACAAGATTTTAACATTAGGTGCAGAAGATTATGTGCTTCTACATGAATATAAACAATCAGAGAAACTAATCTTTACCTGATCAACACCATTAATCCACTCCAAAGCTCTCACAAATGAGTGATCACCAGGACTCGGGTTTTTAGGCAAATACATGATTTGTTTACGTCCTAATATGAACTTGAAACTTAGTTTAATGTTCTGGATACTCACACTGGACCAAGCATTTAAGCTTTATTGCACATAAAATGCATATTTTCTGACCTTTTATGTAAATAGATATTTTCGAATATTCACATAAATTACACAAAAATCGCATACAGGAAACCTTTTTAAAATAATTTTCATATATTCACATGAAATCATATAAAAACCAGCAGCAGAATTATTTCTAACAAGTCACCAGACATTTCTTTAATGCTCGATTACACAGGCCAGATGTCGCAATTTGTTATTCATTATTGGAAAAACTGATATACCAGCTATAGTATTCCTTCAGTTGGATGAAGGTATAAACATCCTGCTTTCTTCAGCTATATGAGCTCGCAAGATAACAGAGAATTCCTCCATTGTACCTGTTATTGCTTCACAGCCTGACTAGTATATATATATATATATATATACCTGTTAAGCTGTATAGTCAAAAATCATCCGCGAATCCACAAAGATTATACATCTTTTTTATGGTCTGTTGCGTTGGCAAGTTACATATTGACAATTCTGAGTAGGGCAAGGTGGCCTAAATCGCACCAGTTTATAGAAACATCAACATAACTTTATAAACATACAAAATCGTAACCGGAAATATTGCTCATTGATATTTTAGTACTTAAGCATTCTGTGACATTTTCCTGAAATTTTTAAGAAATAATATTTTAAAAATACAAATTTCTTGCAATTGGTGCCATTTAGGAAGCTGTTGCCGAAATCGCACCTCACTAATTTACATTGAATCCAACTGAGTTAACATTTAATTGGACTCTTAAGTCTTCTAACATTCAACATGAAATACAATTAAAGAGGCAAATAATATAAAAAATGACTAAAGTCAAAATGTCAAATATGACAATTAGCAAATGTCACAAAAGAAAAGAATACCCTTTTATTGTTGCTAGCACATTCTTCATGGACCCATTTTGCACACGCTTGACACTGAACTATATTTTCCATCTTATCCTCACAAATGAAGCAAAACCACCATGCTTTATTTTTCGTTGATCCTAGCCTGTTTTGGCAAACTTTTCCTCAAGAGCACCCTTCTGGATTTGCACTTGTTCATGCCTTAGAATTTTCGAAGCAGTTCGTGAGTTTTCTCTTAAATTTCTCGACCTTTTTGTTTGCAGAATCTTTTCACTTTCCCTACTACGTATAGTGAAGTAGAGGAAGTATTCCACCCAAAAATTCGATGTCGAGATTTCACCGGAAATATGTTTTGAGACCCCCTGAATAAAACAAAGCATTTTTAGAAAAAGGTCCATGTGTGTGTGTGCGTGTGTGTGTGTGTGTGTGTGTGTGTGTGTGTGTGTGTGTGTGTGTGTGTGTGTGTGTCCGTTTGTATACAGCGCAACTCAAAAACGAAAAGTCGGCTAAAAACCAAAATTGATAAGTTTAATGCCTTTAAAAAATGCGACATCGAAAATTTTGATTTTCTTGAAAATGGCTCTAACGATTTTGATAAAAATGACATATGTTTGAGATATTTTTATGACAAATGAAATGTATATCTTGAATTTTTTGGCTATATCCCGTGTATCCTATTTACTCTGGATGAGTTTTGCATAACTGGTAAACCGTAAGAGATAGACAAAATGTTACTCTACAAAAAATGTAGATCTAAAATACACAATTTATGTCTGAATAAATTTTTCTGTAGAACAAACCATTTCGGAGATACGCCTTGTTATTTGTGAGAGTTTTGGAGAACTTATACTTCTGTTAAATGGAAGATTGTTATTCATTTTTTATGTTAACCGTGCAAAGAGAAAGGAATTTGAAAGCTTTAGAGGATTTGACTATCGCTCAAAGCCTACTGTATTTCTATATTCTCCGTGTACTTACAAGAAAATACTCTCAAATAACACGAAGAAGATATATGCATAAGAGTTTGTAAGAATGGTTAGTACAAGAGTAGAGAAAGTCATGTGAGTGTAAGACATCAGATTTTTACTTTCTCTATTGGTAAGTAGGGGAAGTATTGCATTCCACCCAAAAATTCGATGTCGAGATTTCACCGGAAATGTTTTGAGACCCTCTGAAAAAAAAAAAAAAAAAAAAAAAAAAAAATAAAAAAAAAAAAGGGATTTTTAGAAAAAGGTCCGCGCGCGCGTTTGTATGTATGTGTGTGTGTGCGTGTGTGTGTGTGTAGTCAGTCTGTCAGTCTGTCTGTGTGTGTGTGTGTCTGTCAGCCTGTGGACAGCATAACTCAAAAACGAAAAGTAGGTTAAAAACCTAAGTTGATATTTAAGTTTAATGTCTTACAAGGATGCGAAACGAAGATTATGAAGAAAATAACCCCGTCCTAAACTACCCTTTACACGGAAAATTTTTCGAAAATTTTGATTTTCTTGAAAATGGCTCTAACGATTTTGAGTAAAATGTCATATGTTTCAGGTATTTTATGACAAATAAAATGTATATCTTGAATTTTCTGACTATAGCCCCTGTAGTCGTATTTACTGTGGACGACTTTTGCATAACTGGTAAACCGTTAGAGATAGACCAAGTCATACTATACAAAAAATGTAGATGTTGCTAAAATACACAATTTATGCCAGAATAAATTTTCTTGTAGGGTGAACCATTTCGGAGATATATTCTTTGTTATATGTGTGAGTTTCGGAAAACTTAAAACTTTCTTGAAACGAAACGTCGTTGTTAATGTTTTTTATATGTAAAGTGTGCAAGGAGAACGGGATCTCAAAGCTTTAGAAGATTTGACTATCGCACAAAGCCTACTGTATTCTAATATTCCCGTTGCACCTGCAAGGAAATAAGCAATAATATAATCTGTACAAATGTTTATCTTAACTAACACGAAGAAGATATAGGAATAAAAGTTTGTAAGAATGGTTAGTACAAGAGTGGAGAAAGTCATGTGAGTGCAACACATCAGATTTTTTCTCTTCTAGTAGCAGTTTATAGGGTGTTTGTTTTAACACCTCTGATTTTTGTGCATCTTCTGACAAACGTTTTCCTTGCTTGCTGGTAATCTGGGACTAATCTGTTTCATTTAAATTTGGCATTCTTTTCACGTTCTAATTCTTGAGAACTGCCTATAGGTGATACAGGATCTACCACATTGCTAGTTTGTTCTAGCAACTAACCTGGTGTTCGTTCCATTGTGTCGGCAACTGGTGCTAGAATGTTAAGTGCAAGAAAGTCTGTGTCTGAGCACATTTCTGTCAAGAGGCCAAACACAGGCGATTTTGAAACCAGTGTTAGACGTGCATGCTGCTTTAGCACAGGCTTCAGAAAAAACACCTGCCACACTGAACTGAGTGACCCTCTCCTCTTTCCGCAGATGTTTCGTTACAACTTCATCACAATGCAGCGTTTTGAAGGAAGACAAGTCAAGGGGCTGCAAGCGGAGGTGCGATTTGAGCAAACCGTAGTAGCGCGATTTCGGCTAAGCGGCCATTTCATGTTTTTCTCCGCACTACTCCTAACCACGTGTAATTTTAACGAGCATTTTATTCTAAAACTGTAGCTAAAGCAAGCATCTATCCTAAAGATATAGTAAGAATATGATAAACAACTTAGCAATAGTTAGGATGTTTAGACGATTGCAAAAACTGCAGAAATATGAATAAAAAGTTCAGATTTATCAGACTTATACAAAAACGAAACGAACACCACCAACTACACCAAATTACTGCGCAAGCAGACGCAGGTCTAGTACTTACAAAAAATAATGCAAGGTGGCATGCGCAGACAGAAACAGTGTTTCTAATGGAAATAGTGTGATTTATGTAACGTCACCCTATATGCCCAGAAGGAAAAGTAGTGTACATTACCGTGTGCAAAAATATGCCGCGGAATTTAAGGTAGTTTCAGTTATGATGGTAAAATCCTGTATTTTAAGCAATTTTATAAAGGTATAATGGCAGACCAACGTTTGCAAGTAACACAGCATTTAAGATGTAACAAACATGAGGCAGCTATATCAGGCTTTACAGAAAAATATTTTATTAATGATCCACTGCCAAGCACTTCGGCAGAACCTTCTAATTTTCTGTGTATTGTGAGGATTTGTGCAGAGCATTAATTTCAACGGACATACCCATTTCATAAGTGAATCAACTTCAGTTTAAAACATTCTAGGACTGGCAGTTAGTTATCCAAAAATGATTCACGTCACCTGTATTGTTCATGGATTGCATAGAATATGTGAGTTTTAAAAAAAATGTTGTTTTAACGACGCTGTCAATTGCCAGGATCACATCGGCGTCGTCGGTGTGCCGGACTTTGGTCCCGCAGGAGTTCTTTTACATGCCAGTAAATGTACTGACATGGAGCTGTCATTTTTAAGCACATTTAAAAACCATCGGTCTGGGCCGGATTTAAACCCGCGACTTTGGGATCAGTAGCCCAGCGTCTAACCAACTGAGCCACCCAGTCCGAAAGAACATGCGAGGAAGTTAGAACCATGTTTCCTGATATTGTCAAATTGATTTCTAATGGGAAAAAGTATTCATCAAGTCACCTATAAGGATTGGCATTTTTCACAAAAAAATTTAAAAAATCAAAGCATTGCCTGCCTCCTGCGCCTGTGGTGAGTCGTTGGGGTTAGCCGCAGTTCAGTACTACGCAGAAAACCTAGATGGCTATGCTGCTGTCATAAATGTACTAAACTGTAAAGAAGCAGTTAAATTACAATTCTTCAAGTACTTAGTGACCTTTCCGGTCCAGAGGTTCCTCTGCTCCCCAACAGGCGTCTGACCCTAGGCTGGCTTGTAAGTCCTAGGGGGTGTAAGTCCTATATATGTAAAGGGGAGGGTAATCAGGGAAAAAGAAGTGTTCGCTCTGTGATTCCATAAGAAACTGAAATCGCCTTTGAGAGAAGCAGTTCAAGTAGTTCAGGTTCAGGTTGGGGAAGAAAAGACAATGTTCTTTCTGGTCCTTCAGCATAAAGCTTAAAAAAATGAAAGGAAGTGCTCGGAAATAATAGTGGATTCAGCATAATGTGAAAAATAAAATGTGTTGCATGGTCAGTATGAAGAAATTATTGATGTGAGTGTGACTGATATTTCATGTTATAATTATGCTAGACTTACTTCTTGTGACATGGAGCGATCATTCTCAAAATTCATGACACGTCTTCGTGACAATTGCCAATCTTTCCGAAAGGAAAATTTGAGGAACCATATGGTCGCATACTGTAACTTTACAGTACTTGGTAATTCCTTCCAGGAATAATGTCTGGTGAGTACCACGTACATTTATATTAGCTTAGATATTCAGATCTGAAAGTAAACATTTATTTGTTTTGGTGCATATTTTTGACATTTTAGCACATTTAGCACCTAAAATTCCGAGCCCTGATAATCACATTTCCCTTTTTTTTTTCAGAGAAATTTCCCATAAATTTCTATCTACTTACCTCTAAGAGCCTATCGGTGCAAGTGGTACGCACTTTCTCATTGGAACTTGTATTCAAGAAGTACTGAATGTCAATGCAAGGACTCGTAAAGTTCGGCAACTGAAAGTCCACAAATCTGATTCCATCAAGTTCTCCACAGGATGAGTACCGGAACAGGACGTTGTTTACCCAAAGGTCTCCATGAGAAAGCACCAGAAAATCATCTTCTTCGTGATCATCCAAAAGCTGTAATAAGGAAGACAAAAAATCCTTGTCGACCAAGGCTGTCAACTTGGACGAATACTTCTCCAAATGTTCTACATCCTTCACTTCCTCTGACAACGTTCTCAGCATACCTTCAAGACAAACGAAACAACTTTTATTTACTTTTTGTATACAGAAAGGAAGGAAGAAAAGAACACGTAAAGAGAACAAAGCACTGTGCAGTAATTAGTTTACCTATCCAGCGCTTGATAGCAATTACAGTTACGATAGGAATAAGAGTTAAACATAGGTTTATGTACATCATTAACCATTAGATATATTGCAAAATTGTGATACGAGTACCATGTGATAAAAGACTAAACTGTTGTTTTATTCCGTGTGAAGTGCTGTGTGGAACTGAAATCGTGACTGGAGATATGGATTTGACGTGGTGCTGACTGTAACATTTTTCTATATGGAGACGCGTGAAGTAAACATGTCGGTGAAACCTAAGCAGGCGACTTCATCATAATGAGATATCGCTGCTACAGAAGACAAGTAAGTGACTTGCATTTGAGCTTTAATCTTAATGTTTCGGTGTTTAACAACGATTGCGCGAGCTATTGTGTCTGTGTCGGCTGCTGCTGTTATCCTTCGGGAAATCGGCGGAGGCTGTTTGGCAAAGCTGTGGCGGTATTCTCAGAGGAAAAGTTATATAGCTCATGATTTTCAATAGGTACAGACTAAAAAGTTTACTTGTAATTATTGTTAACACAAAGTAGTTGATACTTATAACCGTTACATGAAAATGGTTCATGTGTTATTTATTTTTTGTTGTTTTAACGACGCTGTCAATTGCCAGTATCACATCAACGTCGCCGGTGTGCCGGAATTTTGTCCCGCAGGAATTCTTTTACATGCCAGTAAATCTACTGACATGGAGCTGTCGGTTTTAAGCACACTTAAAAACCATCGACCTGGGCCGGATTTGAACCCGCGACCTTGGGATCAGTAGGCCAGCGTCTAACCAACTGAGCCACCCAGACCGACAAATGGTTCATGTGTTCCAGGTAGAGCAAGTTGCAGTTGTTTTCGTTCTTCAGAATGATGACAATAATAATGGAGATGTCCAATAGTACCTTAATTGTCCATCGGACATTAGTCTTCGCACGAAGAAGTTAGAGGAGGTTACTCAAACCTAAGTTGCCACTTTGCCACCCTCACTGCGTTAGAACAAACCGAAACCTGCCTTGAAGTTGGATTCCAGGATCTCCATTGTCACCGCAGGCAGCACTTCCACTCAACACAGCTTTCGTTCATTCAGCATCAGCTCGACACCGTTTCTACACAGCTACGGACCGTCGAAAAGGCTCAGCTAGCAGAAGAGGCAGCCATAGGAATAACTGGATCGGCGAAAATTACATTCACGACACAGTTTCCACTTTTTATGATATTTTAATATTTTGTGACAATCGATGGCATGCAGGTCGGTAGACGAGCCAAAGTCCTTCTAAATACTTGCATTATGTATTGCTAGGTGTATAGTTGATATTCCTGTTCCCAAATAGAACGAGGATGACACACTGTCTTGACACTACGCAATGCCATTTAGGGTAGGAGTTCTAGCGAGAGCAACGAGTAGTTACAAATACAAATAGATCTAACATACACAATGGGTGCAGTTAGTGCATCTTGCTTACCGTCGCATTATTTTTTGATACCGCAATTATTGACTCTGGTAAGAACAATGATTTTATAAGAAAATAATAAGGGAGATAGATTAATAATTGCTATAAATAATTTCTATATGCTAAAATTAATGCACAATATAAGAATAACGAGTGCCAATTTTGTAAGGGAAAAACAGGTCATTAGCTGGCCAACTTCCGTCTTTAGGAAAAACAACTAGTTTAGAATAGGAGCTAGAATTAGGAGTTCGAGTAAAAGCAGTCGACAAGGAATTCATTAGCTTAGGGGTCTGTTAACTGAAATTCATGACGTTCAGAAGTCAGATTAGCGTGCAGAAACATACGTAGACAAACCTCTGAAAATTAGAACTACAAAATAAATCCTTAGAATTTAGCAAGCAACCGAGTGAAATTTTTGTTTCAGATGCGAATTAAAAGGTTGAGTTTTGGCAACGTAATGGAATACTGATGATTTAGGCGGAACTTATGTTGATAAAAGAACGGAAATTTCTAAACCTCGCGTCTTTTCTTCCGTGTCTTTCGTTGTCTTACGCAACTGTTTTGCTGTTATTAACTATCGGAATTCCGTAGCGCATAAAGACCGCGCTCGGATTATACACCGTTTTGCATTTCAAAACTTATTTTTTGTTTTTTTTCAATCTGAATGGTGATCCTAAACGGATTTTTTGTGCTGAATTTGAAAACAATCTTCATTTTCTCCCATTACGTCAAGTTTTCAAAATATTAATACATAACAAAAATTAAATTAAAAATTTGTGAAATGTAATAAAAATTACTTTCAACAAGAATTTTGTATGAAAAACCAGGTCACAATTATAATTTGTTATTTGCCACTAATTAATCACCAATTAATAATAATTATGAGCACATTCATAACCTGACCTCAATATTGCACTTCAAATTTTCTCCTCTTTGATCTTCTTGCATATTGTTCAGAGCAGTCCCTTTTTAACATGCAACAATAGTCCGCTATCTTGTGAACACCCCACTTCCCTTGGTACCTCAGTTCCAAATTTTTATATCTTGGTGAAATCTTTCGCCCTATTCCTCACTAAAATCTTCTAAATTATTGTATTGTATTATATAATTTAGATGGGAATGAAGAAAATGCACTTTGACATCACTCGTGTTGCGACCAATTTGTTTAAAATTTTGTAGCATCACTTTCACTATGTTAACATAATTTGGGTCAATTTTATTTCCAAGGAAATTAAAAACAACATTTCTGAAAGCATTCCAGGCATCATTCACTTCTCGACTCACAGCATTCTCGAACTGACTGTCCATCAGTTTTCGAATTTGTGGGCCAACGAATACCTACGCCAGCTTTAATTTTTTTCATTGGATAATGAAGGAAATGTAACCTAAATGTATTTTAAGTACTCACTTTCCTTATCTAGAGGCTTCACAAATTGTTTCATTAAACCCAATTTCACATGGAGGGGTGCCAACAATACTTTTGAGGGATCAATAAGAGGTTCACTTTTTATCTTATTGTTTTTTTGTACCGGTGTTAAAGTAGTCCTACGTGGTCACTGTTCCCTTTCCCAGTGTACTGACCTAGCTCTGCTATTGCTTTCAAATAAGAAACAAGGATATTTTGTGAAACCAGCTTGCTGATCAAGTAATAGTCCAATGATCTTGAAATCTCCACAGGCTAGCCATTGATGGTTTTCGTACTGTAGTTTTTGTAACAAAAATTTAACATTTTCATGTATCTCCTTCTATAATTCTATAACCTCAAGTAACTCATTATTAGTCCCCATTAAATGTATGTCAACTTAACCGGTGTTACCTATCATCACACACTCATGCATACCCTGGGAAGAAGATCCCATCGTTCACAACTCTGGGAGAACGTTATCATTTTGTAATGGATATAATGATATAAAGGTACCCGTTACGTTACCTTTGATCGCTATTCTATTCCATAACACACCTCTTGTGGATTCACGAACTTCAAAATTGTATGGAAGATCAAGATGGACGGGACCGAACCTGCCTAACCGTGCCATTTTGTTTCTTTTATAATTTATATAGCTTTAACCAGTTGAGAAACGAGAACATTTTGAAAAAGAAAGAAAAGTAAATTTAAAAAAAAGCTTTTAAAACGGTTACAGAATTGCTCTTTAAGCCTGCTTGACCATCAATGCTCACCGTTGCAGAAATTCCTTATTATATCCTTTGATTCACTGAAAAGGCTTTTTTGAAATACGGAGAAGTCCATGGATTTGCATTCCATAAGATGAACACTAGCGGCGTGGTAACGTGCCAGCGTACGTAGAACAAGAGAACAGTGCTTCAGATCCAGGCCGAGGCGTCGTTGGGCCATCCGGAATCCTCCTTGTTGCAGATCTTCCATCACCACTATTCCGGGTGTTGAGTACATGAAATAGGCTCCAAAAGGTTCCAAGTCTGCCAATAAAACATCCCATATGTTTATTAAACCAGATTTCTCTTAACATTTGCAGACAAAAATACAAGTTTGCATACCTGCTGATGATGTATACTCTGTCTGAAACCAGGTCCCATGGAAGGCAACTAAGATCGCACTAATAATCTTGTTTAGAAAGCAGAATGTTGTTCGTCAACAAATAGGGCAATTTAAGGGGGAGGGAGGGGGGCGTTGCGCAGTTGCAGCAAAGGCAACAAAGGATTATGTTGTTACTGTCTAATATTTTTACCAACCTTTTACGTACATTTTCTTGCAAAATTAAGCTGATAAGTGATCACATAGCTTTATTATTTTATCATCTAAGACCTAGATTCCAGGTACTTATATTACTAAAAGTACTGCACCCCACCCCAAATTTCTATATCGGCATTTCGCTGAAAATACGCCTTTTGAGACTTGGTATAGTTCAGCGTCTTCCAGGAATATGACACGAAGATTTTTCAGAAAAAATCCCCCCTCCCCTCAAGGTAGCCATTAGAAGGAAATGTTTTAACAATTCTTCATACAAGACCAACGATTTTCACTAAACAACACACGTTTAAGTCTTTGCATGAATAATAAACACGTATATTGACTATTTTGTCAATAGTCTGAGTTGCTATTCATTCCGAAGTGAATTTTAAATAACTAGTAGATAGATAAAAAGCAATAAAACCAAAATGTACTGTATAAAACAGTAGATTTTGCAAAATACTCAATTAGAAACAGTTTCAAGTTGGTTGCGATAGTTCCCAAATAATTGTGAATCAGGTATGACAATCTACGAGTATTTCGGAAAGATTTTAGTGATAGTTACATGAGAGCGCCTTTCAACCAATACGGTCTCATTGATGCCTTATTCACCAATCAGAATCAATCAGTTTTAGACCGTACTGTACTCTGCTGCAATTGGACTAGGAATATAGGAGGCCTATTTTATTGCATTTTCCTGTTCACTATTGCGAACCAAACAACAAAAAGGAACTGACGCCCAAAGAAACGATCTCTACCATGAAACACGTAATTGCAAACACCGAGGAGCACATTAAGAACATGCAGCAACACATCACAACAATAGAACAAAACCTGACAAAATTCATTCAAGAAGTAGCAAACAACATAATCACACAATTACTGACCACACTCATTCCCCCAATATACGACGCCACGCCCCCCAACCAACGAAACAGGCTACTACAGAGCATCAACCAAACTGCAAGAAAAACGATGAAAACAGCCGTAAACACAGCCAAAATCGGCAACCAACTAGCTGTATTCGTGAACCGACAACAACAATAAGCACAACCCACACACCAAGCACACACACGCACATCAGAGACATCAATGGCGGTCACAACAGCAACATCCCAGACACATCACAACATCAAACTACTTCATCTGAACATCAACGGAATTGCAAACAAAAGACAACAACTGACAGACCTCCTAACATATCATCAAGCAGACATAATCACCATTAATGAAACGAAATTACACAAGCAAAGAAACTTCTCATTCCACCCCCTGCAAATCTTCCGAAAAGACCGAACACATGGATTTGGAGGCGGAGTACTCATCATGGCAAGAAACGAGCTCAACCCCAAACAGATAAACACACCACCCATCTTCAAGGACCTCGAGCTAATACTAATCCAAGTCACCATCAATAGACAAAAGATCCACGTAGCCACAATCTACGTCCCCCCGAGCTCACCATTCCCCACCGACGCACTTCACTACCTGAATGACAACTACCGGAATTTAATAATTGCCGCAGACCTGAACGCAAACAGCACCGCCCTACTAGATGAAGTCACTAACTCCCACGGCCGCGAACTTGAGAAAGTTCTCCGCCGCACCCAACTCAAGCTAGTGCTGATACCAGGGCCAACAAGGGTAGGAGGACCCAACCAACAATCGACCTCCCCCGACAAGATTTTGGCCTCAAAAAGCACCTTTCCCCTCGTCGAAGACATTACCACTGATGCACCCCCGGACACCGACCATAGCCCAGTAATTGTCACTTTGAGAACAAAACCATGGATAACTCAAAGCCAAAGGACCATCAAAATAAAAGACTACGAGAACGCTGACTGGGATATATTCAAAAAAACCACAGAACGACTCTCCAACAACCTGCAACACCCTCCCCTAGAAACGTGGCACGACATAGATTCATATGCCGAATCTATAACAAAAATAATCACCGAGGCCCAAAGAGCAGCAGTACCGGAAAAAATCATCAACGTAAACCAGTACAGCAGACCACTCCCACCACACATAATAACTCTAATAAAGCAAAAACGACAAGCCCACAGACAATACATCAAAACACACCATCCAGAAGACAAAACAATAGTAAACAGACTACAACAAGAAATAAAACAAGCCATCACGACACACAACAACAACTGGAGCTCCCTGCTCGCCAAAATCACCGAGAGCCGCACCAGAGACCCCGCCAAATTTTGGCGCCTCATAAAAACCACAAAGAAGAAAGCCTCCCCCCAATACCCCATAAAGAAAGATGGCCAACCCATCCACGACATAACGGAGAAACTAGAAGTTTTCAAACAACATTATGACACAGTATTCAGAACACCAGAAGACACAACATTTCACAAAACACACTATGCCCATGTTAACCGTCATATAGACACCAACCAGGCACTCTACACACCCCAATTCCCCGGCCAGGAACTAGACCCTACAAACAAAGACGAAAAACCCATTTCCCCAGAAGAAGTGGTCAACGCAATCCCGAAAACAAAAAACACCGCACCAGGACCGGATGAGATAACCTATCTGCTGCACCTACCACAATAGCTCATATTACACACATCTACAACGCAATACTGAAACATGGATACCACCCGGTAGTGTGGAAACAGGCCCACATCCTGCTGTTGGAAAAACCCGGGAAGGACAAAACCGACCCAAGAAACTACCGGCCCATTTCACTCACTTCCACACTCTCAAAACTGCTAGAAAAAATCCTGGTCAAACGACTGACGCAAATCTGCCAGGAAAAGAAACTAATACCAGACACACAAGCAGGATACAGGAGTGACATCACGATCCAAGATCAACTTGTGAGAGTGATGTCACAACTGCAAGACGCGTATAACCGAGGATTCACTACAATAGCATTCCTTGACATACAGTCAGCATTTGATAAGTGCTGGGTGAATGGGCTACTGTACAAACTCACACAAATGCAAATACCACATCGCCTAGTGAGATGGGTAGCCAGCTTCCTTACCGATCGGACCGCCAGAATAAAAATGAACGGACAGACTTCTGAACCCATCACCATGCAAGCCGGCACACCCCAGGGGAGCGTCATATCAGGCCTCCTCTACATACTATATACCTCGGACACGCCACAACCCATCCATAGAACACTCCAGCTAGCCCAGTATGCCGATGACACGGCATACTGGAGCACACACACCCAGCTAGCTGCAGCCAAAAACAAACTGGAACAGCAACTCAGAATATTTCTCAAATGGACTCGCAAGTGGAGAATCACCATCAACACCCAAAAAACTCAAGTCATTGTATTTAGGAAAAAAAGAAGAGAGAAAGACAGACAACTAAGAATTAAAATTAACAATCAGAGCATACAGAGCCAAAAGACCGTAAAATACCTCGGTATCAAAATCCACGCCAGCCTCTCCATCAAGCCACACTATGAGGAGCTCCTAAAAAAAACCCGCCCAATCCATGGTACTCTCAAGTACCTTGGAAAACTAAACCGACAAGGACTTTCATCTACAATCCTCAGACAACTATACATTACACTAATTCGACCACATCTCACGTACGCTGCTGTAGCCACCATGCCGCTCATCCACACAACTACAATAAACAGAATAAGAGCCTTTGAGAGAAAGTGCCTGCGCACAGCCCTTAAACTACTCCCGAACTACAAGAATAGCAACCTCCACCAATATGCCAGAATGCCCCCAATAGATGTACACGTAGCCGAACTAATGCTACGGTACATCCACAACGCACACACACGACCATACCGAAGAGCCCTCATCAACACAGCACAGCACATGAAAACCATCACACCAACAGATAGAGACAAAAACCCTCCACTAATCACCCTCCTCCAAGTGTATGACAAAAAGCAAGCAGCCGAGCAAGAAGAACTACAACAACACTTACAATACTTCCAGAACATTTAAAACAGCACCCCCACACCTTCAAAAAAGAAAAAAAACACAAAACACAAACAAAAAACTTTACGAGCCGTAGCAACTACAAACAAAAACCTTCCCAAACAACTAAAATCAGTCTTCTTGGGTCCCTAGAATAAGCCTAAATGCCAAGTGCCCACAGGGAACAATATACAAATATATTGTTCCTAAATAAACTCAATTGACCAGCCGTGACGCAACCGCCGCCAGCCGTGACGCAACCGCCGAAAGCTCAGCCCACAAAAATTTAAGAACCACATCTCGGCTGAAGAGGAATAACCTCCTAAGCAGCCTGGGTATGTTTTAACATACCCGAATTCCTTATTTTATTTTACTATTGCGAAAATGGTTGGTGATCACTCAAAATTTAAAAGAAACTGTACAAGATCTAGCGCGCATAATAGGAGATGAAACAGGTAAGCCACTTCGGGCTTTTAACATAACGGCACACAAAGTGCCTTTCTGCTCGCGTTGTAATCACTTCAACGATTATACTAAAATGCAACAAAATGACACTGTAATTATCTTATCGAATTACCTCTTGCTTATAATTATATTAGGTAATTTAATTCCACTTTCCAAACTCCTGCTTGCTGTGGACCTTGAGGAAGAAGGTAGAGGGATAATGATTTATCACAAGCATTCATTAAACTTAATTTAATTACAGAAAACTATCAGCACTCGCGGTATTACTGAATATAGTCTACCACAGATATGCCCAACCTTCTCTCTTTGGAGAACCTTACGTAATGCACGGCTATAACCCACTCCACTCATTTAATTGGAGGAACAGGCAGTATCCAGTGACGGACACAAAGGCGATTCCATGGCAGTTTCTAAGTCATATATTGACTTTTCTGGGAATATTTTCAGAAGGCCTCTTCATTCTAGATGATGTTTGCATAAATGGTAAATATTAAGAGGCAGACAAAAGTTTACTAAACAAAAAACGTGGATCCAGTTAAACCACACAATTTATGTCAAATACTTCGTTTTTCTTTTGAGTGAACTATTTCCAAGATATTCTTTCTTATTTTTTTGAATTTGCCAATACTTATACTTTTATACTTTTTTTTTTAAATAGGAATATGTTATTCCCTTTTTTATCTTTTGGCCTTGCAAAGAGAACGGAATTTCAAATATAACACATAGTAACCAACTCTTAAAGCATTTCACTATCGCTTAAAGGCTACTGTATTCTCATATTCCCCTTGCATCTACAAGAAAATTAGCAATAATAGTCTTTCTGCAATTGCTCATGCCGATTAAAATGAAGTAGATAGAGAAATAAGCATCTGCAAGAATAGTGTGCATAGCTCTAGATTTGGGTATTTGCAAGCAGAGTTACCCCAATTGGAACTATGTTAAAAATCTGTATCGCAATAGGAGCTACACCGGAAAGTCTTTCGGCATGGATACCAAACCAGTCCTTAGATGGAGTGAGTGAGTGAGTGAGTGAGTGAGTGAGTGAGTGACTGAGTGGGTGAGTGAGTGAGTGAGGATTTGGGTTTAAGGGCCCGTCGACAACTAGGTCATTAGGGCCCAACCTTAGATGGAAAATGGGCTCATGATGATTAATATTTCTACAGCCAAAAACGATATAGTTCACCTGGCCACATTTAATAGCCAGTTCACAATTCAGCAACACTGTCGATGCGACATGAGATACGATGATACTTCACAAAATATGGCGTACACAATGAATTGATAGGTTTTAACACTGCCACAGGGAGCTCGGGCGAAAGCACGTACCTTTTCTTGTATTTTTGTATATATTTGAACGCAATTCATACACTTTGGGGCAATTTAATATTTATTCTCAAAAAGAATCGCTTTCCTGGAGGTTGATGCCATCACACACATCGATGCCGCACAGTCAAAGTCTACTAAGAGTTAACTTTCACAGCATAGATTTGTTCGCGTTCCTGCGTTCCTATTGGACAATTGTTCTTGTCTCTCATGTCATGTCGCTAGTGTTGCTGCACTGTGAGTTGTGTATAATACATTAAAGTGCCTACCTGGTATCACATCCTTCAACGCAGCATGCATTTCCGGTAGAACTTCACTCAGCATCCTTCGTTCTCTTGTAAACGAGGTGGACATGGTCAAGACGACTTCCCCATAGATATCGACGTGGAAGAGGCGTTTGATGATAATGCTTAAGGGATCTTTCTTCTGTTCCAATTTAACTATTACCCTGAACATGTCACTGCCATAGTTATCGCCCTTGCTGGTGGCCATAGCAAATGTGAACTCTGTGACGTTTACTTCTGGATCTTTCAGCCATGATCGGAGGGCTGTCTCCAGGAATTCTTTGTCAAGCCATTTTGTGTTTGGCTGACGTTCATCCTTTATCTCTTCTAATGACATTTCAACCTTAAAATAAAACTGCAAGAAGAAATTTCCTAGTTAAAGTAGTTTTCCAGCTCCTGAGATTCTTAGTACCTGTTTTGGTATAACATATTTAAGAAATTTTACAGGACTCTTCACTTTACCACAGAGAACCGGCACTAGAGTTGAAACACAAATAACTGAATTAATAGTAAAATGAAACCTGTTCCGAAAGCACAACCTGTATAAAACGGACGACCAGCTTTCGAACATATTACAAGCGAAGCTCTTCTTGGCAGGATCTGTTGCGAATTAGCCAATTTAAAGCTGCTATACATAACTGCGTTATGAAACAATCTTCTGAATGATACATTTCCTGTCGCGAAATAACAACGTAGATGGCACCACAAAGCACGGGATGTGCGATCAGCTCTGTCTTTCTTTGTTAGTGTTTTCAAGGCTTAATTTTGCTTCCAAGTTACTAACCCGACTTTGAAGTTATCTGCTAAATTGGAGGTTTTCTGCTTTTAGCGTTACTTTCTCTGCCATTTAGTTTTAACAGGTAGGAAAAGTATCGTCCGCCTCGGTAGCGTGATGGTTAGTGTGTCTGCCTCACGTTCAAGAGGTCGCGAGTTCGAATCTCGCTTAGGGTAAGTTATCCTGGTAAGGTTTTTTCCGATATTTTCTCTACCCTTAGAAGACCAATGTCGGGTAACTTAAAGCTCCATGGACCTCGGGCTCATTTGAGCATCATTTCACCCATTTAATTTCATCCATTCGTCCGATATGACACAATGTTGGAGGACGTTAATTTTTTTATTTAAGAGAGAGAGAGAGAACGTATTGTACAGTAACTATTCTACCCAAAATGAGATATGGGATTTCATCACATAAACAGTTGAACCATAATTATATGTAATGCACTTCTATGTATTTCATACATACACGTCAAAATTTTAGGCACCGTACTTTCTCGATTAATGTTTAGCTCAATTATGCATTTTTATTACTCTATTGCGTGTGGTAAGTAAGGGAAGTGCCTATTGCATTCCACCCCAAAATTCGATATCGAGATTTCACCAGAAACATATGTTTTGGGACCCTCTGAATCCAAAACAGCGCTTTTAGAAAATGGTGTGTTTGTGCGTGTGTGTGTGTGTGCGTGTGTGTGCGTGTGTGCGTGGGTGTGTGTGTTTGTGTGTGTGTGTGTGAGTGCGTGCGTGTGTGTGCGTGTGTGTGCGTGTGTGCGCGTGTGTGCGTGGGTGTGTGTGTTTGTGTGCGTGTGTGTGAGTGCGTGTGTGCGTGGGTGTGTGTGCATGGGTGTGTGTGCGTGGGTGTGTGTGCGTGGGTGTGTGTGTGAGTGCGTGTGTGTGCGTGTGTGTGCGTGTGTGTGCGTGTGTGCGTGTGAGTGCGTGTGTGCGTGGGTGTGTGTGTGAGTGCGTGTGTGAGTGCGTGTGTGTGAGTGCGTGTGTGTGCGTGTGTGCGTGTGTGCGTGGGTGTGTGTTTGTGTGTGTGCGTGTGTGTGCGTGCGTGTGTTTGTGTGTGTGCGTGTGTGTGCGTGCGTGTGTGTGTTTGTGTGTGTGCGTGTGTGTTTGTGTGCGTGGGTGTGTGTGCATGGGTGTGTGTGCGTGGGTGTGTGTGTGCGTGGGTGTGTGTGTGAGTGCGTGTGTGTGCGTGTGTGTGCGTGTGTGCGTGTGAGTGCGTGTGTGCGTGGGTGTGTGTGTGAGTGCGTGTGTGAGTGCGTGTGTGTGAGTGCGTGTGTGTGCGTGTGTGCGTGGGTGTGTGTTTGTGTGTGTGCGTGTGTGTGCGTGCGTGTGTTTGTGTGTGTGCGTGTGTGTGCGTGCGTGTGTGTGTTTGTGTGTGTGCGTGTGTGTGTTTGTGTGCGTGCGTGTGTGCGTGTGTGCGTGCGTGTGTGTGTGTGTGTGTGTGTGTGTGTGTGAACAACATGACTCAAAAGCGATAAGTTGGTTGGTATAAGTTCATCATCTCCCAAGGATGCGACACGAACATATTCAAGAAATCCCCCCGCCAGTCTATCCTTTACATTAGTCTGACCAGATTTCAAAGAGGAGAATGAGTGAGTGGAGTTTAAGGGCCCGTTGACAACTAGGTCATTTGGGCCCGTCAAAGGGGAAAAACCGGATACTAGTTCTATACATAACTTCATTACTACACTGAGGCTTACCGAGAAAGATGGCTCAAGCGGTAATGTCTGTGGCCCGTATTCAGAAGTTTGCGGGTTCGATTCCAGCGGCCGAACTTCATGACCTTGGGGTTTTTCGGGGTTTTCTAGGGTCCTTCGGGCGAATGCTAAGAAGGATATTTACCTCACATCCCCGTTTCACTTCCTTTCATTTAATTCTCTCTATCCAGTCTTTCCAGGTTGTAAGAGTCAGCGGGATCGCTGGAGGGCTGCGCTGTGATGGGGCTCTGAAAATACGGTGCTCGGCTGAGGGGAGGCTCTGTGGTCGGCCGGCTGCCCTTCCAGGGGGACTGATTGATCAGCCCTACCTGGCTGGCTAGTGACGAGCTCTATGCGGTTACCTGGAACTCCTACGAGCTGAAGTACTTGCCTGCACCTGTTAGAAAACCACCGTAGTTGTAGTTCTGCCTGTGATGCGCTCTGGGCGCCTGTAGGGTACTTTCATCTCATCCTTCTTCCCGGAGTCTGACGCACAATAAGCCATCGGTTGACGTGCTGGAATCCCTGCCGTGGCACTTAGGCTTGCCTTTCTTATTATTATCGTGATATTTTGAAACCGATAATAGGCCCATGAGGATGCGGCAGCAAGAACGTAATATCGAAATACTAAAGGAATCATTTTCATTGCTTTGTGATTTGATGCATCAGTAATTATAGAAACATAATTTGCATTTTGTTAATTCATTAGCCATTATTGTAAGAGCATGGGGGAGGGTGAAACACTTAACAATTGCTTCACTTTTAGTTCTAGCAGAACAGTATTCAGGCCTGTCGAAAAGTTTACGAATCAAGAAAGAAGTACAGTCATTTAATCGAAAACTTCAATTCCGATCCATGACATGATATGTACCTTCTGCAGCAGATAGTTTCGGGCATTCTTGGAAATGTACTCTTACAAAATGAATTCATCTTCTTGCTGCGTGTACATTCTGATGACGGTTCCTTGTGCTTCTTGTTTTGGAGATGGTCATTTATGTCGCCGTGACCTATTGAAAATAGTGATCTGCATACCTTACACTCAACTTTATCGCATTTGTATTTGCAAGTTTGTATGCATATAAAAGTGAGTGTTGATTCAAGAAACAGCCTATTTGAGTGTCCAATAGACGTTAATATGTGGAACAGACAGTATAAATAATCTCAGCAGCATGTTGGAAGTATCGACTTGTGTAAACTGCGGTGCCACACTACGTGGAACTAGAACTTTTGTGCTCTCCTAATGCGCTCAATAATTTTCCCATGACTCTACAGCTGTTTCATATGTTTAAATGGATGGCGCTGTGAGCGACGAAGCAGAGCCTTGCCTGGAGGGAAACTGACCCTTGAGTATACGTATCTCTACAAATTTGTCATATCTGTTCACAAAGATAACACTGGACAACAAAACTGACCTTCAAAAATTTGTTCACAGAAAACATAATTTCTTATGTATTTTGACGTGCTGAGTTTAAATATGGCCTTTGTTTTTTTTTTTTTTCTAGCACCCTCAGCTTTTTAGTAAATCGTGTACTTACACTTCTAGTCATTTACAAACAAAACGTAAAGTCACCGTAATATCAAAGACTAACTAGTAATATGTAGAAGAATCCTTCATAATAAAATTACATCTAATTTTGTAAAAGTAACCAATTAACGTACCTGGAAACATTGTCAACTCATTTTCAAGTCCATCCTCTACTGCTGTCAGTTGAATTTCTGCCGTTTGCTGTTTCTTCTGCACTTTCGTGTGGTTCCTCTTATGAGGTCCTAGCAGTAATGTGCAAGCATATTGGAATTCCATCTTCCTTGATACCTTTTCTCCATTTGGGAAATATCTTTGTCGAATCTTTCTCCATGTTCATCACTAACTTGTCCTAGATTTACTGAGAAAGAGTCCAAATGGGAATGCAGGAAGTGCATTTTGAGAGACATGCTGCAACCTAGATTTCTATAGTCTCCTAGTAATTTCTCAATTAATTGTTCGTAATTTTATGCTCTAGTATTACCTAAGAACTGTTCTCAAATGATCTTGAATAATATACATGCTTCAAGTTCCACATGATTCAATTTACTTTCAAACAGGTGATCTTTCATTAGTTCTCGAATCTGAGGCCCAACAAAATTGCCTTTCTTCAACTTAGAAGCACTGATTCTTGGAAATGTTTCTTCTAGGTATTTGAAACCTGCTCCAGATTTGTCTAATGCCTTGACAAAATTCTTCATTAGGCCTAATTTTATATGAAGCGGAGGCAATAACATTTTTGATCTATCAACCAGTGGTTCATCTGAGATATTCTTTTCTCCAGGGACAAAATTCTTCCGGGGAGACCATATTTTAATGTCGTAATGATCTATCACGGCTATCCCATTCGCACAAAAAAACAGCAATATTTCGTATATTCGCTTTGCAATCCTAACAGTATTCCAATCATTTTGAAATTGCCTCATATGAACCAATTGTACTTGTCATAATGCACTTCTTGTAATATTAGCTGCATATTTTTGTAACCTTCTTTCATTTGTACCGCATGATCAATGGGTACCGATGGTCGTGTATTACCATTATGCAAAAGCACAGCTTTCAAACTTAATTTTGAAGCATCTATGAAGAGCCTCCATTCATCTGGGTTGTGAATTTTACCAAGAGCATTCATCAAACCATCAATATCACAACAACTCAAATTCTCTTCCATTCTGAAATATTTAATCAGGTGCTCTTCTCGTTGTCGAAAAATTGATATGGATGTATCTCTGTGTAAGAAATTCCATTCCTTTAGCCTAGAACCTAAAAGATCTGGTTGGGTTTTGGAAATATTTACGCCTCGGACCAAATCATTTAACTCTGCCTGAGTTACCATGAGTCATGATGTATGTTGCGATCTGGGTCTTCAAATTCTGATCCTGAGCTTGATTGAACTACTGGGTTATCACTTTTTTCAGACTCGTCTTCTAATGTCCAGGATTCAGGAGGAACAGGGATGGGTATCTCATCACTGTGAGCAACAGGTCTAATAGCTGATGGAATGTTTGGATATTCAATTGTCTTTTTGTCTTTTCCCCTAAGTTCTGTAATTTTAGTCATACAAAAATAGCAATCATCAATGTGGTTCATTGGTTCCCTCCATACCATCGGAATTGCAAAGGGCATAGAAACATTCCATTTATTCTTTACCACCCTCTTAACCGGCTGGCACAATTTCTACAAACCACATGGGGAGCTCAACTGCGGTTTTGACCACCAAGTTTAAGACCAAAATATAATTCATAAGCCTTTTCTATTAGTGGTGTTATTTTCTGTTTATTATATTTAATTGTATGCTCACCGCACACGTAACAGAAATTATCAGGATGATTAATACACATTCGCGACATATTTGCTGCTATATTAGTATTTTATATGAATCACACACAACTTTTCTCTAGTAAAACTTATAAATGACTAATTCTGCTATGGATGAAACTGGTATTCACCTTCAAGTAGACATAAGATAAGGCAGGAAAAAGATTACTAACATACGAGTAGGGATTGAAAAATATAAACAGATGATTCTGCTAGCAGCTAATGGATGAAATTGGGGATTCACCTTCAAGTAAACATAAGATAAGACAACCCTAAGTATAGAGGTTAAAAAATAAACATGAATCTGCTATGGATGAAACTCCTTCAAGTAAACATTAGATAAGATAACCCTTAGTGTAGGCCCTACACTGTAGGGCTTCAAAAATAAACAGATGAGACATTTGGAAATGCAATAATTTATTCACTATTAGGAGACACAAAACAAGAAATAAATTGTCAAAGACAAAATTATCATAAGACCACGGTCATGTCCTCACTAACTAAAGCAGTAAAATAAAAATAAATGTTATCACTATTAGTTCTTGTTTACTATGTCCATCACTATAACAGAAATTTAAGCATTTACAGCCAGTGCTAATTCAGAAAACAGACCTTTTTCTTAAACTGTGGGTGCCAGAGAAAAACTGTTTGCACCATTGAATTCAGCGCTAAAATCCACATAATAAACACCCAATTTCACGCTAAAATTTTTTTGACTGTTGTCCAGTGTAATTGGAATACTGATTTAAGGTAAGTGAAAGGGCACATCTTCGTTCTCCCATACACTAAGTGTTGTTAAACGTTATAGTGAATAACCTTAGATTATAAAATAGTTATAACCTATTTCTCAGTCTTTTGGATTGCACATTCATATTGCGTTTACTCTAAGTTTTTTCCGCTAATGAACCCACCCTTCCTCTTGAATGTGAGAATATAAGAATTGTGCGGTACATGGTTCATTTAAAATAAGTTGTCAGTTTGCAATTCCTAGGACTGCACATTTTATTTCAAGCGTGTTTGCACCCAGCTACTCTGAAATAAGCAAAGCAACTGAGCTTTAGTGTACAAATGGCAAGAGTTCAACCGTATTAAGCATCAATTGAGGACGACCGTACCTGGGTTTCATTAAGCTAAGTATCTTGTTTGTTTGCATTTGTTAACTGGGGCAATGAAATTAAGGGAAATGAAACGGGGAATGGACCCACAGAAGTGTACAGTATGTGAGGAAATGGAAAGTGATCTGCACATTATTTGGACTGTAAACGGACTAAATTATGGAGGGATAAATGGGTACCAATTAGGTGGTTAAAATGACCAAGAGAAATAATAAAGATGATAACTACGAAGTCCAACAATACAGGTGAGATTAGGAAGTTAGGTGAATTGTTAGGGAGGACGGAAAAAAATACAAGAGAGGCATTATGAAAATTACAAAAATTGGATACCGGAAAGAACGCCTACCAGGTGAATTTGATATACTTAACTAAAAGAGAGGAGTACAAATAGGTGAATCTGACGTTTTATCTATATTTACACCAGGTGCAACTCAAGAACGTGTAGTTTTGTGGATTGTATTAATTTTATTGTATGTAAATTTTATTTTTATTTTCTGTATGTGGTGATGAACTAATACATTTTGCTTTGCTTTGTTTACATATAAAATATTTTAACAAAAAGAATTAGGGTAATCATTGTAAATCTTTGTACATACAACTTGTAACAGTTCAAGAAGCTGACATTATATATACAGAGTGTCCCAAAAAACACCGACAACGCTTAGTATGTTGTGTGAGATGGCAAACTGGTTGGTTTCCAAATAGGAACCGCTGTCCGGAAATGCACGGTTTGGACGCTGTAGCGCATCGAACTGTGAGATGGGTGTGCGTTCACATTTCGTCAACACACACAACATCGAATTGTCTGCATTACAAACGGGGTTCAAACTGTGTACCTCCTACGTCATTGTAGAGCCTATATCGGCGGTGGTGAATCTCATACGCATGACCCAATACCTGCGGTTGTCTTTGAAGATATTCAATCGCTCTGTGAACTTGAGCCATAAGGTCCTCCGCTGACGTTACAGGAGTGTCATAAAACCATACTCTTGATACAACTCCACCGAAAATACTCAAGAGGTGTCAGATCTGGCGACCGTGCTGGCCATTGAACTGGTCCACCTTTACCAATCCATCGATTTGAATATGCGACGTTGAGGTGTTTTCGCACATTCACATCAAAGTGTGTTGGAGCTCATGTCCGAAACTTCAGAGCTGTGTATTGGTACGTGTCGCACTGCTGTTAAAAATGTTACTATGCTCGAAACTGCGCAACTAACGCATTAGGATGTGCACCAAGAACCCTATGGAGGAATTTAGTGCAGGCGCAGGAATGTTACTATGCTCAGGTCGCTCATTCCAGTACAAAGATTGCTAAAGGGTTGCATACCTTACCTGTTAAGACACCTAAACGAATGTTAACAAATTGTCACAATCGTTCGTTCTCAAGCTTTGACACTCCACAGCGTCCAAACCGTACATTTCCGGACAGGGGTTCCTACCTCAAAATCAATCAGTTTGCCATCTCGAACTACATACTAAGCATCGTCGATGTTATTGTGAGACACCAGTATATAGGTATGTATGTATAGAATTAAACCGACAAACTTTGGTAGCTGATAGATAACGTTATTTTAAAACACTTTTTGTTAAGGAACATTTTTTGCTGCGGTGCTTCGTTTAAGCGCTAGACGAGTTAATATCATAGATTACTGCCTCTCACCCAGTTAAGTATTTACAGCAAAATTAACAATGCAAATTAGTATCGCATTTATCTTAGTAAGGCACACAATCTTAATCTAAGAAACAAACACAGAACACATAAACAAAACACAAACATCTTTGTTTACAGTTAATCACAGCTTTACTATTCAAAGTAAATGTTGGAATGCACGCCCATTGCGATTAACACAAAGACTGCATCGGCGTGCCCTATTCTGCCTTACTCTCGCAAAGACACCAGCGATTTCTCTAGTTTTAAAGTTTGTCGTGTGTCTCTGTGTGTTTGTGTGTGTTTGTGTGTGTGTGTGAGTGAGTGAGTGTGTGTGTGTGTGTGTGTGTGTGTGTGTGTGTGTGTGTGTGTGTGTGTGTGTGTGTGTGTGTGTGTGTGTGTGTGTGTGTGTGTGTGTGTGTAAAATATATATACATTATATTAAAATTTTAATGTAACGCTAAAACTCTTGCGTTTCTTCAAGTTCTTACAGCGAATTAACTAACATCTTGTTAACATCAAAGGCAATTGGAAACAACAAATTTTGAGGAGTGATCAAACTATACGGCTTCTGAACGCGTTCAGGATTTTGGTTATGCATCGCAGCATTATCTCTTTAAGTAACAGACAAATATATGTATATGTTCATAGAATCGCACTACTACGCAGTTTAGCCCAGTAAGGGAATTGTCGGTCTGTATGGCTTAGTTGGTTAGGAGCTGGCTTACTGATGCCGAGGTCGTAGGTTCAAACCCGGCCTAGACCGCTGATTTTTAAGTGTTCTAAAAAGCGCCAGGCCATTTTTTTTATAGTAGATTTAGTGGCAAGTAAATGAATTCCTGCGGGATGAAATGATTCTGACAATTGACAGCATCATTAACAACAAAATATTTATTTTTATTTAAGAAGAAAATTATCGCTTCCTATAGTCTGCCCGAGTAGGGATGGTGCGAAACTGCCCAAATTAAATCAACGTGCAATTAATTGGCTGGGAATGTTAAAGAGCGAGATTTGTACATTTCTAATTCTGAATCTCTATGACCATAGTTATAATAAAAATAAGAAAATATTTACCTCTGCAGTTGAAATGGCGATCTTACAAGTTTGCGGAAGACACTAATTCACTATTTCGCTAACGTATGTTATATAATCTGCGATAGTGGTGATATGCCAAGTTGTGATAACGCAAAGCTCTACGTTTGAAGAAACAAAATACAAGATAAGAGATATGTTTGTGACATCACAGCACAGTCAAACAATGGCGAATAGTTTCAAGTGTGTTTGCATCAGCAAGGCTGAATCCATTGACCTTGCTGGTAATAAAGCTAACAAGGAGACCTGTTAGGTCATGGATAGAAAGGCGTGGAAAACACAGAGGTGTACAGGCCAATTTTTGTCAGACCGACACACAAGTTTCAGCAGATGTGGATGGAAGAAAGCCTCGGTAGTTGTTCAGCAGTAGATCTTCGACTGGACATTACCTCAGTCGTTGATATCGAATTCAATTATTGAAGATTAATAGTAACAAGACTTACCTTTGGTAATAATTTGTGCTTTCTTTATGTTCTGGGAACTCAGATTAAAATTTATGTATGCTTAATATTTCATGTTCTTTGTGGATATCATGTCAGACCAAGTGAAAGGATCAGACGATCCTGCGCGCTTTGTTTCTGTGCACGCTCCTCGGGTTTTATTGGTTTTATGCCATATCTTTAGAAGGGGCAGGTATCCGGTTACTGTACTTGACTCAGTTCACAAGTGAACTTGAGATAGCACTCTGTTGTTTTTTCCTCTCACGCTGACGATTTACAGCCTACTTCAATAGCAATTTATCCGTTCTTTCGCGGTACAATAAATATTATGCGAAAGAGCATTTCAAATACATTACATAAGCCTACTATTTTTGTTTCGTTAAAATACGGAACGCCTAGAAGGGTTGTGATCAATTGATCACTACTTTCTGAAAATCGTATTAACATAACATTGGAATGAAGGAAACATGATATTGAATAAATACACTTTGCATTAGAACAGTGTTTATTAATACCCAAAGTGAAGTGCATTTACAGCTCCTTCATATTAGGTACCAGAATTTTGTTTGTATTTTTCATCTGAGTGAATATGATCACATAAGTGCTTATTGCGTAACAAGGCCTACTTATTTTAGGCAGGACTTAAATTTATGCATTTTTCTTTCGTCTGTCTTCATTGTTCACAGAGCACGCTAAACAATGACAATAAGTGATCCAAGCACCGACTCAGCATTTCTCACAACAGGAAATGGTAACAATATGTAGATAAGTTTTTGGTTTAGGAAGACGGTGTGGTGAAAATACGGGACCTATTCGCGTCCCAACAAAAATTCTCGAAACGCAGGACACACAAGTAAAAAAAGGGGACTGTCTCGTTTTTTACGGGACGAATGGCAGGCTTAACATTACATAACTGCATAAAACAAAGCAATTATGATCATACTTTGAATAATATCACTAATGAATTATGTTTATTGCAGACTCAAGAAACCACACGATATAATATTGTAGCAACACTGGCACTGCTTACAGTTCAAATGCCTTGAGACAGTAATTTTGAACTGCTGGTGTTACTCTATTTACATCGTATCGAGAAGCTCCCCACTACACAACACGATTGCACGTTCAAGGACAAAGACATTCTCCTGAGTCAGTGACAGCAGAAGGTTCAGAGCCCTTGTTTTGAATATGTTGTTGTTAGCTAATGCTGGAGTTCTGACAATGAAGTCATTAATCCTCTTGCTCTACAATATTTTTCACTCATAGAGCAATAGCAGTATAGTAACCTATAGTAAATATAGTATATTGTTTTGAATATGGAGCTCTCTAAAGTAATTGCACTTTCTTTCAACAAAAGGCGTGCCTTAACGTGAATGTGATCCTAGCCCCCATTATCATTTTGAAAATCTGCCAAACTAAATTCTAGTATTCTTATAAAATGTTTTTGGCTCTTCGGGTCTTCCCTCCTATAGGTATATGCGAATCGCGAAGATGTCCTATATTTCATTCCTCTTGTCAGCGCCTGTCTGTACATTTCTTCGGCAATGTGAATAGATTTTAATACGTCTTGCCCTAAGGGGTCCAAGAAAACTGTTTATATGAAGAATCTGAACAAGCGGGTTTTCGCACTACTTTCTGTACGTTAGACTATCTACAAGCTGTCAACCAACTGATTGAGAAAGCCAGGGAGTTCCATCTGACACTACAGCTCACCTTCGTAGATTTTAGCAAAAGTATTCGATTCAGGTGAGTAGTTGGTATATAGCGATTCTGCCCCACTTAACATAAATTTCCCATTAAACAAATCCTGTCACGCCCCCCCCTCCCTCCCCCCTCCACCCCCACATGTGGGAATTTCCAAAAGGTAATAGCGACTCTGCCCCACTTAACATAAATTTCCCATTAATCAAATCCTGTCACACCCCCCTCCCCCTCCCCACCTCCCCCTCCCCCCCTCCCCCCTCCACCCCCACATGTGGGAATTTCCAAAAAGGTATGAGCTTTCTGCCCCACTTAACATAATTTCCCCATTAATAATCCACCCCTCACACTCCTCTCCCCTCCCCCCCTTAAGTGACATGGGTATTTCTTTGGACACGTGGGAATTCCGAAAAGAGAGGGTGGATGATCTGTCGCGATTAGGATGACAAAGGAAGGATAATCAATGACCCCCCGCCCCCCTGACCCTCCTATTCTAGTGTCTGCACGTGTTTTCGAAAAAAGAACGTGAGGGTAAGAAACCCTAAATTAATGGCCCCTTACAGATCTTAATATATTTATGTGACAGTTGGAAATGTTCCCCTCTGCCAGTTTTTGAAAAGAACAAGTTACAACTTGCAAGGGGGCGAGTATAGACACCCCCCATTTTCCTGTCTGAACAGGACTAGTATATTCATGTTGGGGGGCGAGAGAATTTCCAGCAAGAATGAAAGATGGTAATCTTAATGGTTTCTTTGTGAAACTGGTATATTTATGTTGAAAAAAAGATTATTTTCCCATCCCTCTGAAGACCACGATGCTATAAATATCCTTAAACTGTTTCCCTTAAGATGCCATCAGCCTGTTACTCAAACTAAAATCAATTAGGTGGAGAGTTAGCTCATTCTGGCATTGGCTATGGAGACAGAAAAAAGTTAGGGTTTTTCTCTTAACATAGCAGCCAAAGATCACCCACCCGCAGGTTCGGTAAGCTGAAATCTTTTCACTAGCGAAAGAATACTTCAGTCTTGAGTTATTGCATTGACACGAGGACCACAGATGCGGTCCCCACACTATATTAACCACACAAAGACCCTTTGCGGGGGAGGGGTTACCTGCCTTCCCTCATAATGACCGTATTGTGTTGAATGACCCAAACACTTCAATAGTTCCCACACAGTGGGGACTATCTCTCACGCTTTACATTCACATGACATTCCCTACTCAGTCTTCTTTCACAAGGATTCTCTACTCAGTTTTCTTTTTGAAATATCCGGGGTGTTTAAGAGGACACTTATTTATACATTTATTTTCTTATTTATAGTATCTTACGAGATTACTATGCTTGTTTAATCCTAGCAAGTAATATTTTTTAAATCGCACCAAAGAATAACGATACCACAATGCAGGAACAGTAAGCATCCCGAGGAACGTAGCTGAATCATTGAACCATCAGCAATACAGGTTATTATTGTTATTACATCATAAAATAGAAGCAAAATTGCATAAGGGCGCATTTTGAAAGTAATGGACAAATTTCAGACACTAAGTAATATCTCGCCTTATTATTAGTTTCTTTATTGACAAGTTCGAGAGTTCTGGTCAAAGTAATTACTGGAATAACCCATGTTTATATACAGGATAGCGCCTTTCAATCTTACAGAAAATTCTTTTGACTTCATTTCTACATAAACACAAACATTAACAAATCTCACATGATGCACTCATACGACATTCTCTACTCTTGTACTAACAATTAATACAAAATATTATTTGCACTAACATCTTCGTGTTAGCTGCGATAAATGTTTTCATAAATTATCTTATTGTTTATTTCCATGTATGTGCAATGAGGATATTAGAATACAGAAGGCTTTGTGCGTTAGTCAAATCTTTAAGCTTTAAATTCTGTTCTCTTTGCATGGCTATGATATAACAAAAGAATTATTATCAACAATACAATTAACTGAAGCTTGAGATTTCCGAAACTGTTAAGAATAAGTGTTACTTCAAATAATTTCATAACAAAACGGAATCTTATTTATAATAATTATTTCCTGTGACATTTCTGCTTGCATACAGGTCATAAATATTTACAGATCACTATATCTTATTACAAAACATTACGCTTTCACCTCGGGGTTCGAGCGGGCTATCTTGAAAACTATATATTCCACGGCGCCTGCTTTAATATACCCACACAAAAGGAAATCTGTAACATAACTCTTAGCAGAAAAACAAACTTGCAGTTCGACATAACGAAACTTTTACTGATCAAAATCTACCCACACACACGCATTCTTCTGAAGAAAAAACCAAGGGACAGCGATTGGTTGCTTCTTAGGGTGCATCGCCCAAAAAAAAAAAAAGCTTAGGTCTTGTACACACTCACACGATATTCTCTACTCAAGTACTAACAATTCATGCAAAAAATGTTTGCGACTAAATTTATTATGTTTGCTGACAAGCATTTGCAGAAATTATCTTATTCTTTACACACTGTAGTGCGAATACATCAAATCCTGGTTATTGTCAGATATTTTCAGTTTGAAATTCTCTATCCCAAAGCACATCGCATATAAAACAATGGAAACAATCAGTTATTCTGACAAATTTATGTTCCAATATTCCTCTAATAACATGGACACATCTCCAAAAAATCCTACACGCACAAACACATGCAATCGAGCACACACACTCACGCACAATTTTCAGAAAACACACCTACACCCGTACACACACCAGCATACATGAACACACACACAATCACACCAGCACATTTGTACAAATTATCTTATTGCTTATTTCCTTGTAGGTGCAAGGAGAATGTTAGAATACTGTAGGCTTTGTGCGACAGTCTAATGTCTTAAAGCTTTGAGATTCTGTTGTCTTTGCACACTTAACATATAAAAAAATGAACAACAATGATCCATTTCACGAAAGTTCTAAGTCTTCCGAAAGTCACACACATAACAAGGGATATCTCCGAAATGATTCACACTACAAGAAAATTTATTCAGTCAAAAATTGTGTATTTTAGCAAGATCTATATTCTCTATAGTATGATTTGGTCTATCTCTAACGGTTTACCAGTTATGCAAAAGTCATCCAGAGTAAATACGACTACAGGGGCTACACCCAGAAAATTCAAGATATACATTTCATTTGTCATAAAAATATCTCAAACATATGACATTTTAATCAAATCGTTAGAGCAATTGCCAAGAAAATCAAAATTTTCGAAAAATGTTCCATGTAAAGGTTAGTTAAGGGGAGATATTTTCTTTTCAAATTCTTCGTGGCGCATCCTTGAAAGACATTAAACTTAAATACTAACTTTGGTTTAAGCGACTTTTCGTTTTGAGTTATGCTGAGCACAGACTGACACACACACACACACACACACACACACACACACATGCCTACACATACAAGCACACACACAAATTTTCAGCAAACACGCCTGCACTCACACACATTTAGACATACACACACGCACACATACACACACATACACACACACTCACACACGCGCACACACCCACACTTACATACATACACTCATACACATGCACCCAAGCACACACATACACACATACACGCACCTTTTTGTAAAACTGCTTTTTTGGATTCAGGGGGCCTCGAACATATATTTCCAGTGAAATCTTGACTTCTAAGTTTTGGGTGGAGTACGATACTTCCCCTACTGACCAGTAGAGAAAGTAAAAGTAGAGGTTGCGACAACTGAGCATAAAAAATACACAACGCTAATTTCATTTCAATATATGAAACTCATGATATTATTCTTTGTTATCAAATTATTAAATATTGAAGAGACAGAATAATGAAAATTTCATTCATCTTACCCTTGCTATTGAATAAAGTTAGTGAATGAGACCTGATGCCCTGAAAGTATTTATTTTTTCTCAAGTAGTAATAGTTAAGGGGTTAATAAAATCTCAACAGGAACTTTTTGTCACTAGATGCAAGTTTATTTAATAAGTTTTCCAGTTTATAGCAGGCTTGTATAAAACAATTGTACTATTAAATCTTACAATCCAGAGGCTTTTAAGGGGAGAATATGTTTGGAAACAACGCAAAGAATGAGTGAAAACTGCGTACCAATATTCATTACAACTCCAAACCAAAACGGAAAAGTGGGGGGCTTGTAGACAGAATACAAGACGAGCTCTATGGTGTTAAAGGAAATTAAAGACGCAAAACTCCTTATGTGACTTAATCCCTGGGAATGGCTGATGGTAGCATCGAGATGGAAACAATAACAATGATAATGAATAGGAATCCCGCCAGCCTATATTTTAAACATTTTGTTCGGTGTTATTCATCTTTAATTTTTTATTTAAGCATAACATTTCTTGTCATTTCTTACTGAACCTTCAGCATTCAGTTCATTGAATAAGAAAAGAGAATAAAGACATCTTGCAGATGTTCATACATTCATTTTAAATTACATTAAAGGTTGGCATTGTCACTTTCATTATAAAACAAGCTATTATGTATATCATTTCACAGTATCCAAATATTGGAAAGAAAGCTAACTTCTTAGTTTAGCCAATGGAAACAAAGTTCGGCGGGGTGGGGGGTAGCTGTTTCTACTGCACAGGTGTGGTGGGGGAAAGCATTCTAACCTATAAAAGGGTACACCGTCCACAGGAGTGAACGGTCTCACAAGACACACAGGTGTGATTGCAGTTCTAGAGGGCGAAACATCAGTTGGCATTTACACATCACTGCAAGAATAACATACATTCCATAATGGCAGGTAAGCCCATTTTATTATACTTTAAACAAACAGTTTGGTGTCTTTCTACGAGTGAAAGTTATTAAATAGGAACAAAATACGCAGGAAAAAAGTTTTTACATTTTAAATGGCATGTATTTCCTTACAATGGACTTGAAATTATCAGCTCATCATTCATTGCCTTTACACATTGAAAGATTAAGTCAAAGTGGAAATCCGAACTAACGATGAAATTGCCAAATGTAGGAAAACACGATAACTTTTTTTCCACTATTCATTAAATGTTTTCTTTTGTTGTTATTTTTATTATTATTCTTTTATTCTTTTGTAGGAAACATCGACAGGGCAAATGAATCTAACACGAGCATCAATGGCTCGCCCCCTGGACGTTGCACAACACGACTTGACAAAGTTAGAACGCCAGTTAGGCCCAATAAATGCAGTTGTGATAGTTGTAAAAATATTTCATCACTGAAAAGCCTACTGGGGGAAATTCAAGATAAGAATTATTAAATATTGAAATGGAATTCCATCGTAAGCAATTTTTGTGTGCATTCTGTCTTCCAGCGTTAGCATTACAGCTCCAAACCATATGTTCAATCGAAATATCATATATTATATTTTGTTTTTCATCATTCATCTGATTTATAATATCCCTTTTAATACTCTCTCTTGTTCATATCAAAGTGACTTAACTCAAATAATCTGCCTCTAAGCCAAAAACATTTTCTTTTATACCTGAATTAAATATAGTCTTTTATTCAATCTTTAATAAATGTTCACTTGCTGAATATGAATATCCACTTCAAATATTATAACACCATTAATTAATTTTATTGTTTCATCTTACTTCAGGCCCATATGAACCAATGGACCTTTCATTGAATCGTCAGCCTAAGGAGCAGCACAACATGAGACCTTCACAAACAGCTTTACACAGAGAGTCAAAGAGGGAATTATACCATAAATCACTTTGCGATTGCAAGATCGCTAATCAAGCTGGGAAGAGCACATCTTCTTCAATATCGCAGAGTTATAAGCAGCCGCATGAAAACATCCATCAGATTACAGATGAACAATTATATCAACAACGCAAGTACAGCTGGGAACCTTCAAATAAAAGATGTCATAGGCATACTCATACAAGGGAGCAATTCAACAGCCCGCAGCAAAGAAGTCAACAAAACTTAAAGGACTTGATCGAAAACAAGACAAGGATATGTATTCATACCTGTGAAACTATGAAATGTGATACTTTGAAAATTGCCATAGAACTTATTTTATAAGTCAATAAGATTTCTTAGAACAGATAACCAGCTCTTATAGAGATACGTTATTGACTTTGGCAGGGACTCTAGGTCATATCTAACGACAGTAACAATCATTCATCATGTAATTCATGCTTAGGCTGCAGAGTCGCAGTTATCAGAAGTAACAGGTATTCTATTTTATTCCAAGGGCGGAAAAACAGCGTGATAGACACGCACAGAGAGAGAGAGAGAGAGAGAGAGAGAGAGACTGACTGTTACGTGCAGGTGTTTTACCCATATTTATGAATTGTGAATAATATCCACAGGCATTTAGCCTGAAGCAGTATCTACTTATATCGTGAAATCATCAATTATGTTGAAATGTAAAAACGATTTTGATTCATTTAATAAAATTTATGAAGAGAAATATGAGCGTTATCATTTAACCTGTCGTAACCTATCCTAGCCTAAGCAAGCCCACCCCTATCCAAATTTAGCCTATCTTAACTAGGAATGCATGCAGAAATAACATAATGTATGATATAAATTAACAAAAGAACATAATTACAATCAGATAATTTTATTTAACTTATAAAGATGAATACACTACCATTACCATTCAGAAAGCAAGCATATACTATTGAAAGACAATACATATATATTCATTTCATTTCTTAATCATTCAATGATGCCAGTCGATTTCAGTTCATTGATAATTCCTTGAATTTCCTTATAGTGATTCTGTCCGGTCGGTTCTTGTGACATGATTAATAATCTTAAACGTTTTACTAGTTCATTTGGATCGAACCAAGGATATTCCAGGCGAAAAGCAGCACTTGATGAAGGAGCATTTTGCATGTTATTGGATACTTGGAGATTATTACTTTCTTCCAATGAAGTCATGTTTCCAGATGTTTTTACAAGGACGCTTAGCGTTGATTTTCCATCTTCATTATTAGATGATTCATCAATCCCAGATTTTTCACTCTCTTGCAACGGAAATGCCCCTGATTCAGAATTAGCTATATTGTTCACAGGACCATTAGAAACTTCTTTCTTGCATATTTTATTATGGCGTTCAAGCCTACTTGTTGTCCTATTCTTTAAAGTCTGCCCACACTCACAGCATTTGAGGAAACGATCCTTTCCAAGACTAATATATGAAAAATTAAGTCTTGCGTATTTTGAGCAATACAACCTTTTACTGTGATCACTCATTGTGAAAATGCAACTGAAGCTGACAATAACCGTTTTAAGCAAAAGTTAGAGATGCTCGATATTTTATACATTGATTGTTCATATGTCAAATATAAACTCGCAACAATGCAAAACAATTTAGTGTAAGCAGACACCCTAAGTAACCACAGGGTAATAAGATATAGTGATCTGTAAATATTTATGACCTGTATGCAAGCAGAAATGTCACAGGAAATAATTATTATAAATAAGATTCCGTTTTGTTATGAAATTATTTGAAGTAACACTTATTCTTAACAGTTTCGGAAATCTCAAGCTTCAGTTAATTGTATTGTTGATATTAATTCTTTTGTTATATCATAGCCATGCAAAGAGAACAGAATTTAAAGCTTAAAGATTTGACTAACGCACAAAGCCTTCTGTATTCTAATATCCTCATTGCACATACATGGAAATAAACAATAAGATAATTTATGAAAACATTTATCGCAGCTAACACGAAGATGTTAGTGCAAATAATATTTTGTATTAATTGTTAGTACAAGAGTAGAGAATGTCGTGTGAGTGCATCATGTGAGATTTGTGAATGTTTGTGTTTATGTAGAAATGAAGTCAAAAGAATTTTCTGTAAGATTGAAAGGCGCTATCCTGTATATAAACATGGGTTATTCCAGTAATTACTTTGACCAGAACTCTCGAACTTGTCAATAAAGAAACTAATAATAAGGCGAGATATTACTTAGTGTCTGAAATTTGTCCATTACTTTCAAAATGCGCCCTTATGCAATTTTGCTTCTATTTTATGATGTAATAACAATAATAACCTGTATTGCTGATGGTTCAATGATTCAGCTACGTTCCTCGGGATGCTTACTGTTCCTGCATTGTGGTATCGTTATTCTTTGGTGCGATTTAAAAAATATTACTTGCTAGGATTAAACAAGCATAGTAATCTCGTAAGATACTATAAATAAGAAAATAAATGTATAAATAAGTGTCCTCTTAAACACCCCGGATATTTCAAAAAGAAAACTGAGTAGAGAATCCTTGTGAAAGAAGACTGAGTAGGGAATGTCATGTGAATGTAAAGCGTGAGAGATAGTCCCCACTGTGTGGGAACTATTGAAGTGTTTGGGTCATTCAACACAATACGGTCATTATGAGGGAAGGCAGGTAACCCCTCCCCCGCAAAGGGTCTTTGTGTGGTTAATATAGTGTGGGGACCGCATCTGTGGTCCTCGTGTCAATGCAATAACTCAAGACTGAAGTATTCTTTCGCTAGTGAAAAGATTTCAGCTTACCGAACCTGCGGGTGGGTGATCTTTGGCTGCTATGTTAAGAGAAAAACCCTAACTTTTTTCTGTCTCCATAGCCAATGCCAGAATGAGCTAACTCTCCACCTAATTGATTTTAGTTTGAGTAACAGGCTGATGGCATCTTAAGGGAAACAGTTTAAGGATATTTATAGCATCGTGGTCTTCAGAGGGATGGGAAAATAATCTTTTTTTCAACATAAATATACCAGTTTCACAAAGAAACCATTAAGATTACCATCTTTCATTCTTGCTGGAAATTCTCTCGCCCCCCAACATGAATATACTAGTCCTGTTCAGACAGGAAAATGGGGGGTGTCTATACTCGCCCCCTTGCAAGTTGTAACTTGTTCTTTTCAAAAACTGGCAGAGGGGAACATTTCCAACTGTCACATAAATATATTAAGATCTGTAAGGGGCCATTAATTTAGGGTTTCTTACCCTCACGTTCTTTTTTCGAAAACACGTGCGGACACTAGAATAGGAGGGTCAGGGGGGCGGGGGGTCATTAATTATCCTTCCTTTGTCATCCTAATCGCGACAGATCATCCACCCTCTCTTTTCGGAATTCCCACGTGTCCAAAGAAATACCCATGTCACTTAAGGGGGGGAGGGGAGAGGAGTGTGAGGGATGGATTATTAATGGGGAAATTATGTTAAGTGGGGCAGAAAGCTCATACCTTTTTGGAAATTCCCACATGTGGAGGTGGAGGGGGGAGGGGGGAGGGGGAGGTGGGGTGGGGGGAGGGGGGTGTGACAGTATTTGATTAATGGGAAATTTATGTTAAGTGGGGCAGAGTCGCTATTACCTTTGGAAATTCCCACATGTGGGGTGGAGGGGGAGGGGGAGGGGGGGAGGGGGGAGGGGGGGCCTGACAGGATTTGATTAATGGGAAATTTATGTTAAGTGGGGCAGAATCGCTATATACCAACTACTCAGGTGAACATCTATGTATATTATAAACACTAATCATACAGGGAATAGTAGCCGAATACATTTGCCTTTTATATAAAATTTACAGCCACAGTTTCGCGAAAGTGAGAACAGAAGAAGATCAACCATTCCGACTGGAAAGAGGAATACGTCAGGGTGTTCCTATCTCTCCCAAATTACTCACTTGCATGTTGGAGGACATATTTCGCAAATTAAACTGGAGCAAAAGCCAGGGAATTAATCTAAACGAATGCTGAACAACAAATCTGAGCTTTGCTGATGACGTGGTTCTGTCAATTACCGTAAATTCTAGAACAACTACGTGAATACAGCAAAGCAGCAGGCCTAAAGACGAGCATGCTTAAAATGTCAAATGGACCAATGACCCCAGTATCAGTAGATGGACTATAATTTCATTACGTGGAAGAATACACCTATCTCGGACAAGTAATCTCTTTCAAGTACAGAACAAGAAAAGGAAATAAATAGAAGAATCTCCCTGTACTGGAAGGCATTTTGGGCCCTTAAATTTATTCTGCTAGACAAAACTTTAAGCAGAAAAACTAAAGTACAGGCGCTGGAAACCTGTGTATACAGATATTACTTTACGGTTGCGAAACATGGTCGCTAACAGGAAAACATAGGTCCAAAATTCAAATGTGTCAAAGGAAAATGCTACGCAAAATTATAGGCATATCATTGAAAGACAGATTCCCAAATGTGACACTGCACCAACTGGCAGCTACAAAGAACATCACACATGCAGCCACTATAAGCAAATGGAAATGGGGTGGACACGTGGCCAGGCTACCAGATGATGGAAGGACGTACGTGGGACCCCGTTTAGGCAGGAGTCTTCAAGGCAGACCCAGATGCAGATGGGCCGACTTCTTCGAGGAGTAAGTAGGTCAGCAATGGTCCAGGGTTGCAAGAGACAGGAGAAGGTGGAAATCCCTGGAGAGACAGCTGTGTATGGACTAGAAACACCGCACGTGAAAGACAGTGAAAGCCATTAATGACGGTGAAAGATGGTGTGAGAACACAGTTAAAGAAACTCAGTTATGAATTTTAAGTAGGTTATGTCTAACGTGGTACAGCTCGCCACGTTAAGAAAAGTTGAGCTCTCCCTTTACAGGGGGCCTAATCCCTTCGTGGGCATATGGCCTATCTTTATCTTTATATTAACAAATGTTGTTTAGGGCATTCAAGTTTTCTGTATAGAAAACCAATTTATGATGTTAAAATACCGATTGCCACCGAAAATGATTAATGTTTTCAGCAACAAACGAAACATACAAATTAGCATAACTAAACAACTAAGCTGCTATCAACGACAGACTTAAAACAAACAAATTATATATGAATCCTATACACAAATATAAAATTATAAGGTTACCTACTATAAAGGATAATGATGTGATGTTTTCATATTTTCATTTAATATACGGTATACAAAAAAGTGAAAGGTGTAACAGGAATAAACGTGATAATTAAGATATACCTTTCTTATGTAACATATCGGTACATATTTTGCCAAAGGAAAGCAGGGAAAGCTGGCTTGTCTCAGTGGAACATTCACAGAACGTTAACTACCATAATGGCAGATCCAGGATCACCTAAAGGGAGGGATATTCCATATCTCAAAGTGAAGCACAATACGAAAATTGTACCTCCAAAATAGCTGCCATTACATCAATGATTCGTACTTACACGTGGAGAAACAGTTTAAAAACGTAATAGCAAAAAACTAGAAGTACGTAGGGGATACAGTACTGCATGCTAGGGCGTCACAGTCCCCCCCCCCCCTTGGAAGTTGATTAACTTAATGTGCAATCAATTACTATTAACTATTATTTTAATTTTGATGTAGAGAACAATTTGTATTTAGCACAAATTAATACGGTTATTATACATCTTAACAATAAAATAATGAATGAATATTATCTGATTGCAAACTTCCAACATGTGCCCCCCCCCCCCCCCCGGAAAATAGTCTGCCGACGCTCATGAGGGTGAGCAGATCCCTTTGAAGACGGGAGTAAGCATGGACGGCGTCCCCCACGTTTCCAGTTCGGTGGCATCTCACGCCGCCCGACCTCACTCTTAAGTCTCGAAGGTGGGGCTAACTGGGCAGTCATCACCGACGCCATAGAAGAAAACTCTATAAAGCACATCTCCACCGCCCAGCCATAACCCGCCGAACAACTCTAAACATATGACAATAACGGAAATAGGGTAAGCATAGTCGTGCTAAAAGAGGAACCTCCCCAGATTTCGCCTACCCACCCCGGGAAACCGCGAAAAGCTCGTGGATCAGGTTTGGCGGTCGCTAGGGAACGGACGCGGCTACTCGAATTCAATGTTCACGCGCCACTTTGGTCTGAAAAAAACAATAGTACGGTACTCCCAATAATTCATAATGAATATCATGTAACTAATATCCCTTTGTTCAAGGATAATGACATAATTTTAAGTGGTTCACAAACAAAATAGCAGCTAATAATCTATAGAATACTGTAATTAATTTTAATATTAATGTATGTAGAGAAAAGACAAAAATATGGCATTTGTTTAAAAAAACACGAGAAACAATTGAACGAGTGACACATTTCGGCTACCTTATTTCTAATGATTGTACTGTCGGAATGAAGTGAGTAGAGTTTATTCTTAAATTAAACACATCTACGCAGATGTGCGGCACATATTAACGGGCAATAAAAGAAATTGAATTTTTTAACTAATAACCATACTAATGCTGAAATATAGCTACGGGAATTCGAGATTGAATAGATAAGAAAAGGGAAAGAATTTCAAATATCGATTCCCAGGATGTGAAACGGACTGTGCTCTTAAAACACCGCAGAAATTAATAAATAAGTAACCAATTAATATTAGTAATCCATAGAGGAGATTACAGTGACAGAGGAAGAAGAGAATAGAACACACACAAAGAACGATAGATTTAATTTAAAAGGTGAGTTAATTAATAACACTGAACAACACTTACAACACATTTCTCCGGGACGCGTTTCGAAGGTTAACTTTCCTCCATTATCAACCGGACAATGATAATCTCAGTGTTATTAATTAACTCACCTTTTAAATTAAATTACAGCAACACTGTTTTCAAACTTCTATGAAAGGAAGATAACGATAGATTTACTCAGACACTTCTGAGTTATCAAAAGTGTAGGCACAAGAAAAGCTTCGAAGACGGATGGATGACTTCTCTTGGGTCGAAACAGGTCATCGAGCCAAATCCTTGTAAGTGGAATAATACAAATAAATAGATAAATAATGAACATGATAACAATAATAATGATAATAATCCTAATAATAATAATAATAATAATAATAATAATAATAATAATAATAATAATACTAATAATAATAATAATAATACTAATAATACTAATAATAATAATAATAATAATAATAATAATAATAATAATAATAATAATAATAATAATAATAATAATAATAATAATAATAATAATAATAATAATAATAATAATAATAATAATAATAATAATAATAATAATAATAATAATAATAATAATAATAATAATAATAATAATAATAATAATAATAATAATAATAATAGATACTTTTATTTGCGAAAGAATTGCTCTCAACAACTTTTAAAAATATGTCTAACCTCCTCTAAGGTTTATAAATAATGAACAGCACAAAAAGTTCACACCTCCAAGCATTTGACCGGTTGGCAAGTCCCATATTACGTAATATACTGCCAACATTATGGAATGTGCATTTTCAATTTTTTAATTTGTGGAAATCCTGCGTTTTGGAACTAATCAACTCAACATATAGGTGTGCTAAATATCCGCGGCGTTTTTTCTTTCTTTCTTTTTTTTTTTTTTTTTACATACATATTCTGTGAAGTAATAGCTAATAACTACCTTTTAATTCATAGTAAAAGCGTTCTTCGCAAGCATACCCTTTTATAACTTTGTGTACTTATTGAAGCACAACAGCAGTGTAAATCATTTTTAACTTTCAGAAATGTATGGAATTAAATTAGGTGTTTTACAGACCCAGATCTCTCAGAATGAAATGCACTTTTCAGTGATACAAGTTTTATGAGGATTGGTTGAGTGGCATTTGAGATTACCCTATACGTACCTAAATAGAATAGGATAAACATGGCTTGGAGGGGGACTTAGCAACTCGACCAATGAAACCTTTTGTGCTTATGTAGCTGTCGGGGCGCCGCTGGGAGGGAGGAGTAAGGTGAGAGGATACGAAGGGTGCTCGGACCTGGGGAAAGACAGCAAAGGGCAGGGTCTCTAATGACTACAGATGTGAACACCCCGGTGGCGTCTCGTACACCAGCTACCCTTCCCCCTGCAGGCTCACAGCTCCCCTGGGGGGGGGGGCGGGTCTCGGAGACCTCCCCCGATCGAAAGATGAGGATTTACAAAGAACAAGCACCTGCCATGCACGCCGAAACTACCTTCAATACTTCGAACACTAAAGTAACCAAGCAGATGAAAGATGAAGTGAACGACGAGTGAGTGAAATGGAGCGACAGGAATTTATCCTTCCCAACATTGGCCAAACGATCTGGGGAAACTCCCTGCCCCCGCCCCCCCCCCCAAAAAAAAACATGGACTGTGGAAATCGAACTCACTACCTCCCGAATGGGACCCTTGTACTTCGGAGCTATCCTACTCGGTAACCCACCTACCCTGCCGCCAGCGCGCCCACCTGCCCACCCATCTACCTATCTACCCACCTACATACCTACCCACCTACCTGCCTACCTACCCAACTACCTACCCACCCACCTATCCACCTACCTACCAGCCTACCTACTACCCACCTGCCTACCTACCTATCTACCCACCCACCTACCTACCTACCTACCAACATACCTACTACCCACCTGCCTACCTACCCACCTACCTATCTACCCACCCACCTACCTACCCACCTACCTACCCACCTATCCACCTACCTACCAACATACCTACTACCCACCTGCCTACCAGCCTACCTACTACCCACCCACCTACCTACCTACCCACCCACCTATCCACCTACCTACCAACATACCTACTACCCACCTGCCTACCAGCCTACCTACTACCCACCCACCTACCTTCCTACCCACCCACCTATCCACCTACCTACCCACCCACCTATCTACCCACCCACCTACCTACCCACCTACCTACCCACCTATCAGCTTATCTACTACCCACCTAACTACCTAACTAACTACCTACCCAACTAACTACCTACCTACCCACCTAACTACCTACCTACCCACCTAACTACCTACCCACCCACCTAACTACCTACCCACCCACCTGCCTACTCACCTAACTACCCACCTAACTACCTGCCTACCCACCTAACTACCTAGCTATCCACCTAACTACCTACCCACCCACCGGCCTACCCACCTAACTACCCACCTAACTACCTACCTACCTACCCACCTAACTACCTACACACCCACCTAACTACCTACCCACCTAACTACCCACCTAACTACCTGCCTACCCACCTAACTACCTAGCTATCCACCTAACTACCCACCCACCCACCTAACTACCTACCTAGCCATCCACCTACCCACCTATACACCTTTCCACTTATACACCTACACACCTGTCTACCTACTCTACCAATAGTTTTTCTCTCTTTATAATATTAATGAAGGTATTACAATAATTACCAATACAATACAAAATTGATTTGTTCACTCCTTTAAGTTTGTAAATTGTGTTATGAAACGTGTTTATTACACGAAGGAGTGTTTATTACTTTCTCTACTGGTAAGTAGGGAAAGTATTGTATTCCACCCAAAAATTCGATGTCGAGATTTCACCGGAAATACATGTTTTGAGGCCCCCTGAATCCAAAAAAAGCATTTTTAGAAAATGGTCCGTGTGTGTGTCTGTGTGTCAGTCTGTCAGTCTCTCAGTCTGTGGACAGCATAACTCAAAAACGAAAAGCGGATTAAAAACCAAACTTGGTATTTAAGTTTAATGTCTTTCAAGGATGGGACACAGATTTTGAAGAAAACAACCCCACCCTAAACTACCCTTTACATGGAAACTTTTTCGAAAATTTTGATTTTCTTGAAAATGCTCTAACGATTTTGATTAAAATGTCGTATGTTTGAGATATTTTGATGATAAATGAAATGTATATCTTGAATTTTCTGGCTATAGCCCCTGTAGTCGTATTTACTCTGGATGGCTTTTGCATAACTCGTAAACCGTTAGAGATAGACCAAATTATACTATACAAAAAATGTAGATCTTGCTAAAATACACAATTTATGTCTCAGTTTCGGAAAACTTAGAACTTTCGTGAAATGGATCATCGTTCATTTTTACTTTCTCTACTGGTAAGTAGGGGAAGTATTGTATTCCACCCAAAAATTCGATGTCGAGATTTCACCGGAAATACATGTTTTGAGGCCCCCTGAATCCAAAAAAAGCATTTTTAGAAAAAGGTCCGTGTGTGTGTCTGTGTGTCAGTCTGTGTGTCAGTCTGTTAGCCTGTCAGTCTGTGGACAGCATAATTCAAAAACGAAAACTCGGTTAAAAACCAAAGTTGGTATTTAAGTTTGTCTTTCAAGGATGTGACACGAAGATTTTGAAGAAAATAGCCTCACCCTAAACTACCCTTTACATGGAAAATTTTTCGAAAATTTTGATTTCCTTGAAAATGGCTCTAACGATTTTTATTAAAATATCATATGTTTGAGATATTTTTATGACAAATGAAATATATATCTTGAATTTTCTGGCTATAGCCCCTGTAGTCGTATTTACTCTGGACGACTTTTGCATAACTGGTAAACCGTTAGAGATAGACCAAATTATACTATAGCAAAAATGTAGATCTTGCTAAAATACACAATTTATGTCTCAATAAATTTTCTTGTAGGGTGAACCATTTCGGAGATATTCCTTGTTATGTGTGTGAGTTTCGGAAAACTTAGAACTTTCGTGAAATGGATCATCGTTGTTCATTTTTTTATATGTGAAGTGTGCAAAGACAACAGAATTTCAATGCTTTAAAACATTTGACTATTGCACAAAGCCTACTGTATTCTAATATTCCCCTTGCACCTGCAAGGAACTAAGCAATAAGATAATTTGTGCAAATGTTTATCTCCACACAAAGAAGATAGCGGCATAAGAGTTTGTAAGAATGGTTAGTACAAGAGTAGAGAAAGTCATGTGAATGCAACACATCAGATTTTTTTTTATATGTTAAGTTTGTAAAGACAACAGAATATCAAACATTTGACTATCACACAAAGCCTACTGTATTTTAACATTCCCCTTGCACCCACAAGGAAATAAGCATTAAGATAATTTGTACAAATGTGTATCTCAACTATCAAGAAAGAAGATATAGGAATAAGAGTTTGTAAGAATGGTTAGTACAAGAGTAGAGAAAGTCATGTGAGCGCGGCACATCAGATTTTTTTTCCTCTTATTTTCTTTCTTTTGATATATTTTACCTACTATTTGCACTGCTACATTAAAATTTCAGTAACTGCCTAACAAATCAGTTAAAACTATGGGAAAGTGCGCATTACAATGGCAGTGTTTATTATTACCGGACTTCCAACTCGAGGAGTGTAGGAAACAATGCCTCTATTATACGTGCTTTGCGTTTGTGGAGCAGCACTCTATGTAGTACTTGGCAAAGCAACGAGGAGTACTGACCTTGGTTGTCGAGCGCTGCAGTCGCTTCTTATCTGGTTTACTAGCACAGCGAAAAACTAGTCACTGGCGTAGAGTCAGTAATGCGGTGCAAATGAATGATGATGATTTTGGTGATATATGAGACGTTACTGTACTGAATATATGATTACAACTGAACAGAGTGTACATGTACTGTCTCGCCGTGTATGTGCGATAAGCTCACATAAACAACTGGGCAGTTTCACATTCTTTCCGATACGTCTCATGGCTTTGCCCGCCTAAGGACATGCACGGAAACTTTTCAATATGTGGAACAGCTGTTTAGGTTGGTAGTGAATGGCACCATGCCCCCAGTTCAAACCCCTGTCAGCGATAGGAAGGCGTGCTGCTTCGCGATGGAGGAGGCTAACCTGAAGCCCAGACAGTTTAAGATACGAGCATTGAAGCATATAGTTCAGAATGTGTCTCATCGAACTTTAATTATTCTATCAGCGGTTATTGAGGATAGGAGCAAACCCCAGATTGCCAATCCTTTTCAAATAATGAGCCTTCTCAGGTTTGTGTAGTTTTCTTGGGATGGGAATGAAAGATGAGACAGATTTATCTGTTTTATTGCATGTGTATTAACTTGAACTCCACATTGCGCATATTTATTTCGAATCATGTCATTTCATTACAAAATAATTTAAAGCTGTAACTTAAGGTCTATCTACACAAATTATACCGTTCATACAAACGCATGTTTTGGTCACTTAGACAAACATAAGGAGAGACACAAGACGATAATGTTCTAGTAATTGATCCACGTGACCAGTATCTCCGCTCGCGGTATTTCTTCCACCAGTTTGATGCAGTTCACTCCAAATAGTTCCGCAGCGCTTGCAGGGTTATATCCTTGTTCAAGAAGCGCAATTACTTTCGGCTTGTTATCCATATCGTTTGCTCACTTCAAATGAAACGCATAGTGTAGAGGGCAATATATTCAACAAAGCTATTTCGAGCGAGCCACCCCAAGTCCTTCTCCCTGTTTCCTAAAACCGAATCCCAGAGTTATGACGTCAAACCAATGAGCGACGGACACAGCCAGGAGACAATCGTTCCACTCGGGTTAAATTCCTCCTTACCCCTCCCCTTGCTTTACGCGCCTCGGGCACGCCTCTTGTTCATCGGTCATTGCTTGTGTTATTGGACTTTGATACAAAGCAATAAGAGATTGGCACAGCCAGAACCGGTGTGGAACATGACTGGAGAAAGGTTTATGCCAACATTAAATGAAGTAACACACCAAGACACTAACAGCATCGGAAAATTTCCGTGCACCGGACTATACATGTGAAGAACGGTATCCATTGACACACTTGGTCGGTTTGTCGAGTAGTGCTTTTCAAGGCAAGTGCTGCGGTGTAGGGGAGGAGTGGAAGGCAACAATTAAGACGAAAACATACAAAGTACTCGTACTTAAAGTATGTAAGTATATTAATCACAAATTCATGGAATCACACATACAAATGCTAATAAAATGCAATAATTATTACAATACTTATAATTCAACGCACTAGTCTCCCTCGTTTTCTTCTTCTCTGCGGGTGCTTTAATATGTTATTTCCGATGTCTCAAACTTATTTTCAGCTTTAAGAGGAACCAAAGATGAAAATTTCCGGCTTATTTCTATATCTCTCACCTGCTATAAATGAGATCAAGCTGATACAGCTTATTAACGTAATTTCCACTTTAATACATAACTGACAAATACTGGCCTTATGAGTGCTACTGTTGTTACAATGCATCAATCCGAGTGTTTCGAATACAAAAATATGATTTGAATACAAAGACAGAGATTATGCTAAAGATATCCTTTGCTTTCATACATAGGAAGCAACCATTCCAGTGCCTTCTTGTAACACTCTTTCGTAAACATTGCCTTCTGCGGTTTGCCTGTCGACACGATTTCGTTTAAGTTAAACTCTCCAGGCTCTGCCATCATCATAGGCAGGATAGTGAATGCTCCAAACATGCTGTAATGAGTACGTCTGTCGCAGTCTCTTCTGAACTTGTCTAGTGATGGTGGCTGCGTGGAGCATCCAAGAGCTGACATCGTCTTACAGAGGGTCTCGTGGTATTCCTGTGAAAATAGACAGAATGGCAATGAATGCATTTTGCAACTACACACCCTGGGAAAGAAATGCATTTCTCGAGGGAAGCATCCAGGTATATCATGCTAGTTAGTGACAGGCAGGCAGGCGGGTGGCTGGGCGAGTGGGCAGGCAGATAGGCAGGCTGGCAGGTAGGTAGGCAGGTAGGTAGATAAGTAGGTAGGTAAGTAAGTAGGTAGTTAGGTAGGAAAGTAAGTAGGTAGTTAGGTAAGTAAGTAGGTAGGCAGGTAGATAAGTAGGTAGGTAAGTAAGTAGGTAGTTAGGTAGATAAGTAGGTAGGTAAGTAAGTAGGTAGGTAGGCAGGTAGGTAGGTAGGTAGGTAAGTAAGTAAGTAGGTAGGTAGGTAAGTAAGTAGGTAGTTAGGTAGGTAAGTAAGTAGGTAGTTAGGTAGGTAAGTAAGTAGTTAGGTAAGTAAGTAGGTAGTTAGGTAGGTAAGTAAGTAGGTAGTTAGGTAAGTAAGCAGGTAGTTAGGTAGGTAAGTAAGCAGTTAGGTAAGTAGGTAGGTAAGTAAGTAAGTAGGTAGGTAGGTAAGTAAGTAGGTAGGTAAGTAAGTGGGTAGTTAGGTAAGTAAGCAGGTAGTTAGGTAGGTAAGTAAGCAGTTAGGTAGGTAGGTAGGTAGGTAGGTAGGTAGGTAGGTAGGTAAGTAAGTAGGTAGGTAAGTAAGTAGGTAGTTAGGCAGGTAAGTAAGTAGGTAGTTAGGTAGGCAAGTAAGCAGTTAGGCAAGTAGGTAAATAAGTAGGTAGTTAGGTAGGTAAGTAAGTAGGTAAGTAAGTAGGTAGGCAGGTAGATAGGCAAGTAAGTAAGTAGGTAGGTAAGTAAGCAGTTAGGTAGGTAGGTAAGTAAGTAGGTAGTTAGGTAGGTAAGTAAGTAGGTAGTTAGGTAGGTAAGTAAGTAGGTAAGTAAGTAGGTAGGCAGGTAGATAGGCAAGTAAGTAGGTAGGTAGGTAGGTAAGTAAGCAGTTAGGTAGGTAAGTAAGTAGGTAGTTAGGTAGGTAAGTAAGTAGGTAGGCAGGTAGGTAGGTAAGTAAGTAAGTAGGTAGGTAGGTAAGTAAGTAGGTAGTTAGGTAGGTAAGTAAGCAGTTAGGTAGGTAGGTAAGTAAGTAGGTAGTTAGGTAAGTAAGTAGGTAGTTAGGTAGATAGGTAAGTAAGTAGGTAGGTAAGTAGGTAGTTAGGTAGGTAGGTAATAAGTAGGTAGTTAGGTAGGTAAGTAAGTAAATAGGTAGGTAAGTAAGTAAGTAGTTAGGTAGGTAAGTAAGTAGGTAGTTAGGTAGATAGGTAAGTAAGTAGGCAGGTAAGTAAGTAGGTAGTTAGGTAGGTAGGTAGGTAAGTGAGTAGGTAAGCGAATTAGTGAGTGAGTGAAAGAGTGAGTGAGTGAGTGAATGAGTGAATAAACGAATGAACGAATGAAGGACTAAATAAATAAATAAATAAATAAATAAATATATAAGTAGATAAATAGATAAATAAAAAATAAATAAATAAATAAATAAGTAAGTACATAGATAGATAGATAGATAGATAGATAGATAGATAGATAGATAGATAGATAGATAGATAGATAGATAGATAGATAGATAGATAGATAGATAGATAGATAGATAGATAGATAGATAGATAGATAGATAGATAGATAGATAGATAGATAGATAGATAGATAGATAGATAGATAGATAGATAGATAGATAGATAGATAGATAGATAGATAGATAGATAGATAGATAGATAGATAGATAGATAGATAGATAGATAGATAGATAGATAGATAGATAGATAGATAGATAGATAGATAGATAGATAGATAGATAGATAGATAGATAGATAGATAGATAGATAGATAGATAGATAGATAGATAGATA
>CM060962.1:181059637-181137137 GCA_030765045.1 Tenodera sinensis | reverse complement strand
TCTTTGTCCGCTCTGGTTATCCCAGATTACCTCCATGGCATGGGGGCCAATCCGGTAACCATGCAGATCGACCTGAGGTTAACTCAGTGTCCGACAAAAAGCTTGTACGATTTCAAAATTAAAATAGCAGTACCAGAATTTCGGTAACTAAGTTACATTAAGGTTGGCGTCAAACCTCCTGCATATGACCTTGGCTGTAGCGAATCACAGGCATGCAGCGTTGTCTAGCCAGAACAAGCTTCGTCTCGCTTTGTAATTACTAGTTTAACGCTCGGACGTTAATAGTTTATTACAAGTTTAACACTTACGTCAGATATAAACAGAATGGTCGTGCAAGCATGTATGAAAAAAGAGCGTACTTTTAGCTTCAGCCGTTCGGTATTTATACACAGTATGTTTTTTTCAGAACTGAAGCAGACCTTGAGCTGTTAACAGAGGTATGAATAACCTTTGTGAATATGTGTACAGTTATGCTTCGCCCTCTCTCCTAATACACTCAAATTACTCTGAACAGGGGACAGAACAGTTAGGTAATGTGTAGTTCTATGAATTTGTAGAAGCTTGTAACAAGCTAAGTAAGTGATTGTGTTAGTGATAGAGCAGGAAAAAATACAGTTTTACGCAGTCAAGCACAAGTTGTTTGTAGGAAAGTTCAAGTTCAAGTTATTTATTAGAAAGTGTTGGCCTGGTGCCGGTACAATGGGCCCGGCTTACAGGCTATATTTAACATTTTTATTTACATTTAACTTTGTTTATATATACACATTTTTCGGTTTCAACAAAAAACCCATACGGTGACCATCTGTAGGTCACCGAGAATAGTTTTATTTTGTCTTTTTAAGTTCTATTTCTTCTTTGTGTTATATATACATATGTACATACTTACAATTTATTTACATACACATTCACGCACGCATTCACCCAAGCACAATCTCACACACACATACACACATATCTTCACTGGGCACACCAGAGAAATGCGTCCCAGCACACTGCACTATTTACACTTCGTATATACACTGTCCCGCGGTGGCAGCTCCTGAATATTCGAGGCGAGGGCCTCTGCCATAACATGTATGTGGCCTAGGAACGAGGTTGCGTGGACGCGCATTAGTCGGCGAGCCGAGCCGCTTCTAGAACATTTTGATCCTATTATGCTTGCGGTGCTTCGGCTCGCCTTTGCCGATATTGGCGATCACGTCGTTTTCGTGGTTTCTAATGCGCGTCCATGCAGCCGTTGCTCGTTTTTCAATTGCCTCCGGGATGAACGGGATCCGGGTTTCAAGGTGGAGTGTTTGGGTACTGGTGAGGAGTGGAGCAGAGAGGATTTTTCTGAGGGAGAGGTTTTGGAGGGTTTGGAGTTGTTTCAGGGCGGTTTTGGAGGCATTAGCCCAGGCCACACATGCATACAGGACCACCGAGAGAATAAATGACCTATATAATATCAGTTTTGACTTCAGTCGCCACTGTTTACTGCGGAAGATGGGGGCGCACAACTTTAGCCGCTGTCTGCCTTTATTGGCGCTATTTTTTATGTGGGTGGACCAACACATTGTGCGGTCCAAGGTGACACCTAAGTATTTAACCTGCTGACGGCAGTGCAATATTTGACCACCGACCGTTAGGTCCTTTGCCAAAGTGTGACGCCGCTTAGAGAAATGAATTAGCTGGCATTTGTCGGGGTTAATTTTGATTTTCCAGTCATGTTGCCATGAGAGGAAGTTGTTAACATAACGTTGCATTTCTGCAAGCCCGAAACGTGGGTTTCTATGGTGGTTGTATATTGCAGTGTCGTCAGCATACATGGCGACCTTGCATCTGGCGTCCACTGGGTAGTCATTAGTAAATAATATATACAGAAACGGGGACATTATTGCCCCTTGTGGGACGCCAGCCCGCATCACTCGCTCCCGTGAAAAGGAGCGGCCCACTTGGACGTAAAACTTCCGTTTTTCTAGAAAATTGTGCAGCAGGTATAGATAATTTTGAAGAGCCGGGAAATTGTGGTGCAGTTTGTAAATGAGGCCATTGTGCCAGCACCGGTCGAATGCGGCTTCTACGTCCAGAAATAGCGCCAACGTTGAAGCCCCATTGTTAAATTGCTCTGTTACGTCATCTGTTAGTCTGAGAAGCTGTAAATCAGTAGAATGTCCTTTTCGAAAACCAAACTGTGAATTTGAGAGTTCATGAGATTCCGAAACTTGTTTTTGAAGTCGAGAAAGTATAAGTTTTTCGAGCAATTTACCAATAGTAGACAAGAGACTAATGGGGCGGTAGTTTTGCGGTTGCCTGGTGCTTTTTCCTTGCTTTGGGAGCATGATGACCTTGGCTCGTTTCCAAGTAGAGGGGAAATAGCCTTGCTGCAAACAGGCGTTAAATATCTTTGTTAGTTGCACCAGAGCTTTTCTCGGGAGATGTTTAAGTTCCTCATTAGTCACTTTGTCTGGGCCGGCAGCTTTCCCATTAGGCAATTTCCTAATGAGCTTGTAAACTTCCTGCGGTGTTATGATGGGTAGTTGTTGCTCTTGCTTCTGCGCCACCCAGGTTTGTACCCATGCCTGGACCTCCCGTTCTATTTCACGGTTGGTCACTGGATTTTCGCTGAATCTGTCTTCGAGACAGTCAGCGAAGACCTCGGCTTTCTCCTCTGCGGAGAAGTGCAAGCCGCTTTGAGTGTGCAGCGCCTCAGTTGCGGAGTTGACGCTCGTGGAAACCTTGAAAGCCTTGAGTAATTTCCACAAAGAAGAGTCCGAATGGGTGGTACTCAGCATTTTGTTTTCCCACTGTTCAGTTTTGTTGATTTTAATTTGATGCCGAATGATGTTGCGTAACCATTTTGCTAGCACTTTATATTCAGGCTGACGGGTGTACCGCCACAGTTTTGTTAAGCGTCGTCTCCGCGCAATGAGTTGCTCTACCTCGGGGTACGTGCAAAAACCGGGTGGTCTTGTGGTGTATGTGGTAGCACTTCTTCTGGCTGTGTGTAGCGAGGCAGTAAAGTTTTCAATGGCGACATCTATGTCTGCCTCGCTGTAGTATGACAGCCTTGGTTGCGCCATCCTGTGCATTTCGAAGGTGAACATATTCCAGTCAGTCTCCGCCCTCTTTCGAGGGCCAGAGGCACTGGCCGAAATGCCACCCTGTATGTCGAAATGCACAGGAAGATGGCGAAACTACCAAGTCTATTTCTTTCACACACAAGCACACGAATGGCTACGTTGTAGCGTGCTCCTATTGGCTACTGCCATATACAGATTTGACCCGGATTATAGTAGTGCAGAGCCGTGTCGCTGCATCTTCATAGGCCGAAGGGCTATTCAAGCCAACTCCCTTCGTTCTAACAACCTCCATCAAATGTCACCCTGCAACTTCCATCCCAACCATGACCATAAACCTTCGTGGTAGACATACGGCAATGTAGCGGCGCTTAGGAAAGTTAGTGGGAGGTCAGTGCCGGGCCGTCGGAGAGACAAACATGTATAACATATGGTAACCCATTCGTGGACTCTCTTCATTGTGCGAGAGAACCGAGAGTTACCGGCGAAATAGCGCCGGCAGAGGCGCACTAAAGTTCTCACCTCAGAAACAGGCAACATATGTCTCATTGTTTCATTAAACAAGATTGGTCCTATTATTTTCTAGCATTTATCACACACCAAAGTCCAATTTTCAGGTCATAGTAATGCGTTTCACGTCATCGTTAGTAAATTTGAAGCTTCGGGTTGGGTGTTAGGCAACAAACATTCTAGTTGAGTTTTAAAGAAAATAAACTAGACGACATCAGGTAGAGTGAACGCCTTGAAAAACGTAAACATACTACGTCAACAAATTAAAGTGAACACAAGTGAATATTAAGCACATGTAGGAAAAAGGAATACGCGCTTACATTTTTATGTAAGACACGTATAATGCAACTATGTAATCTTAATGGTAAGTGTTCCGCTTAACACTAAACCAAATAAACATTGCGCATTGTTTGGCTTTTTGTACTTTTATATAATATTTTATTCAAATATTTTGTTACGAAAATAATAAACTGCAATTAATCATGAATTTGATTCCAGTAATAAATTAATCATTTGTTCACCACAAAAGTATTTTTCCACTCATGAACTAAAAATAGACATGAGTTTTGTTAGTTCTCATAATCTAATGATAAAAAATAATAATTAATATTACTATTAATATTATTATTGTTTATTATTAACAACACAGTAAATATGATGATACATACTATCCCGCGGTTATTTGCAGCACAATATAATTTTAAATAAAAATTATTTGTTCACATCTATTTCGAATATACCTATCTTCATTCGTCATTGAGAGGTTTTTATGTCAACTCACCACATTAATAACATTAAGGGAAACGTACCCACGTATCTGCACGACTCCTCCGCGACTGTATCATTCTGAAAATCAAACTAACGTTCAGCTAATGCCTAATCGGAATGCAACCTTTGATACTTGCTGGGTGTTCACGTCTACTGCGCGTGCTTCAACGCAAGATGGATGTAGCTCACTTAAAGTGGCTTTCTTTTAGTGAGAAGCGACTATTAGTTACCCAACATCTTGTATCTGTTGCTATTTTATATTCAACAAAATTCAATCGGGCTGAATCTGTTAACCATAAAATCATTACACCAGTGTTTAATTATTTCATAGACATAAAGCAAGAAGCGATCATGGGTTTGGGGATATCGTCAAGGTTTCAGCTCACCAAAAGTGAAATACAATTCATATGGTAAAATCCTATCAATGTACAATAATGAATATGATCTTGGATTTAAATTAAAATCTTCTATTAAATAAAACATTATCCTCAGTGGGTATTTAATATATTCATATAGAATATAGTTAATGATGTTTGACTTTGTTCATACCTTACAAAAAGCCATGTCTCCACCACCGGTCATGCTTTATTTGTCGTCCCTTCATCCGAGCAATAGCTCGGCACTTAACTTTCCACTGGAAAAGGCTCTTGCGTAGTGCAGTTATGTCCAGAAGCTTCCACTCCTCTTTACAGGCTTTCGAAAGACCATCAATTGTTCCAGGGTGCCTACATTCCAATGCGCTTTTCAAGAGTCCAAAGACGCAAAAATCTATTGGAATGACACCAGGAGATTTTACTGGGATTTTGCTGAACGGAATAGCGTGCATTCCAGCTTCCTGCTCCATTCTTAGCAAGAAAGCGGGAGTCGAAACCGAGGTGTGACTGGACGGCTTATCTTGGTGCACCCAAACTTTGTTTTGGTCTCTCCTATGAAGAGCTAGGATTCCAGTGTGGTAAATTGGGGCGAGAACTTCATCCTTATAATACCTGGAATTGATTTTGGCCTTTTTAGCAGCTCTACGAATTATCAGTTTCCCACTGTAGCATAACCAGCGATAACCATAGATCCCTTTGGGAAACTTCTTTTGCATGCTGCATACCATTTTTAAATTTTTTCAACCCCTTGTTTGGTAGTAAGCTGCACGGCATTGGTTGCAGCCACTAAGACACATTTGCTGTTCATCTAATGTGACCACAAATTTTCATTGTTCTCGGGCCACGTGCTTCTCATAGAGCTTCCTGTATTGTGCAACGTTCTGAGATGGGACACGATAACAACTTATGACCTCGATCTTAGTGGCGTTTTTCCATATTTAAATCTTTGTTCATAATGGTGTTAACAATTTTGAGGGACACTCCCAATTTGTTTGCAATGGTCCGTTGCGTACCTGGAATACTGTCACAGATGAGGACCTTGATCTTCCTTATGACCTCTGGAGAGCATGTAATAACAGGTCGTGGGTTTGCCTGTTTTCTTCCTTTTGGAATTAACCCTATGCAACCCTTTCTCTTTTTATTCAACACTGAGCTAAGCTGTATTTTGACGCAACAAAAGTTTGCTTCTTGCATGCTTCAGTAATAACGGAATAACTACACTGTGCTTCGGAAAGGGCAGTAATGTAGCCTTCACAATATGGTTCAATTTGCTTAGGCATAATAAGAGCCACACACGTCCTGCTGGTATAAAGGCAACACAGTAACTGGTTTGTTTGTCTCATATACGCTTCACTTTGCTGCACACGCAGAAACGCAACAATCACATTCGCAATTCGTTAGAGTTCGGAAACTACCCATCGTATTTCGACAAAGTGTAGACAAGGTTATGCAAGAAGTAATAAGAAATGACATTTACATGTAGCAAAATTCTAATTCTAAATGGGGTAAAACAAACATAAAACCTTTTTAAGAACCGATTTGAAGGAATTTAATCCACCACAAAATGGGTGCTCTATTATTAAATAAAAAATAACTAAGTCTGGCCTTTCACCTAAGTTACTTACCTTCAGAAGCTGGTCCATACATGTGCTTCGCACTGACTCGTTACAACTTGTGGTTAGGAAGAAGTACACATCATTGCAAGGACTGGTGATACCCACAGCCTGGTAATCAACAAAGCGTATCCCATTCAGCTCCCCGGAGGATGAATACCGGAACATCATATTATTCACCCAGAGATCTCCATGTGATAGCGCTAGCAATTCACCCTCTTCATGTACTTCCATAGCCTTCACTTGAAGTGAAAGGAAGTTTTTATCGGCAAGTGCGGATAGCTTTGCCGAATATTTCTCCAAACCCTCGAAATTTTTCACCTCCTCTGATAATGTTCTCAACATACCTGCGAGTGAAATAATGCACAAAATATAATTTCAAAATGTATTTTGTTGTCTTCAACAGATCTTTTTCAATAGTAAAACAAAGTTGAATAAGTTAATACTCTGAGGAAATTAATAAGAAAAGAGCTAATTATAATAACCACAGATATGTTTATACCACCGATAATGTAGAGATTAGTGCTTTTGTCGATATCCCCTACATAGCAGGGTGCAGAAAAGACAATTTCAGCACACCAGAGATGTGGGAAACTTCATCTTTATACAAGTGCATTATGCCAGAAAGAAGGTTCAGATTTATTATTTTATGTTTGAAATTTGATGATATGACAAATCGCAATCGCGAAGATAAATTTTCTATAGGCATCCTATGGACAACATTCATCTCAGATTGTCGCTCAAATTACAGCCCAAACATGTACCTTACCATTGATGAGCAGCTTTTGGGCTTTCGTGGTAAATGCCCCTTTAGAGTATACATTGTGTCAAAACCTGACACAAATGGAATCAAAATTGTAGCACTATGTGATGCTCGAACTTGCTATATGATGGATACCTTACCCTACATCAGAAAAGAGCAATGTAGTACGTCAAACAACCTCCCAACTTACTATGTAAAGCAGCACAAAGTATGAAGGGTTCCGGATGAAATAGCACGTTTGATAATTGGTTTACGTCTCTTCTTTTAGTGGAAGTCCTGCAAAAGGAATATAATCTGAACATGCTGTCTAGGTTTCTGCAGTACGCACCGAGCCTCGGTGGAGCGAGGATGGGCAAGAAGAAGAAACATCGACGCAGCTCGCCGCCAAAATCAGCCTCGAGTGGGAGTACTGCCCCTCGAGCTGATGAGGCCGCCAACGCCGAGAACAGCAGGGAGTCAACACCAGAGCCCTCCAGCAGCGCTCCTAGCGCTCCCCTGCCCACCGTGCCGCAGAGAGAGGACCAGCCAGTCGGCCGGCCGCCCTCGGCACGGGCAGGACCAGGAGCCTTAACTGCAGCAGAAGTTACCGCTGAGCCCGCCAGGAGCGCGCAGAGCGCTCCTCTGCCCACCGCGCCGCAGCGAGAGGACCAGCCAGTCGGCCGGCCGCTCTCGGCAGGGGCAGACCTAGGAGACTCTCCAGCCGCCACCGCCGAGCCTCCTGCAGCACCCCCTTCGGTACGGTCGCTTCGGCGCCGTAGCCGTTGGCGTTCACCGACACCTGCACCCGCAGATACTGCTGCAGGAGGGCCAAGGAAGATGGCCCTCACTCGTCTCCGCCAGCCGCATCAGGGGAAGTAGTGGCATTACTACCCTAGTGCGTCTTGTCTTTCGGGACAGGGAGCACTACACCGTCGCCATCACCGCAGGACTCAACCTCTTCGGCTGGCACATTCGTATCGAATGTAGCCGGACTGAATGGCACCGGCCGTGCCGTCGATGTTGTATCTACGGGCACGACGAGACCACCTGCGTGGCACTACCCAAATGCCACTACTGCGGTGCAGCGGCCCTGACGTCCTCCTGCCAGCAGCATGACCTCACGCAGACAGAGGTGCTGCGCCACCTGCGGCAGGAGGGACCACTACACCGGGCAGGCTTGCTGCCCATCATACCCAAGGCTGCATGCACCCACCGCCACACCACCACAGCCAGGACCACCGCCGCCTCATCAACCACAGACACCAGCAGCAACAGCATGACCTACGCCGCAGCCGCCGCCCCACATCTGTCCAGTAACGAGATCGAGGGCCTCCATACGGAAGTCCGAAGCCTCGATAAACGCCTGGGCAAGATAGAAGACGTCCTCCACCAACTCACCACCGCCGTCACCACATTCATTGACAGCGCCGCCAACACCATCACACAGCTCAACAACACTGCAACTGAAGACACAGCCAGGAGCCTCAGGACCACCATCAAGACCTCACGGCGGGCAACCAGCAAGAAGCTGTCCGCCATCACCCGTCAGCTGATACACAATACAACCGGCTTCAACGCTGCAGCGAGGCTTCTACATGAGCTCCGAGCGGCAACAATAGACAACACCGACATTCTCGAATCCTGCCAACGCAAGTTGGCACGGATCGAGAGCCAGACCACACCCACCTGCCACGAAGTTGGATGTCAAACAAATGTCCACCTCACACCCAAGGAGGTAAAGGAGATTTTCCTTGTGCCATATTTTGGAGACACGCCGTCGGTAACCGAGCGACTCGCTCGGTATTCGTCGGAGAACTACCCTTTGCCTCTTCCACCATCCCAGACTAGTCACCGGTATGCAGCTCCAACCCACGCCACTACAACAAGACCCCGCTAGCCCAGAGCATCGTTGAAACACTGCGTGCTACACTCAGGGCCTAGCCATGGGTGTAGCCCAGTAAAAAGACCTCAAAGTCGCTCCCTTCTCACGAAGGCAGCGCTTCACCACCGTAAGTAACGCAGGTGCTTATGCGGTACTGCGCAAAACCCCCGAATGGCAACCTATTAAATAAAGCGTTAAACTTGTTCCCTTACCCTTCTTCCCTACCTGGCGAAATAAGCCTCTTTTTCCTCCAACTCTTCTTCTGTCTCCCCTTTCCAAAAAAAAAAAAAAAAAAAAAGGTTTCTGCCTAAGAAGAAAAAGCAGGTTCTATCTTCACAGTTTGCATACAGTAACAAAAAGACGCTGGTTTCTTTTACACCAAGAAGAGGAAAATCAGTAATTGTGCTTTCCACCATGCACAGCAAAGGAGATATAAATGAGCAAACGAAGAAGCCACAAATAGTAGATAATCTACTAAAGGTGACGTGGACGCGTTAGATAAAATGGTTCATGCCTGCACTGTTCCTAGATGCACTCGTGGCTGGCCACTTAGGATGTTCTATGGAATATTAGATCAAGTCGACATTAATACAATGATTATGTTTATGATAAGTAATCCTCACCAGAAGATGAAACGAGAAGACTTCGTAATGAACCTAGAAATGCAGCTCCTAAAGCCCTATATGACTGGAGAAAAATTTACCACGAGAATTTTCTTCAATTATGTCTTCACTTCTAGGGCACAAACGAATTCCCAGATTTCAGAAACAATCAAGATGTTACATATGTCCGAGGTTCAAGGATCAGAAATGTAAAATTTCCAGTGAAAGTACGATAATCCAACTTTTAAGGAAATGTGTGAAATATGCATTCACTGCTTTCAAGATCTATGATTGAAAGAAGAACAATAAAGTAAGAATCGTTCTTGCTTATATGCCACTGTAAACCTCAAAGATAATCTTAATAAATTAGGTTGAAGCAATAATTCTAACGGTACAAAAAAACCCTCATTAAATGTCAATAATGAAGTAGCTACGGACAATTAATTAGGAAAGAATTTAATCAAATCTTATAATATTTGTCCCAGGCAAACAAAATATATATAATTGGAAATACTGAAAGAATCATATAAATATTGTGAGTTTTGTAAACACAGAAAAATAAATAACACTTAAAAATGCACTGAGATTCTTAGAAGATTTCTTAAGAAAATGGAAAGAAAAAAAAATACCAGCCGTTGGAACCGTTGTGTATTCAAATGCGTGGTGAGGAAGTCACGGGACTCCATTGTGTTTCGACGGTTGAGTTCTCCGATTCTCAATAGAGGATTTAAAACGGTCGCAGCTGTATCAAGAGCATACCAATTTAAATAAGTGGCGCGCTAAGACAATAAACATTTAGAATTAAGGAGTGTTACAAGTGGTACGTGAGAAACCGCGCAGCTGAAGAATTGTGACAGAACAATTAAGACTATTGTTAGTTAATTAATGCAGACAATTAACTTGTTTCTGGAGTGAAGTCTTGAGTCTTGTGGACCTTAAAAGTGCCGGAAAGTGAAGTGTGACGACAATTTATATAAAAATCTTGCAGAGAATGCTCTGTATGTAAAGTGACGAAACTCGAAAGACAAGTATATTTTTTAGTAAAACCCAAACGCCTTCTTCCTGCTTCCCACACCCACGCTCCCGTACCATCTCTACAGCTAGCCACGAGGATCGACCCTTAGACGCCTGTAAAGCAATCCAGGTCCGACGACGAACGAAGTGGAAGGTTACCGGGCATAACGACGAAGGCATCACGACATGGCTCTTTAACAAGAAGAGGTAAGGATACCGCTTCAAGTTTCATTAAATATCAATTTTTAAATTCCTAAGATAAGAAAGCAAACGTGGGGTTATCAGTAACCCTTGTTACCTTTTATCAGGTGAAATTTATGTTAACTGTAGCCGTTAAATTTCAAATGATGACCACTAAGTTTATCTTACAATTTGGGAAGTGGGCGTGGGAGAGTAACATGGTTGGAACGTCATGCAGTCTTTTGATTATCTCTGGTGTCACGTGGGATCGATGTGAAGCTCTGGTAACATTTAGTTGCTTCTGGGTAAATGTTCCCTCCATAATGCATTCCACGGCCTTCTTGCCTCATTTCTAGTATAAACATCGACTTTATAATTTTAAAGGAAGCAGATAATCTTTATGGACTTAATGCCCACGTTCTGCTTAGCTCAGTTAACTTGCTGCGCCATTTCCAGAATCTATGAGGGACCTAACTTGCTAGTAGAGCATAAAATTTAAGTACAGCTTTGCTGCAACTTCAGATACGTGCTCGATACCGTAAACGCGGTTTTATGAATAATCGCCAACTCACATTGGATAACGCTCACTAACGGCTCACAAGTCAACGCAGGACTCACAGTTGCTGCATATAGTTCGGAAACAGTTCCATACACTTACCCGTGCAGAAATTACCCATAGGTTCTTTGTTCTGCGGTTCTCCCAAAATACTCTTGTTAAACAACGAGAGATCTATGGATTTCTTCTCCATGAGATAGATACTAGCTGCGTGATAATGTGCCAGTGTACGGACAACAAGGGAGCAGTGATTCAGATCCAGGCCGAAGCGTCGATCAGCCATGCGAAAACCTACGGGTACCAGATCCTCCATCATCAAGACTCCGGCTGTAGCGTAAACAAACTGTGCTCCGAAAGGTTCCACGTCTGCAAAAAGAAACAATGAAATTATTAGCAACAGCGTGAGTCGACTCAATTACGTGTGACATATTGCAGTCATGTGATCAAACCCCGCTTCGAGGATTCCTTAGCAAAGTGTGGGGTAAAAGAACAACGGTTTGCACAATCATGTAAGTACAACGTATTATTGTGCTACTCTAAATGTTAACATGCACTTTGCCTTTGTTTATCAAAAGCCTCCCGGATAACACAGGCCTTACGCATTGTTTATTCTCAAATGTGCCTGGCGTTTCACATTGTGTCACTTCAGCCGATGAATTCAAGAAATCATAAATTAAACACAGCTATTAACACCACCTGTAGTGAAACAGATGGTTGCAACATATTCCTTGTCTTCTCTCTGATGTGTTTAATGCTAGTTATCTTTCCCACTATTTCAGCAGAAAGGACGAAATGATCAGGTTCATGGAAGAGCATAATTTAGGATAAATCAGCCCAGTTCGTGTAAATGCCAGAAAATTTGGAAAGCCAGATCAAACAAAACAAACATAATAGATGAAATGGCAAATGTTATGGTCAAGGAGTCCTCAATCTACCGCCATATCACTGTTTTCACTATCACAGGCATGGGGAAGAGGAGTGACAGGAATGCAATCCAGTATTTACCCTCTCCACTTTCCCCATCACCAAATGCAGCCCACCTGTATTTTCCGGTTCTATTTGTTTACGGATACACACGTCTTTACACACAAAAGTTTCAAGCTGTGAAGTGACGGAACCAAATAGAAACATGATCTATTGGTAATTATTATTTATTTACGCCAACAAACTTACTGTTGGTGTTTTTAAACACACAAGCCGTGTGTGGGCAAAGTTTAAGAGGTAGAACTGGAACTTAAAAATTCAATGCCACAACTGGGATTTGAACCACAGACCTTCCGCTTGCCGGGCGGACGCTCTAACCACTGAGCTATTGTGACAAACTGCCAGAATGGCATTAAATTCTCAAGCCAGTTCGTATTTCTCCTGGTAAACCACAAAGGCAGTCTCACATCAGAGACAATTACCCCAATGGTGACTTACTATTGCAAGTACTTTATATCCCAGGATTAAATAACCTTCACATGGTAATTATTATTTATTTATGCCAACAAACGTACTGTTGGTGTTTTTAAACACACAAGCCGTGTGTGGGCAAAGTTTAAGAGGTAGAACTGGAACTTAAAAATTCAATGCCACAACTGGGATTTGAACCACAGACCTTCCGCTTGCCGGGCGGACGCTCTAACCACTGAGCTATTGTGACAAACTGCCAGAATGGCATTAAATTCTCAAGCCAGTTCGTATTTCTCCTGGTAAACCACAAAGGCAGTGTGTTCCAGTAAGTTCCAGTTCTACCTCTTAAACTTTGCCCACACACGGCTTGTGTGTTTAAAAACACCAACAGTAAGTTTGTTGGCATAAATAAATAATAATTACCATGTGAAGGTTATTTAATCCTGGGATATAAAGTACTTGCAATAGTAAGTCACCATTGGGGTAATTGTCTCTGATGTGAGACTGCCTTTGTGGTTAAGTTTAAGTTCCAGTTCTACCTCTTAATGATCTATTGGTTTTATGATTACATGATTGTGATTACGTTACTTACATTTTCTTTTGGCATTATATTTGCTAGGAACACGAAAGAACTTATGTTCCCATTCGACTTTGAAACACATTTTTACCTTGATATCCGACATGATTCTACCACTGACACAATTTAAGGGACTAGCCGGTTCTCTGAGGTAAAGCGCATTCCACCCTTAGATGACAGTACACATTAAATGGAGCGCAGTGTTGCAACATGTACTAGTTTAGAATCTTTCTCCGCGCGCGACTCCGAGGTGGCCGGTGTCCTGTACTTAGTCCTTCAATTGCTGCTTGATGGGCACTTTTAACTTTGGTATCCCTGCACGCCTTTGTTACTGTATGACCTAAATTTACAAATGACTCGTCTGTATAAACAGCTGATTTCCCCTGGTCCCTAAACCTTTTTACTCTTAGATATTTATGTCGCCATCTGATGATATCGATATCGTCTCTTTCTATTAATATGCACCTGTTACCCCTTCTTTCATGTTCGAACCCCAAATCATGTAAGAACCGACTAAGAGTGGCCCTTGAGAAATTTGGTAGGGTCTCATCACTGTTGACCCGTGGCAAAATTATATTCAGCGTGGGTGGAATATTTGCAAACTATAAAGAATGAACAATTCGCCGCACTCCACTTTGCACTATTCAACCATATTGCGTTAACTTAGCGTTTTGTGTAGTCCCGCCCTTTTTGCTTTCTTTTTCGATGGCGTTCTTAGAGGTCCTTTCATTACTTCCTTTTTAATCCTACACGCTACTGCTTCTGAACACCCGATAGCCTTAGCTGTTTCTTTTACTGCCTTACTTACACGCATTTTACTTCAAAAATAATTTAACACATTCATAATTATTTGGCGTTCCTTACTTCTTAATTTACCAACATATCGTCTCTTCCTAGCTTCCCCCTCCATAACTACAAATATTTACGAAAATATTAAACAAATAACGCAATAACAGCTCACAGTTACACACACGGCTTCTTTCGAACTAATGCTAGTGCTGCTCCTTATACCATCGTCTATCAGGCCTGGCGCGAGAATACGCTGAATAGATGAATACCTTTTGTTTACCTTACTGGATAAAAGAAAGAGGTTACGGCCTTTTGGTTTATTTTAAAAACTTTCTCCAACCCTCCTCAACAGTTGTTCTCGCTGGTTCCCTGATGTAAACTCAATAACAAAAAAGTTTCACACTACGTAACTTTTGCAGTGCACAGATATAAAATTTTCCGAAAACATTTAATTTAAAAAATTATAACACTTAACTGAACAAACAGAGAATTCAAAGTGGGCAGGTAGTAGCACTATGGTTTTCTAGCTAAGAAAAAAATATAGACGTATTCTAGCAGATAGTTTGTTAGTGCGTGATGAGTATAGAAACAACACATATCGGACTTCTATTGAAAAAAAAAAAGTTTTCTGAAGAAATATGGGCCTATAGAAATGTATAATAACTCTAAAAAGGATATAACCTGATAGAGAAAAAAATTCTGCGTAGGATAATGTGTTCAAACCTGAAATTTATAACAATTGAATATTTACACCATGCTATTAGGAATCTGGCAACAGTGCGAGGATAGAAAAGGACGAGGCTAATGGCAAGTCGTATGCGTTAGATAGAGACAGATATATCCCATTTAACTCCATACTGTCATCTAAGAGTGGGACAAGGTATAGATATATGACAGAGAGGGCCTGATCTGATAGATAACCGGTGTGTAGCAGGGTGGACGGGGTTAAATCTACGATGTAGGGGAAATGACACATTTTGTCAGTTTTCCACATCTATGCTCTATCTGAATGAGCTTATATGGGCACACCGTAAACATGCCGTAAGAAAGCGGTATGTGACTCTGTGACAGTCTTTGCAGACTCTTGAGGAAATACGTAATAAAAATTGATTCTACTGTGTGGGAAAGATACGCTCAGCACACGATGCAGAGAAAGCGAAAATATCAATTACAGATATTTTCTCCAAGTGGAACTGGTTACTTGGAGAAAAGGTGAAAACGTAGTGTTTTGTGACATAGAACACGTTCATCTTCTCAGGCAGCTTTGATGCACAGCATGTTAAGCATTAGAGTAGCACAATACTAATACAGCCGCGACTCTTTCACTACAGTAACTTCGGTTTTCCCTTTGCTTCACCTGCCCTACACTTCTGAATTGCTGGCTTAGAGTTGGGGGCAAGAAGAGGCTTGCACGCTGACGTCACAGAGCACTCAGTTGGCTGACGCTGGTCTAAGCTACAAGAATGCAAACGAGTTTGTTGTATGTTACTAGTTGCTCACCTGGTAGTACTTTTTTCAATACAGCATACATCTGTGGTAGAACAGTGTTCAGAACTTGTCCTTCTCTTGCAAACAACGTTGAATTTGTAAGGAAATCGCCGCTGGAACCTGAGCTGATGCAGCGCTTGATGATGATGTTTAGGGGTTCTTCTCTTTGCTCACAATTTACTGTTACTCTGTATAGATCGCTGGTAAAATTTTCGCCTTTGTTGAGCGCCATTCTAGATAAGTAGGTTGTCACGGTAATTTTAGGATCCTTCAGCCATTCCCTTACAGCTGTCTGCAACACCTCCCTGTCAGGCCAATTTTCACTTGGCCGGTCTTGGTCTTGTATCACTTCAGAAGACATCGGCGTGCTGCAACACAGTTATCTTTGAACAATTTTCTGTAATAATTGCGTGCTTTTATAGCCTGGATAAAAGGAACAGGTGAAAATACTCTAGCATAGTCAAATACCACAGTGAGAACAAACCTGCAAGTTTAAAAATAAGTTTTATTGGAAGCTGTCGTGAATTGACATTTCAACTAGACGCGTTCATTATTAACGGTTATTTGGTACACTCTGAAATTAATGTCTAGTTTTATTCAAGTTTACTTAATTGACTAAATTAGATTTCAGCGTGCTTCAGGATTTTCAATTCAAATAGGATTTATCATATACCAAAACAACGTTTATCCGAATTATCTGGGACGAAAGGCAATTCGGAAAATCGAAAATCCGGATTATATGGATAATAAGCAAAACAAAATTCCTAAATCCGTAAATAAGCAGACTTGCCGTTTATGAAGATAAAAACTATATCTTGTAAAAAAATTATGTGCATTACATAGTTATGTTTTGCGTACATGACATTAAAATTGTAAATATTTTAATCATAAAATCACATCATTGCTTAGCAAAGAATTGATCCACAGTCTTCCGTTTTAAACACGCGTGGCGTTTGAACGAAGTACGGTCACGTAAATCTTTATCATTAATACGTAGTTCAGTTGGAATGGTGTAGGGCTGACGCTCCAAGTACTTCATGTTTGTCAACTGGTGCGTAGCAGCTCCCTGTTCAGAAGCTATTTTCTTCAATGTTTCTCCTTTATCAAATCGATTAATAACACCCAACTTTTTATTCATCGAAACCACGACCTTCTTTCATTTTGATGTCATTTTAAACTTGTACAACGAATTACGCTCCCAACCACTTCATAAGACACCAAAACAATCCGGTTGAAACACACGACAAATTTAATGACACGTGCATTTGAAAACACTGGGAAAACAAAGGAGATTGAGGGAGTGTAGTGACGGGTAGGGATCAAGGTCAGCGCTTTCTTCCAGCACTATTTATAGCTTGTGAGACATACCGCGTCAGCACCGTGCGACACACTACTAAATCTTTCTTTTAAACCCCACAGGTAGCCATTTACGGTACAGTGCAGTACGTATTACCATAATTTATTGTACAATTCATGTAGGGACTGTACATTGAACCAAACTACAAAACGAATATTTGGCGTACATACTTATGGTCCCGTTCTTGCTATCATAATTAAATTTATTATCTAAATTTAAAAAATATATGTACAAATCAGATCCGGATAAACGAAGGCCGGATAAACGAGATTTTACTGTATATCGAAATGTCAAATGGGATAAAGAGCGCCATTAGAAAAAATTGACATTTAGTGTCGGTGCCATGTATATCTGCCTGAGGAAATGTGAAAGTGGGCCGAAATAGGGACAATCCTGCTAAAAACAGGGCAGCATTCACCTTCACTTCACTAAAAGGGAAAGCAATTTTAAATTTATCATGAAATGTAAAACCGTATGCTTGATTGAATGCAATTTAATGCATGTGTAGGAGCAACCAGTATATCGGAGGCCCTCAGAACAGCCACAAAGGTCCATTTTAAATATAACGTAAATTTTCGTGCTGTCCACTGAAAAACTCAACTCGACTCCCGCCTGGCGCTGTTCAGCCCCTTAAAAGGCCCCGAATACAAAGCGAAAGCTCTGGAAAAGAAATCTAGTTGAAACGGCCAAAACGAATCCTCTGGCGCTGGGAAGCAGCACATAATGGTCATTACTAGGGCTCGGAAGTTCATGCCCTAAAAAACACTGAAATATGCTGCTAAAAACTTGAAAATATACCAAGAAATATGCACTATTGAATTAAAACAATGCCCCTTTGCAGTAGACAAGGCGAGTTAGAATAAATAATAAATAAAGTTACCTTATTCCTTAGAGGTTGAAGCAGAAGTGGTCCCACTGCTAGTATTAACTGCTATATTGCAGTTCACAACCAACACTTTGCATAAATTTTCAACTGTACGTCTGTTGTCTCGCAAAACACTTTTGTAACGTGAAAAACTTCTCTCCACGTCACAAGATGTTTCGGGGCAATTGATTCTCTCTTGGTGTGGCAGATGGTTTTCTTCCAAGGATGTCTCGAATATCGCACATCTGTTTATAATCAAAATTTTTTGAAATTACACAATTCACTTTCTCTTTCACTTTTTGTCCTATTCTACCAGGAACCGAACTTAGATCACATATTGTTTTTTCAAAGACAGTAAGTGATTCATGCAAAGGAGATCCTACAGCTTCCAATGCCGTTATGACTGTTGGTAAAAAAAATGGGCAGATATGAAACTAAGATCCTCTTTTAACCCGGTGCCTGACAGAATATTTTGCACAGTTTCTATTGATGAAGCATCTTTCGAGTCCAATGAATTAACAACCTCTTCGACTATTTCTATGTGCTCAGTATAATGTAAAACTGCATCGACCCATGTTCCCCATCGAGTGAGTGTGTGGGGTTTAACAGCCCGACGACAACGAGGTCATTTGGGCCCTCCCCATCGAGTTAACACTGGTGCAGGAGGAAGTCGGATATTAGGTGCTCTTGATCTAAACAACTTAACTCTTTTAGGAGATTTAACAAAAATTCTCTTAGTACTGGCCACAAATCTATCTACCAACGGGAAAGAACCACATATTGTCTCAGAAATGCGATGAAGAGCGTGTGCCAAACAAGTTATATGCATTAGGTTAGGAAAAATACCTTTCAGAGTTTGTCTTGATTTTACCATATAAGGACCTGCATCAGTAACAAATAAAAGTAACAGGTGGTATTTGATACCACATGGCCATAGTAATTTCAAAGTGTCCATCACAAACTGGGTCACAGTTACATTGTTAGTGACCGACAATTCGCACACATTAAGAAGATAAGGGGTAGTCTTTTGTGCATTATTTAAAGCACCCACGATTATATTAGCAGTAGAACGGCGCTCAGAATCAGGAGTTTCATCAACAGACAACCACACAAACTGGTCCGCTAATTCATTTTGTATATTTGACAATACGTTATTGTAACAATGTGCTACATGTCTTACACTGTACTTTCTTCAGGCGCATGTTGCCAAGTGTACTTGGCAAGAAAGTTTTTAAATGTCGGATTGTTAATTTTGAACAAGCGAATATGAGCAGCTAAAAATGCTTGGCACAAGTCATAGGAAAATTGAGTATCCCTACTTCCTAAACACTCTACTAGATGTTTTTGAACAGGTTCTTTGTTTGCGAGTTTTCTGATTCAATTCTCCTTATGTTTTGCTGTGTTTATGTGCTGAACTATTTGAAATATTTTCTCACTCCCTACATTTTTCTCACACGCTCCACAAAACAGAGCTCCATTATATGTAGATATTAAATCACCCGAAAACTCTTTCTGTAAATTAATTAATCTAGCACTCGAAGTTGGTTTTATTTTCGACATTTCATGAATTTTTACCATTTTATACGCCTAATTTAATTTGGTGTGAACCAGTTCACAACACTGTTACGTTTGAAGACCATAACACAACTACTGGTGGGCAGGCAGGCGTTGCTATAATCGTGTTGCTCAAAGCGTTGACCTGCATTTTATCTATGTTAATATAAACCTCTCAGATAACGCAGTGATTATTTTCGACGAACATACATATAATGAAAGCATGGAAACAGGGGATTCGTTACATGACAACAAGACTCACCATTAGTTCTCGCCACCTCGCGAGTTGCATCATCATGTGCAATACTACCAATGTGAAAAATTTTATACGGCTGGAAAAAATAATAAAAAATCTGATGTGTTGCACTCACATGACTTTCTCTACTCTTGTACTAACCATTCTAAGAAACTCTTATTCCTATACTCCATGTTAGTTAAGATAAACATTCGTACACATTGTCTTACTGCTTATGCCCTTGTAGGTGCAAGGGGAATATTAGAATACAGAAGGCTTTGTGCGACACTCAAATCTTTTTGACCTTTGAGATTCCGTTCTCTTTGCACGATTAACATATAAAAAAATGAACAACGTTGTTGCATTTCGCTAAAGTTCTGTTTTCCGAAACTCACACACATAACAAGGAATATCTCCGAAATGGTTCACCCTACAAGAAAATTTATAGAGACATAAATTGTGTATTTTAGCAAGATCTACATTTTTTGTATAGTATAATTTGGTCTATCTCTAAGGGTTTACCAGTTATGCAAAAGCCGTCCAGAGTAAATACGACTACAGGAGCTATAGCCAGAAATTTCAAGATATACATTTCATTTGTCATAAAAATATCTCAAATATATGACATTTTAATCAAAATCGTTAGAGCCATTTTCAAGAAAATCAAAATTTTCGAAAAATTTTCCATGTAAAGGGTAGTGCAGGGTGAGGCTGTTTTCTTCAAAATCTTCGTGTCGCATCCTTGAAAGATATTAAACTTAAATACCAAGTTTGGCTTTTAATCGACTTTTCGTTTTTGAGTTATGCTGTCCACAGGCTGACAGACACACAGACACACAGACAGACACACACACGGACCTTTTTCTAAAAATGCTTTTTTTGGGTTCAGGGGGCATCAAAACATATATTTCCGGTGAAATCTCGACATCGAATTTTTGGGTGGAATACAATACTTCTACTTACCAGTAGAGAAAGTAAAAACCATAAAAATAATTAAAATATGCAATATAGGGGCTATAATATTGAAATCTTAGTGAGATATATCATCATATGCAATATTACCAATATGAAAAATATTATCCTGATGGAAAACAATAAAAAGACCATAGAAATCATTAAAATATGCAATATAGAGGCTATAATATTGAAATAATATGCATTTATCAAAGATCAAGAAAAGATGCAGTTATATGCACCATAAAATTATGTTCAAATAACTGAAAATTCCATAATTCGCGCCCTAGTTATTACTCTGTATGGGCTGGGTTAGACCAAGGGGACTGAACATTAGCCCCATCCCTGGGCAGACGGGCAGATGGGTAATGCTTAAGTAGTAAAGAAAATAAAAAATCTGATGTGTTACATTCACATGACTTTCTCTACTCTTGTGCTATAGTGTATGAAATTAAGTTGAAACATAGAAAGTAGAAAGAGATAGCGATATATTCCACAGGGCAGTTGGCAATCCTTAACTCCTAATTTCAAATCCTTTACTATTGAAACATACTATTTTAATCTTGGATTGCAAAGGTATTTCCCAACGCCCACTTGTATCAATACGAAAACCAGCGTTGGAAGGACAGCTAAACATATCAGATTATTTTTTATTTACATTTCTGTAGAAACTCGTTCATATTTCAAAAGTATAACTGATCGTGAGAGACTAGGCAGTGAAGGGTGACTGTGAATGTTTCTGGACCGTCATTAGGGCACCCGACCCTCTTAGAACCATCGGGTAGCAGCACTTGAAGAGAAAATGCCGTAATTTCAGAAGATGAATTAATGCGAGTGAATGCCAATTTCCTTAAAAGGTGTGACAGATACGTGGCGGCACAGGGACATCATTTCCAACATCTCCTGTGACAAAGTTATTTGGTTACTGTAATTATCATCTCCATGATAAACCTATGCGCTTGAATTTAAAGGTCTGTGAATAGTTGACTTCGCCGGCAAGCAGCTGCCCGCCCGCCGCTAGAATCCTCCGTCGGCAGCGCGGACCACGGTCGAAAAAATGCCAGAGCAATATTGCTACCAGAGGCACATATCTTATCTTTTCTTACAGGAGAAATTAGAGCCATATGCCACAGCGTTATATTTGTGGAGTCATCCGAGATGTTTGTTACTATTAGCTCCAAATAAAAGATGCATTCCTTAACAGGAAGGATATCAAAGGCGTTCTTTCCAATTCAGTTTTCGCTTATATCCTGTGCATGTATTTAACGCAACAGTGTGTGTATAACATTAATAATTCTTAACAATATCCGTAAAAAAATCCGTCATCCATCAAAACTAAAATTTGCCCGTCATACAACTTGAAAATCCGTCAAGCTGTCCACCCTGCAAATGAAAGCTAGAAAAACGAACACCTCCGAACACTTCCGAAAGAAATAACGTATTCACGCAACGCGAAAACTGTTTCAGGGGTCATCACAATAACTTTCATTACGTCATCGCTTTAGTCAAGATAACGTTTAACGTTACGAGTGCGAAAACTGTTGTCAGAAACACACGGGGTTGCAAAAATTGCGTTTTACAAATTCAAACAGCTGCTACAGAAAATTACGGTTACAAAACTGTATCAAATTTCTAAAAGCTTCCATATTCTTTTTTTTAAAAAAAAAAAAAAATTGCTCGTTGAATTCATACAAAAGATACAGTTTTATCACGAAGCTATACAGTGTTAGCCATGTATAAGACTACCATTGTTACGTAACTGCGATTCGCACAGTAGCCTTTCTTTTTCGTTAGCCATGCTCATGCGCTTGTGATGTCATGCGATGCCGAGAGAGTTGTTGTTGTTGTAGTGTTTAGCGCCCGCTTTTACTACTACGGCACCGCAAGCGGTGACACTGATGATACATGGAATGAAGATGGAGCACCGGTGGAATGAGATGGCGGGGGAAACCGGAGCACCCGGAGAAAACCCGCCCTGACGCCGCTTCGACCACCACGAATACCACATGCGGGTCCCTGGGATGGAACCCGGGCCGTCTAGAATGCCGAGAGAACATTTTTACTATACAAATCATTTTTCCTTGACAGACGCAGGAGTTTTACAAAGGAAAATCTCATGATGACCTTCCTTGTGTACTGTAACTGCCTACCGAGCTGGATGACTCAAGCGGTAACGTCTGTGGCCCGCATTCGGGAGGTCATGGGTTCGATCCCTGCGGCCGCGTACTGAGATGGGTTTTTCCGTGGTTTCCCCATGCACTTAGGCGAATGCTGGGGTGCACTCATCTCTTCTCCACAGATTCCTTTCCCTTCATTTCTCATTTTTTTCACTTGTTATTTTTCAGATTTAGTTGGTAGCGCGATACGTTCCGGTGACTGCGACCAGATGACAGTTTATTGCGCTCTGGAACCTCTTCCCTGGAAGTTGCTGCCCGGGCCGCAAGGGTCGCCTCGTCGCCCTCTCTTTGGGTAAAGGAAACACTTGGGTTGTGCGCCAGGTGTCAATATCTGCAAATGACTTCTACCTATGCGTCTCTGAGCTTCACCGGCTCCGCTCTCTGAGAAGCCTAGTGTATCACTTTGTCTCATCCCTTCCTCCGGGGGATGGTAGCCCACAGTAGATCCATGTCGCGGTACGGTGGATCGAGGTGTCCCCCCTCCGGCACGCGCGCGCGCGCGCGCGCGCACACACACACACACACACACACACACACACACACACACACACGGTAACAGCCTTCAATGAGATAAGAGTTCTGTGAAACTACTTATCATATTTGCCTGCATTCGTTTTTGCTTAATTTGGTGCTTATTTTGATTATTTTTCGTGCTTATTTGCTAGCTTATTTTACTATTTTTCTGTAATTGGAAATCCAAGGCCTAATAATGAATGGTTTTTCCTGTGTGCGCAATGTTGAACTCGAAGCTGCTCTTCCTTCAAGACGTGTGTTTTTTGTTTGCATGCAGTGGCGGCTCGGGGATTTAACGGATAGCATGCTGCATGCTCATACAGAGGCAATGTAAATCTACTCACCTGTTGATGACTAGGGCTAGGAAGTTCATGCATTTGCATGTTTTTTCATAGGGGTTAAAAATGTATGCTTTTACATCATGTGCACGAATTATGGAATTTTCAGTTATTTGGACATGATCTTATAGTGCATATAACTGCATATTTTCTTGATGTTTGATAAATGCATATTATTTCAATATTATAGCCTCTATATTGCATATTTTAATGGTTTTTATGGTTTTTTATTATTGTTTTCCATCAGGATAATATTTCTCATATTGGTAATATTGCATATGTGATATAACTCACTAAGATTTCAATATTATAGCCCCTATATACATATTTTAATTATATTTATGATTTTTTAGAATTATTTTTTCCATCTGTATAATATTTTTCACATCGGTAGTATTGCACATGATAATGCAACTCGCGAGGTGAGTCATGTTGTCATACAGTGAATCCCCTTTTTCCATCCATTCATTATATGTATGTGCGTAGAGAATAATCAGTGCGTTATCTGAGAGGTTTATATATACGTGATTGATATATAATACGTGATTCTTTCCCGTTGGTAGATAGATTTGTGTCCAGTACAAATAGAATTTTTGTTAAATCTCCTAAAAGAGATAAGTTGTTTAGATCAACAGCACCTAATATCCGACTTCCTCCTGAACTAGTGTTAACCCGATGGGGAGCATGGATCGATGCAGTTTTATATTATACTGAGCACATAGAAATAGTCGAAGAGGTTGTTAATTCGTTGGACTTGAAAGATGCTTCATCAATAGAAACTGTGCAAAATATTCTGTCAGGCACTGGGTTAAAAAAGGGTCTTAGTTTCATATCTGCCCATTTTTCTTTCTTACCAACATCCATAACGGCATTGGAAGCTGTAGGATCTCCTTTGCATGAATCACTTACTTTCTTTGGAAAAAAAAAATGTGACCCAAGTTCGGTTCCTTGTAGCATAAGACAAAAAGTGAAAGAGAAAGTGAATTATGTAACTGCAAAAAAATTCTGGTTATAAACAGATGTGCGATATTCGAGACATCCTCAAAAGAAAACCATGTCTCACCAAGAGACTTGACTCTCTCACTGTGAAGCAGTTAACATCATTTAAATATGCCCCAATAACATCTTGCCACGTAGAGTTTTTCACGTTACAGAAGTGTTTTGTGAGACAACATACGATGTTTTACAGTTGAAAATTTTTGCAAAGTGTTGGTTGTGAACTGCAATTTAACAGTTAATACTACAGCGGGACCACTTCTGCTTCAACGTCTGGGGAATAAGGTAACTTTATTTATTATTTATACTAACTCGTCTTGTCTAGTGCAAAGGGACATCAATCGTTTAAATTAAATAGTGTATATTTATTGGCATATTTTCAAGTTTTTAAGAGCATATTTGCATGCATATTTCAGTGTTTTTTAGGGCATGAACTTCCGAGCCCTATTGATGACCTTGATGTTGAAGTCTTTGATGCTCGAAACTAGATTGTTTTCTACAGCCGAGAGTCGGTCCTGTTTCTTCGTGTTCCTTAGGAAGCACTTGATCCGCTTTAGTGAAGAGAAGCCGTAGTCATAGGGATCATGACGATGGTCTTCAGGAGATTTGCTATTTCATCAAAAGCTTTAACCAGATTGTTTGAATAGAGCATCTTAAGTAGTGCTAATTCCCCACTCTCATGATGAAATTCTGGTTTTTCATAAATGATTCAAAGCGCTGATTTTAGTTTGTTCCTGTTTAGCATGGGATATGTCATTACAGTCAAGTCTGGAACATGTTCTGGAAAATGTTGAAGAATATTCGAGAAATTTGCCGTGTGTAAGAGCTTACAAACATCAAGTAGAGGTACTGACTCAAACTAGTATTTCGTCTCTATTGTGATGCGATCGCAGACCTCTTTAGCGTCAGCGATTTTGTTGCAGTCCGATCGCTTCCGCCTGTTTCCATGTTGATCTTCTTTGGTAGTGGCAGTATCCGAGTTCTTGCGTAGTCCATCGATCATCTGCACGAAGTTTTTCACCGAATGGCTAACTTTAATGCAATCAGTTTTCCGCATCTGCAGTTGGTTCTAGAGGACATTAACATGAGGCATTAAACGGTGAAAGAACAGAACAAAAATTCACTGTCTTGCAAGTTGAGTCTTAGCCCTCTTGCTTCTCTTCCCGTGTCTTTTGAAAATGAAGCCTCAAGTTCAAGAAAGCTTTCAATAAGTGCTTCTATATTTTCAAAAATACAACTTACGGGACATAATATTCCATCTAGTGGTAGAACCGGGAGCAATACGACATTCACAGAGTTTTTCGAGAACTGACATACATTTGGGTGAACGTGAGAAGAAAGCAGGAAATCCTGACCGGGTAAAGAAAAACCCTCCTGCTGATTTGTTTTGTGAAGCAGCTTTCTCCATTAAGGGATTGGGCATAACAGTGTGCAGAGTGTGTCAGAGGATAGAGTTATCTTATTTTAGATTGTACACCATTTGTTATTCCCTTCATGACAGCGACGCCATCAAATGTTTGTGCAATGATTTTCTTTGGTGCTGACTTGAAATTACTGTTTAATATGTAAGCACACACTCGGATAGTTCTATGGCGGTCTGTTCATTAGACAGACACATCTGTAGTCTCATCTGGCATTAAGGCTACAAATTTTGTCTCCTTCGGTTCTTCTTTTATTTTGTTGTGGCAGATGCCCAGCATACATTGCAACAGTTCATTTTGTATTGTACAACGGTACTTGTGATTTTTTTACAGCACTGTCGACACTAGCTAGTAATGTATAAACTTAGGTTTTTACGGCCCGTGTCCCGACTATTAGGGTATGTTTTTTCTTCCGGGCTTGTACGCCGTGGTTTAGAAGGCATTGCAGATACAAACGTTTCGCCAAGTACTGCGCTTGGCATCTTCAGGGTAAGACGATCTGTTGTCTGCACTGGTCAGAGTTCGAATCTGGAAGCAGAGAGAGTGAGAGAGAGAGAGAGAGGGGGGGGGGGGAGGGATGTGAAAGCAATGACCGTTAACGGCCGTTGGCACTCTATATAACGCGGGGTGTGCGGGAATTGTTGCGCTGACCGATATGAGCCAATCACCACCTTAGTCAGGGCAACAATGCCCCGCCCACCCCCACTATATAGGGCGCCAACGGTCGTTAACGGTCATTGCTTCCACATCCCTCCCCCCCCCCCCCCCTCTCTCTCTCTCTCTCTCTCTCTGCTTCCACATTCGAACTCTGGCCAGTGCAGACTTCTTAGCCTGAAGATGCTAAGTGCAGTACTTGGCGAAACGTTGGTATCTACAATGTTTTCTAGACCTACAAGTCCGAAAGAAATAAACATACATAACTAGCTAGTAAGTTAATAAGTCCTAAAAATAATCCAGAATTTCCTGATTCTTCTGTCTCGTCGTGTGCCGTTAATGCCAATTCAAACGCACCACACAGCTTAATGCACTCCATTATTTTCGATCAAATATATCCATTTCTTTCGATTTCCTCCTTTTTAGTATAAGAGACTGCTATATGCAGAACTGAGCTATACACCAATGTTTACTGCACCAAGAGTAGTGAGATCCAGAACGTTACTCAAGTGTTTTCTACTTGATATATGGCGGCGCCGTGGTCGAGCGGTTAGCGCGCTCGTCTACCACCTAGGCGGCCCGGGTTCCATCCCAGGGACCCGCATGTGGTATTCGTGGTGGACGAAGCGGCGTCAGGGCGGGTTTTCTCCGGGTGCTCTGGTTTCCCCCGCCATCTCAATCCACCGGTGCTCCATCTTCATTCCATGTATCATCAGTGTCACCGCCTGCGGTGCCGTAGTAGTAAAAGCGGGCGTTAAACACTACAACAACAACTTGATATATGCTTATTTGTATATTCATTTAAATGGTCTAGGTCTTTTATGTCACTTTTTGACTAGGAATCATTACTTCCGAACAACAGGCAAGGCAAGCAGAAAAGAGCATTTGGAATTTCACAACCGCACATACATGAATATTTCGCAAAAATGTCACCATGAAAACGTATTGTTTAAGTACCAGTAGCTTTTCTTCCCTTGGCTGTCTTAACAATGCTAATATCAGGAGTAGGCCTTTCAAGTGTTTTAGCGTGAATTTTTTTTCTTTAAAAGACCGAGTAGAAAATGAATTCTTTAACAGAGAGTACACTGAATTCGTTTCTGCGAGTTTTATTTAGCATGGGAGCTTTCTGCATACGAGCAAGCAAGTTGACTAGCGGGACGTGCGTCACTAATTGCAGCACGGTACAGCGTAAATTACAGCGACGGCAGAGTAGGTGAGGAAAGGGAAAGGAGGGGTGAACCTATAACATTGCTATCTTACAGCGCTTTTCCGTGCTGCTGTGGACGACGCACGCTTCATCTGTCCAACACATTACTATACTCCATCCAGCCTTAGATCCGCACCTTCTATCCCTCCGCGACAAGCTAGTGTTCATATCAGCTGCGACTAACACAGGCAAACGCCACGCGGACGCATGCCTCGTGTTTATGATGCAACAGAATGATATTTACTCGAGAGTTATAGGAATAGCGCTGCTATCGCGTTACATTGAAGTAGTTTTTAACAGGGTTATCGTACGTCTTGAAAACTCAGATAATCGCCGATATTTAAGGTACTATATTTTATGTTGTACTTTGGTTTCGGCGTACCGCGAGTTACTTGTTGACGGCTTGTGTTTACATCAAGTGCGGATCTAAGGATGGAGCGATTATAGTAACAACAACTCATATTATACAGTATCAAAGCTTCTTTGTAACCAAAGTGTTGTAAAATATTTAAAGTTGCTTATTTCTGAAACTGTTTAGCGTGCTGCAGCACGGTAGCACGTACAGAGGAATCGTCCCTGTTTGCATGTACATTTTTTTTGTAACCTCACACATTGTTTCACAGATAGATGTGGGCAAGTCAAACCTTATCACCGGCAAACGTTGACATTTTTAATACTGTTCAACGCCCGTTCTTACACATTGCACCATAGATGGGATGATGGCTATAATGTCCTATTCGTAACAAAGCGACGAGAAGATCCACCGGAATTGTGTAAAATCTGTGCGACGAACGTTAAATTCCACAGAATTGATGCGCACGCGCGGTTGTGTATCTGCGTATTTCTTGTCGAGATGCCATAAACCTGCCGTGAAATGTATTCTTTTTCGCGAGAAACACTAAATCACTCTGAATTGCACGAACTCAGTTAAACTATACAAAAATTCGACAAGGTGTTTTTTAACCCGAGCTTCGTGCAGTAATGATAAATCATGACAAATATCGTGCCAGTGTTGCCCATTTTGAATTTGGCGTACTGTATTTATCTCAGGAGTTTAGCTATGAGCTTGTGGTTGACAGAGGCAAACCTGAGATAATAGCGCTGTTGTTTTTTCTTCTCACGCTGACATTTTACACCCTGCTTCAAAAGCAACTTATCCTTTCTTTTCCGGGACAATAAATACTACGCGAAAGAGGATCACTAATATATTATTATCATGCTGCTCAAATGGTTATCCTCGCGGCATCAAAGGGTGCGATAAGATTGCGGGTATTCAGTGTTGCGGAAGCAATGTTGTCACGTTTTCTCCAAGTAAGCATACACGTTACAAGCATGGGCATTTATTTCATAGAGTATCAGTGAATGAGAAGAGTGAGAGAGAAAACAGCGAAGACGTTACAATGCTGTGGTTTACTCCACGCGGAGTGAACATCTGTCATTTATCTCTATGCATTCTTTGACTGAAGTGACGCGCTCATTGGTGCAATGTGAAACGTCGGCGACTTCCGAGAATAGTCAATGCGCTATCTAAGAAGTTTCTGTTAACAAAGATAAAGCGCAGGTTAACCTTTTGGCAGCACGATTATATCTTACCGCAACAAACAAAGCAATTATGATCATACTGTCAACAACATCACTAATGAATTATGTTTATTGGAGACTCAGGAATCACGATAGAATATTGCAGCAACCCTGGCACTACTTACAGTTCAACTGCCTTGTAGAGTGTAGACAGTCATTTTGAACTGCTGGTGTTACTCTGTTTACATCGTACCCAGATGCTTCGCACTCCACAGCGCGATTGCACATTCATGGAGAAAGACATTCTCCTGAGTAAATGATAATAAAATTTTGTACACATATTAGTGCGCATGTTAACTTTTTGATAAGCCCTCCTTTAAGGGACCCTGGGGCTGAAAAAGACCGAAAAATTAAAAAAAAATTACGATTTTTAGGTCTATGCATACAAAGGTTCCCCAAACCCTCAGTTATCAGTGCAATATTAAGGTCTGCCGCAGGCTTTTAATTGCCATGTACAATACATTGAAATGCCCCTTTTCTGCTGTATTTGAACAACGTATGGACCGAAAAGGGTTCAAGAAAATCAAATACAGCGGAAAGAAGTGCTTAAGGTATGAATCTGACGAGAGAGACTACTAGACAAAAGAGGGAAGTGTGACAAACAGGTAATCTGACTCATGATCATGATACTTCTGTGTAGAAAAAATAGCTTTTTCTAGATCTTACATTTTTAATACACTATCTGCTCCATGCGTATTAAATTTTGCGCTATGCCTCTAGAATTTCTTCACTATATGCTCCGTTTATGTGACTTTACATTCAACCTTTGGTTTCAAATCTGAAAATTGGTTTAGCTTTAAAAAATTAAATAGACACAAAGGTTTGAAAAAATATTTTAAACATGTATCAAAGCAAAGAAATTAATTACGTTAGAAATAATTATTTTTATTTCCTGCGAGAGATTTATGGTATTTGTTGGGCAATCAGAATTTATAAAATAATAAAACTGTTGTGATATTTTAGTTTTTGATGTGTATGGAATATTTTGAATATTGAGGTATTTTCGCACAGTGAATAGACTGAGTAAAGAATTACCTAAAAGCTGTGCTGGAAGTTTGTGTGGTAGTTTATAAAATAAACACCCTTTACTGTGCAAAATATTAATATCATACCTATAACAATTTGGAAAATTCAAATTTCAGTCCCAGAGTCCCTTAATTTCAAAGTTAAAAGAAAAATCATTTCATGGTAAAACTCGTAAGGTGATTGCTAACGTTTATGAGTAGTGAAAGAACAGGGCAGCAATAAGGGTCGCTATTCTACAGAACTTTTAAAAAATCCAAACATTGCAAGAAAAGGTTAATGCAAGCACTGGCGTCTTGCACAGTTCTAATCGCATAATTTTACAATAAGAATAAAGAAGAGGAAAGAGGATCATTTGGAGCTCCTAGAAAAAATGTCTCAAGAAGAGTAAAAGTGACAAAGAGGAGAGAAAGAATTAAAATAATTATAATTGAAGACAATGGAATGGAAAAGAGGGACGAGGATAATGACATTAGTCGTTATTCTACAGAAGACGAAGATATGTCAGGCATAAAAGAATTAAAATGTGATAAAAGAAACTGTTCCATTCATTGCGCAGTGAGATCGTTATTGGGATTACATAATTTGATTTGCTAGTGACTCTACGGAGTGTAGAAAAGACATGTGAAATAAATATTCCAGTGATACCTGAGCGGATGACATCATCACAATGAGATATCGCCGCTATTGAAGGCAGTTCAGTTATTTGTATGGTCATATTGCTTTTCGCCAGCTGGTGGTTAAGTTGGCAACGAGTGGTTTGTGGGTTTAAGGGCAGTTGGCAACGATGTCAACAACTGATTCGTGCTGCCGCAAGTGAGGTTAGGGGAGTAGGCCAAAGGCGGAACTGGAATTAAACAAGTTTTAACGTAACGTTGGGGATCCGAACAGCTGCTGTAAATCTTGGTAAGTTTGATAGACAGCAAGTCGCGCAGTGGATTGATACAAGCACTTACCTTGGTGTCGTGCACACTTGCTGTAGAACTCACTGTGGCACAGTTAAAAGCACTTTTATCTTGAGTGCTGATTATCTCTTTTGACCAAAGCACAAAAGATAAAGCAGATCCGGTTACGCTACAGGCTGCTCTTGTTATTGACCCGGGTGATTTCGGAGTAAATAATACTGGCCGTCTCGCACCGCTTACGGTTTTATATCATGCTTACTGACGACAGACAGAGTTGCCAAATATTGCGGAACAGATTTCTCCGACATTGCCATCAGTTGCCATCAGTTGCGCAACCCCAAGTGGCGGGCGTCTATGTTTGAAGTGATATTACACGTGTCCTTCGGAGTCCGGTAATGATCCATGTTCCTGCATTGCCTCAAACGTTTTACCATAAGACACGTCGGCTCTATTAACAGGAGTTCACTTAAAAAAATAACTATATTAGTTTTACGACCAAAATTGCCCTTATGGCTAGAAATGAACCACATTTTGTAATAGGATGAATCAATGTTTGAGGAATGTTTGTTAGTTCCCTATAGTATTTTAACTTTTTCTGCTACGTGCAGTAAGTAGAGGAAGTATTGTATTCCATCCAAAAGCTTAAGTCGTTATTTCACCGGAAATAAAGTTTGAGGCCCCTTGAATAAAAACCAAAGTCATTTTTAGAAAAAGGTCTCTCTCTCTCTCTCTCTCTCTCTCTCTCTCTGTGTGTGTGTGTGTGTGTGTGTGTGTGTGTGTGTGTGTGTGTGTGTGTGTGTGTGTGTGCGCTTGTGTGTTTGTGTGTGTATCTGTGAACAGCATAACTCAAAAAAGAAAAGTTGGTTAAAAACCAAAGTTGATGTTGTAAGTTTTAATATCCTTCAAGGATACGACACAAAACTTTTGAGGAATATTCCTTTACCCTAAACTACCCTTCACATATAAAAATTTTCGAAAATTTTAATTTGTTCAAAAATGGCCCTAAAGATTTTGAATAAAATACCATATGTTTAAGATATTTTTATGGAAAATGAAATGTATATTTTGAATTTTCTGTAGTCTATGTAGTCCTGTTTACTCGTTGTGACTTTTGAATAACTGGTAAACCGAAAGAGATAGACCAAATCTTACTATACAAAAAGATCTTGTTAAAATATACAATTTCGGTCCAAATGCACTTTCTCGTGGAGTGAACCATTTCACAGATATCCTTGTTATTTGTGTGAGTTTTGCAATACTTATACTTTTCTCAAATGAAAGGTCGTTATTCACTTTATCTCTTGGCCGTTCAAAGAGAACAAAAATTCAAAGCTTTAAAGGTTCTGACTATCACTCAAAGGCTACTGTATTTCCATGTTCCTTTTGTACGTACAAGAAAATTATATGTAGTAATACCACGAGAGGGTTTCATATAACATAATTTTGCGAGCGCGAAACGCGAGAAAATTATCCCAAATATGAAAACCTGCAATGGTATTTGTTTATAGTATTCCGCGAAATAATTAATAATTCACTTCTTTAATACTATTTAATATTAATAGCGATTTAAGGGTGAACAAATTAATAACATTTATACATTTTAATTAAGATTTACTTTCAGAGTTAGCACTTAAACTAATCCAGTAGGCTGTAACAACAACAAAACAATAACTTAAGCGTTTAAGCCAGAGAAATGAAAAATTGGATATATGAATATAAATGTGCAAATATGGTTAGTAGGCTACTCATTAAAGGTAGGTCTAAAGTTGCAGTATTTGGGCTTCGCCTCTTCAATTAAAATATCAATATCCTCACTAGAATAATTGCCAAATCTTTTGTATGGTATTTTTCAATAGCCCGCTAATTGTTTTTTACTGCGCACGGATACTTCAAATCTTCAGAAACGTACGGAAATGTTTAGGATGGCGGATCGTTTTAGAGTATCCGATGGAGCAAAACTTAGTTTGGCCACAAGAAATGTTTAAAAACTGTAACATTAAAATTCGCATGCGTCACGGCTGTTCACGTGCAAGCAGTGGCGTAAATAACGGCCCTGCAAACCCCGATCTTCAGGGGCCCCAGACTGCCTTTAATAATTTTCTTAAAAATGACATTTTATATTCAATTCAACCATGGAAAACCGCTAGGAAGAAGTAGTGCTGGAACAGATGCACTTCACTGATGACATACTGGCAACAGAAGTGTACCATGTAAACATATCCTAGCCTTTCTTGCTTAAATGTGGGAAACAAGCTTACCATGCACTAAAAACATTCACAATCATATAGAGAAATTCATTAAAGCACGGTATTTTATTCAATACGGTTGTTATAAAAGCCGAACAAACTACATAGTAAGTACGACCAGCGCCTATGCGAAAATGTGGTCAATTGGCCAATAAATTGGATTATTTTAGAATTTGGTCATAAGGTATAAACATAATCAACATGTACTGCTCTAACCGGTTGTTCAGTGTTATTGCTTCTGAACGATATCTGAGGTACCACAAATAGAAGTTTGCTTGGGTCAATACCCGAGTTGCCCAGAATATTGACAAGTAACGATTTTGTTCCACCAATGTGCATTATGCATTGGGCGGGTGTAAATTGTTTATTTAGGAAAAAGTTAACATGCGCACTAATATGAGTATGAAGTCTCGGCGACTTCCGAGTATCAGTGAATGAGAAGAGTGAGAGAGAAAACAGCGAAGACGTTACAATGCTGTGGTTTACTCCACGCGGAGTGAATAGTCAATGCGCTATCTAAGAAGTTTCTGTTAACAAAGATAAAGCGCAGGTTAACCGTTTGGCAGCACGATTATATCTTACCGCAACAAACAAAGCAATTATGATCATACTGTCAACAACATCCTAATGAATTATGTTTATTGGAGACTCAGGAATCACGATAGAATATTGCAGCAACCCTGGCACTACTTACAGTTCAACTGCCTTGTAGACAGTCATTTTGAACTGCTGGTGTTACTCTGTTTACATCGTACCCAGATGCTTCGCACTCCACAGCGCGATTGCACATTCATGGAGAAAGACATTCTCCTGAGTAAATGATACGTGATTCTTTGGAGAGCTGCTGAAAATTAGCAAGCACAACAAATAGTGTGTACTCAGTCCTTAAGAAACGAATAACAATAAAGTCTGTAACATTGAGTCATTTTCTTTATCAACAAAGGAACAATACGCAGGGAATCCCAATACCAGGACAGTGCGCTTTGTGTACAGTAGCTTATGCATACAATGAGTCGTTCTTTGGAGTTATCTATCACAATTTGACAAAACCAGCCTGACAACAATATACTGGTTATAACTTGCACATTATGGCTCTTTAGACCTTCATTTAAAATGTTTTGCTATATACGTTTCTTAAAACTATTTTGGTGCCTTTTTAAATCGTCAAGTTTCGGACAAAATGTCATATTTTAACTTAGCATGAAATAGAAAAACAAAGATATAGCTGTTTTTCAAATATTTTTATTAGCTGGTCATAAACATGTTTTATGATACTTATTAAATGACAATATTGCACTTTCCGGGTCCTTTACGTGATCTACTACCTCCTTTTCCCAGCGAGCTATGCGTGGAGACACTGCTGGATGGGTCGGATGGTCGGACTGGAGGTTGAAGATGTCGTATGGGATCCGGAAGGTACCTAACAGTTAACTCCAAATTAAAAGTCTCCAATTTCACACAAAATTAGTAAAATAAAAAAATAAAAAAAAACTATAAACGGCTTACAATCAGGCTTTTTTTTTTAAAGAAAAATACAGTATTTGTCCGGAGCCTGTAGACAACATACCTCAACACTGCAATGGGGTCTTGTGGATAGCTCTTCAGGCCACCTCGCCACCAGGGGACGCACCTGTCAACAAAAGTTTGCTGCTTGACCCAGTATTCCTTTTAAAATTATACTTTACATAGACATAAACAGATACACATAAGGCCCGTTTTCTAAAAATTCTTTATTTTTTGGATTAAGGGGATGACAAGACCTGTATTTCCAATAAAATTTTCGTATCGAATTTTTAGGTGGAATTTCATACCTTTGCTACCTACTATACCTATGCATGATAGAGTATTACTGCAATTGTTTTCCTAAACTAAGAAAAATCTAGCCCCGGTACTACAGCCAATGGAGAGCCAAGCCTTACCGCCCAGCCGCTGCATCCCCCACCTTGGCCCACTACAGGCGTCATTGGTGGGGGCAATTATTTCCCAATCATATTAAATGATCATATTGATATAAATGATCATTGATATCATGTTAAGCTGTGAAATTCGAGCAAAAGCAATTTATATTCTTCCAGTTCTTTTTGTTTACCGTACGTACATATTCAATACCTCCCACACGATGCAGTTATCGCCCAATCGTTTTCTTAAAGGTTGTGCTTACTTTAAATTACGAAATAAGAAGAGTTGTCATAATGTTTTGTACCATGTATAACGTTTTGGAGGAACAAATGGTTATATAAAGAAGAAATGTAAAAGATTGCAAATTTAAAATGACAAAAGCTTATAAATATTGTCATATACTAAGGATAATAGAAGAATAAATTTCATGCTATGTCTTATGAGCAGCACAAACCTCTCAATGGATTTTGTTTTGAAAATGACATCGTTCGAGACAAATGGTTATACCCATAATTATAGGTCTTTAAATCCGAATAATTTCAAAGTTCATTGAAATTTATACTCGAAATATAGAACTGTGCAATCATGCAATCACCATGCAACAGAATAAGTTGTAACATCTGAATCGGATTAAATGGAAATTTTATAAAATGACATGTTCAGTGGGCAGCTGCTTAAAGCAGATCTTCGTCTGTAGGTAATATCACTTCATCTACACACTTATGGGTATGGAGCAGAGCTTTGGTGAGAAGCCCAACTTAATTCACTTTGTTCAGAATGTCTGGAAGGCCGGTGAACTATTTGTAGCTATTGGTAACGAGTATATTAATACGTGTGTATTATAATAATAGTAATAATACGTGTGCCATCTTTGTCGGATTTGTGATGCCGGGGGACAGTAGACCGTGAATCATATTTGTTGCTATTGAAATTCGTTGGCTCTGTCATCGAGACTTAACTCTAGAGGCAATTACTAGACCGCAGAGTTATGCTATACTATCGCAGAAGTTATAGCTCTTACCCACAAGAGCGCTGGGCGCCACACACCAGGACTCGCTGACTAGTTCTCACGAATTCCTTGTAAATGTCAAGCTCCAAATAGGTCTGGGAAACCAGGGTATTAATTTAAATTGAATTTTAATTACGTAACCACAATTACTGTAGTTAGAAATCATCTGCAAGAGTTCCTCTTGAGAAGTCCAGTAGAAAAGAAGGATAATTCTGACCAGGATTGCCAAACGTCCCGCATACATGGGATTGTCTCCTCTTTAATTGCTCCCGTACTTAGCTAACAATAATACCTAACATATTCAACTTTTTACTTTCTCTACTGGTAAGTAGGGGAAGTAATGTATTCCACCCAAAAATTCTATGTCGAGATTTCACCGGAAATATATGTTTTGAGACCCCCTGAATCCCCCCCCCCCAAAAAAAACATTTTTAGAAAAAGGTCCGTGTGTGTGTGTGTCTGTGCGTCAGTCTGTGTGTCAGTCTGTGGATAGCATAACTCAAAAACGAAAAGTCGGTTAGAAACCAAAGTTGGTATTTAATGTCTCTCAAGGATGCGACACGAAGATTTTGAAGAAAACAGCCCCACCCTAAACTACCCTTTACATGGAAAATTTTTCGAAAATTTTGATTTTCTTGAAAATGGGTCTAACGATTTTGATTAAAATGTCATATGTTTGATATATTTTTATGACAAATGAAATGTATATCTTGAATTTTCTGGATATAGCCCCTGTAGTCGTATTTACTCTGGACGACTTTTGAATAACTGCTAAACCGTTAGAGATAGACAAAATCTTGCTATACAAAAATGTAGATCTTGCTAAAATACACAATTTGTGTCTCAATAAATGTTCTTGTAAGTAGGTAGGGTAGGACAGAGCTGGCGCACTTTTTTATGCGCAAGATGGCCGCCATGCGTAATCTAAGCATTAATACGTAAGGTGGCAGGGGAAGCAGCACGTTGTAGGTGTTTGAATGAATCTCTAGGGATAACTTTTAAAGCCTATAGCAGTGTATGTATGTTTATGAGCGTTCATGGTAGCTGAGTATGTCGTCCACTATATTGCTGTATGTCTCCTAATGCAAGAGCTTTCTATCTTGATTGAATATATTACCCCAACATAATGTTACCTCGCCCCACATAGCCACGCTAACCTAACCTAACCTAACCTAACCTAACCTAACCTCACCTCACCTCACCTCACCTCACCTCACCTCACCTAAGCCCCATACCTAACCTAACCTAGCCTAAGTCCCATACTTCTACTCGTCTAACCTATGCTAACCTAACCTAACCTCGCCTAAGCCCCATACTTCTACTCTTCTAACCTATCTTAACCTAACCTAAGCTTCATACTTCTACATGGCTAACCTAACCTAACCCAGCTCCCACTATTTACTCCCGTCTTTGATAATTTAACCTAAGCCCCATACTTCTACTCGTCTAACCTATCCTAACCTAACCTAACCTATCCTAATCTAACATGGCCTAGCCTAACCTAAGATAGAACCTCTTATTATTATTTATTCTATTCTACTAACATGATACGTTTCTAGACATTCATTCTATCCTCTTATCATCTATCCTATTCCCTCCTCTGCTTATCTATTCTATCCTGTCATACGCTACCCTGATCTCCCTCTAGGAATTTCATAAGCATTTTGATACTATTTTGAGTCCTCTGATAGATCTGTTTAAGCACTTTTAGCATATTCTTGATGCTTTTACAACATATTTAAGAATTTTTCAGACAATTTTCAGAATTATTCAGTCATTTTCATACATTTTTAAGACGTTTCGCCCCATTTTGCTACAATTTTGCACCCTCTGTTAGATCTTTTAGACGCTTTTAGTATATTCAGGGCGCTTTTACAACATATTTAACAACTTTTCAGCCAATTTTCAGAGTTATTCAGTCATTTTCATACATTTTTAAGACGTTTCACCCCATTTTGTTGCAATTTTTCACCCTCTGCTAGATCTTTTAGACGCTTTTGGTATATTCAGGACGCTTTTACAACATATTTAACAACTTTTCAAGCAATTTCGAGGATTATTTAGAAGTCATATTATATATTTTCAGCGTGTATTGAGACCCGTTTAGACTCGTTGATATATATTTCAGCCTGTTTCCAGATATTCTGAATACTTTTACGTTCAGTTTAAACATTTTTCAGAGTATTTTAGACGAATTTGACATTATTTAAGGCAATCCGACAGTTATTCTGGACGCCCCTGTCCATTATTGTTTGCTTTAAGCACTTTGAAGGGTAATGGAAGATAATTTTCACGATATTAGGAATACTGAACCGTCTATTTCAAGGCTGTTAGACGTATCTCTACCAGTTAAATATCGTTTCGGCCATTTTAGAGACATTTTAAGCACTATAGGGATATTTTAGACTTTGTCACCAACATTTTGAATGGTTTTCAGAATCCTTTGAAACACTTTTATAGGCGTTAGACGCTTTTAATGGTATTTTTCGAGCACTAATTAAGACATTTCAGCTCCTTCACAGATATTTTGAGGATTTTCAGGGCATCTTAAACTCGTGAGAAGCATTTTTTTCGCCAGTTTGAAGATGTTTTAAGGCACTGAAGCAGGTATTTTTGAAGTTGCTAGGGGTATTTTACTAAGCTTTCTTCAGTAATCGCTTTGTTTTATAATAGTTGAAGAGCAGTCTAACCTATTCAGTCATTTATTGCATTTCATCATCATTATCAATTACTCTATCTTATAGTCCATCTAACCTATCCTAACCTAACCAGACCTAATGAGGAAATAGGAATGTTAAGGCAAGCAATGAAATAAAACAAGAATAATCGCAATGAGATAATTTTATTTAATTTATAAGGATACATACACTAGCATTAACATTTAGAAAACAAGTATACACTGCTGAAAGACGATAGCGTCCTCCTCAGTTCTTCTTATTATTCACATTATCATTCTTCTCTCTGGGTTAGATGAGCCATTGGCGCACGAAGTTCATAGTTCAACAATCTTCATTTTTTTTCTACAGACAAGCTTTAAGTATCCATGTCTAGGCACTATTCTCGACACTGTAATGTCCATACGCATACGTCGATATTCCATCCTCTTCAATCACTCGCTTGTCATCGTGAGGTGATAAGGCTATTTTATTAGCTTCAACCGTAGAAATATTATGATGTCGGGATAGGATTAAATTCATAGGAGTTCTAACAATTTTCAAAGTTTTAAGGCACTCTACATAGCTATTGAAGTTGATGTATTGCTTAATGGCGCTACGTTTTATACCTTTAACTTTTTTTATCACAGAACCATCAATATCGATAGCATACATTTTGGGTCTAAGACCAACGAACCGATGAATGATTTTTCCACAGGCTTCATCTTTAAACTTTCCCAACACTTTTTTGTTTTGTGTAGAATAGCATATATGGTTAGCAGGGTAATCAGATGTATCCAGATGTTCAAGCATGTGTAATTTATCCTGGTATATATCAGCTGTAGTCACTCGATGGACGAAAGAATCTGTATCTGTATACAACAGTTTAAGATTTTCAGCTCCATAATATGGAAGTAACACATCGTATTGATACGAATACATTAGCGTCTTGGAGATTCTAGTACACTCATACCAATGTATATAGGCTTGTTGAACACTATTTTACGAGAAGCCATATGTACAGCAGCAAGATTAGGTCCATATATGGTTCGATCAATGAATGTAGGTTTGGCTATGAGTTTTTCTAACGTTTTGCTGTTTGTCACAAGCCGTATATCCATGCGATTACGAATATTTTCCATAGTTTTTCCAAACATAGCATTATTGAATAGTTTATAAAGGTCCTTCTCAAAATCATTTCTAGCTTGTTGTCGCAGTCGGTTATTAAACTCGACGTAAGGTTTTAGCCAACACGACTGATGAAACTGAAGTGCTCGATGAATCTTTGTTAATAGTAGACCGTGACTAAGAGCTTGTTTCAAGGCCATGTAGTGTACCACATACTTCTTTCGGCACCCAAGATGAGCAATTAACTTCTCTGAAGACGATTTCCCCGGTTTCAGACTCTCAGGCAGGAAGGGCAAATCATTATGAAGATCGTGGAGCTCGACAGGATATTCGACATCGACTTCTAAGATGTATCCAAGGGGGTCATCTTCCTTCAATAAATCCAGGTCTATGTCTTCAGGAGAAACCCATTTAAACCCTCCATAAGGAAGGGCCTTACACATAGCCCAACCATATTCGTTGTTTACATCTTCGTATGTAATAAACTGGGAAGGTTTACGAGGATCATACTGTTCCATATATATATTATTAGCTTCAGCATACCGATGAGAAACCTGGCATAACCCTCCTCTTATACCAGATTCAACCATGAGCAGCTGATCGTAGTCCAGCAGCAATTGCAGCTCAATTCCTGTGTACAGTAGCATAGCATCCCACGTAAGTCCTGGAGAAGTGAAATAATGCGCAGGATCCACTTTGTGTGTTTTCAGAGTTTGGTCTCTGAACGTTTCAAAGACATCCGCTAGGAGAAGAACATCAGAGGTTAAGTAAATATCACTGTATTCACCTAAGTTTTCCACATTAAACTGCTTCCATACATTTCTAGCATGCTCATAGTCATCGTCGGTAATTTCTTCTTCATTTAATTTATTGTAGAATGCTTCTCTTGGAGGCAGCTGAGTCTCATTCAAAACATCCCATGAAGTAAGGTAATCGTAGGGGAACACTCCCTTACGAGTCATCAAGCCAATCTTCTCTTGTCCGAAGTACTTCTCTGTTTCGGGATACGTCGTGAGGTTTTTCACTAACTTGTCCAAGCTTGTACTCAGAAAACGGTAGGTATCCACAAACCTGAGTTTAACATCTCCAACATACTTTGAGAATGAGATGTAGCTTTCTTCAGAGCTTGGTATTACCTCCACTCTTTCGCTTGTGCAACCTAACTCCTTAACAATGAAATGAGAGTCATACCCACTGAGGTTATGCATGAAGACAGGTATATAATTAGGTGTTTTACAAGCCAGGTTACATTTATTGTGTAAAGATCCTCTATACATCCCGGACACATGATCGTGATCGCGAACCTTCCAATTATCTTCTGTAAATTCATGCCCGCACAGGTAGCATATTGTAGAAGCATCGAACGATTCTTGTTCTTCAGCTGTAAGTTTCAGAGGCTTAGCAGATTTATATAAGTCACCTATTTTCTTCGCAAGGGAAGTTAGATACCCTATGAACTTCTCAGCAGCATCATGACCTCGATACACGTAGGGATGTGTAGGAAGATCGGGTTCTACTTTGTCAACGCTGGATGATGGTTTGACGTAAACAGCAAAGCTCATTGGAGAATGACTTTGATAGGGAGTTGTATAGGAGGTTTCAGGATTAGAAGCGCAGGTATGGTAAGGAGTGAGAATGCTCTCAAAATCAGCATAGACGACATATGGCAGTTTCAGCATTCTTTCCACGTTTTTGAATCTGACGATAGAGTTTTCCTTTGTAGGCATAACGCATCTAGCAATAGCATGTTGCATGCACATTTCTCTATGCTCCTCCAATTTTTTCATTCCGCTTAGTCCATATCGGTCATCAAAATGGCTGAAGCAACGTTTACACGTATATATTTTTCCATCATGTTTAGTTTTCTGCTGACGAATAAGTCTCTCAAAATCCTTTATATACACATAGTGATGTCTGGCAGTAGCATCACTTAACAGAAGAAGATCGCGATGATCATCTAATTCTTCATCAATCACCTTTATCGGAAACACTTCATGTTTTTCATCCAGTCCAAACACATTTATGGACATATTGTTGAGCTTTTCAAATTTAGAGATTTCACCCAAGCTCGTAGGAAATGAGACGCATGAGAAATCGTATTTTTCTTGGAGATCCTTATACTTGCTAACACGCTGAGGATCCTTTCGAATGAACTTTGCAAGAACCGCATATATAAAGCACTTTTCGTCACTATAATTCTGTGGGTTTATGCACGCTTTTCTCGCTTCCACAGATGCAGGTAGAGGAATATAGCTGCTCCCTCGAAGGGCATTGTACTTGTTAATTCGGAGTCGAACTCCATCAACTGATAGCAAGGCCCAGTTGCTTCCTTTGAACGTACTTTCTTCCATTTCAACACGAAGCTTCTCGAATTTGTTTTCCAAGATGGCGTTCATATCAGTTTCTAAAAACACAGGTTGGTTACGTGTTTTAAATGTTCTGTCACATGTCTCTCCATGAACATTCACAAATTGACAGTCGACCATGATGTTAATTTTCACACTTTTATGTATCGACAGTTCTTTCTTTATAGCTTGAATTATACGATGTTTTGACTCCTGTAGGTAAGTTTTCATATCCTTGAAGGTGTCACAACGTATATAATATGATTTGAGTCGTCCTTCAAATGATGTTTCATACTCGATCATATCACACTCATCAGTCATTGTCAATAGATGATGCTTGCTAGGTTCAAACTTGATTTTCTTGCGAGATACAGTTTTTTCACATCTTTCTTCATGTACGTCTCTTCTATGCTCAGTATTGCAAACATCACCACAATGTTTACACCTGTAGACTCGACCGCATACCAACTCATGTCTCTTCTTATCATAGTTGCGTAGAAAACGCTTATCACATTTGCTACAGCTATAGTCTGGCATAGCATTCAGAACCGATTCCATCACTCCACCATTCCACATCTTTATAATATGTAGTGCGACACTTGTAAATTATATAAGTCAATAAATGCTTATAGCACTTTCCACTGACTCGCCTTGATAACTTGTCAAAGCTATTGAACGGTAATCTCACTAGGAGAAGCTGATGTGCTCGACTCGAAGGTTAATTACTGAATAACTATGTAAGCTCAAGCAAACCCCACTTATTCCACTAGCACGTACCTTATAAATGACTACGCGATTCAAGATTAAGCTTGTATTTTTAAAATATATATCATTAAACTACGTGAGTCAAGATTAACTTGTTTCATTTTTATTTGCCAGTTCAACGTTAACATGCATTTCCCCCACATTTTTTAAAGTTTAAACAAGGTAAATTACATATCACCCATTATATTTATACAAATAAATGTATATAATTTTATATACTTCAATGCCAAACACACACATACTCACACCCTCACACACACTCTCCCACACACACACACACACACACATACACACAAACACATACACACACATACACACACCCCAACCCACACATACATGCACAAGCACACATACACACATGCACGCAAACACACACATGCACGCAAACACACACATGCATACACATACACGCACACCCACACACATACATGCACACATACGCACACAGACATACATGCACATACACACCAGCAAACACGCACACATACACACGTCCGTAAACACACACATACATGCACAAACACATACACACACTCTCCCACACACATACACACAAAAACATACACACACCCCAACCCACACACACACATACACACTCTCTCCCACACACATACACACAAAAACATACACACACCCCAACCCACACACACATACACACTCTCTCCCACACACATACACACAAAAACATACACACACCCCAACCCCCACATACACACGCCCGTAAACACACACATACATGCATAAACACATACACGCACTCCCACACACACATACACACAAAAAAAAACATACACACACTCCAACCCACACACACACATACACACATGCACACACGCACACATCCGCAAACACACACGCAAACACCCACATCCACATACGCACAAATATGCATAGCACACGCACATACACACATGCACACAAACACACACACATACAAGCACACTCACACATGCACAAACACATACACACTCTCCCACACACACACACACATACACACAAAAACATACACACACCCCTACCCACACGCTGATGACCTAGAAGTTGAGCGCCCTTAAACCAAACCAAACCCCTACCCACACACACACACACACACGCCCGTAAACACACACATACATGCACAAACACATACACACACTCTCCCACACACATACACACAAAAAACATACACACACCCCAACCCACGCACACATACACACATGCACACACGCACACATCCGAAAACACACACGCAAACACCCACATTCACATACGCACAAATATGCATAGCACACACACATACACACATGCACACAAACACACACACATACACCTATACGCACACTCACACATGCACAAACACATACACACTCTCCCACACACACACACACACACACACACACACACACACACAGCCACACACACACACACATGCACCCAAACACACACGCGCATGTACATACACTCATACGCACACTCACACATGCACAAACACATACACACTCTCCCCCACACACACACACACACACACACACACACACACAGCCACACACACACATGCACCCAAACACACACGCGCATGTACATACACTCACGCTCACACGCACACTCATACACATACATGCACACACGCAAACACGCACACATGCAAACACACACACGCATAAAGATGCATAGCACACACATACACAAACAGACACACACGCACGCTCACACACACGCAAACACACTCAGGCACACACGCACAAAGATGTATAGCACACCCACAGACACATACACACCCACGCCCGCAAACACGCACACACACGCCCGTAAACACACACACATACACATACACACACAGACATACACACCTACACGCACACACAGACAGACATACATGCACACATGGACCTTTTTTCTAAAAATACTTTTTACGGATTCAGGGGGTCTCAAAACATATATTTCGGGTGAAATCTCGACATCGATTTTTTGGGTGGAATACAATACTTTCCCTACTTACAATTCGTAATAGAGAAATCGTTTGTCTCATATAAACGTCTTTATTAGAAAGAACATGAAAAGTTTCGAGAACACAAAAATGCATTTTAAATTCTCACAAGTATATACATTAATTCAATAATACTTTTTCCATACGTTTATCACAGTCAGTTTGAGCAATATTAACACGATAAGTTTTACCACGTACAGGATTCGTTCTGCAAACCTACGGACAAAGTAAACACATCGTAATAACTCATACATAGAGAAAACAGGGTTCTTTCCACATTCCAAGAAGTTATTTGGCGGAAGAGTAAACTCATTTAAAGATGTGTTCCTTAACCCACTCTTGCATTAAATGGAGTAGTCATAATGTGTTCCTGCACCACCAATTTGAATCTCATTAGTATATCAGAGGGTTCTAGTAATTGTATCGTATGAAAAGGGTTTCTTCCCTTACGTTCTTTTTTCGAAAACACGTGCAGACACGTCTATACTTGCCCCCCTTGCAAGTTGTAACTTGTTCTTTTCAAAAACTGGTAGAGGGAACATTTCCAACTGTCACATAAATATGTCAGTTTCTCAAAGGATCCATTAAGATAACCATCTTTTTCATCCTCACTTGGAAGGGTGCGAAGACCACCCCCCACTGACCTTCAGAATTTGGCGGGAGAGGGCGAAGACCACCTGCGCTGGTCTTGAGAATCTGTCAACAGTCAGAGGGGGAGGGTGGCTTATGGGGGGGGTCATTAATTATCCTTCCTTTGTCATCCTGGAAATTCCCACGTGTGGGGGGTGGAGGGGGGGGGGGAGGGGGAGATGGGGAGGGGGGAGGGGGGCGTGACAGGATTTGATTAATGGGAAATTTATGCTAATTGAGCCAAAGGGAACATGTCCCTTATGCCACTTCTTGAGCCAAAAGGAACACATTATGACTACTCCATTTAATGCAAGAGTGGGTTAAGGAACACATCTTTAAATGAGTTTACTCTTCCGCCAAATAACTTCTTGGAATGTGGAAAGAACCCTGTTTTCTCTATGTATGAGTTATTACGATGTGTTTACTTTGTCCGTAGGTTTGCAGAACGAATCCTGTACGTGGTAAAACTCGTCGTGTTAATATTGCTCAAACTGACTGTGATAAACGTATGGAAAAAGTATTATTGAATTAATGTATATACTTGTGAGAATTTAAAATGCATTTTTGTGTTCTCGAAACTTTTCATGTTCTTTCTAATAAAGACGTTTATATGAGACAAACGATTTCTCTATTACGAATTGTAAGTAGGGAAAGTATTGTATTCCACCCAAAAAATCGATGTCGAGATTTCACCCGAAATATATGTTTTGAGACCCCCTGAATCCGTAAAAAGTATTTTTAGAAAAAAGGTCCATGTGTGCATGTATGTCTGTCTGTGTGTGCGTGTAGGTGTGTATGTCTGTGTGTGTATGTGTATGTGTGTGTGTTTACGGGCGTGTGTGTGCGTGTTTGCGGGCGTGGGTGTGTATGTGTCTGTGGGTGTGCTATACATCTTTGTGCGTGTGTGCCTGAGTGTGTTTGCGTGTGTGTGAGCGTGCGTGTGTGTCTGTTTGTGTATGTGTGTGCTATGCATCTTTATGCGTGTGTGTGTTTGCATGTGTGCGTGTTTGCGTGTGTGCATGTATGTGTATGAGTGTGCGTGTGAGCGTGAGTGTATGTACATGCGCGTGTGTGTTTGGGTGCATGTGTGTGTGTGTGGCTGTGTGTGTGTGTGTGTGTGTGTGTGGGGGAGAGTGTGTATGTGTTTGTGCATGTGTGAGTGTGCGTATGAGTGTATGTACATGCGCGTGTGTGTTTGGGTGCATGTGTGTGTGTGGCTGTGTGTGTGTGTGTGTGTGTGTGTGTGTGGGAGAGTGTGTATGTGTTTGTGCATGTGTGAGTGTGCGTATAGGTGTATGTGTGTGTGTTTGTGTGCATGTGTGTATGTGTGTGTGCTATGCATATTTGTGCGTATGTGAATGTGGGTGTTTGCGTGTGTGTTTTCGGATGTGTGCGTGTGTGCATGTGTGTATGTGTGCGTGGGTTGGGGTGTGTGTATGTTTTTTGTGTGTATGTGTGTGGGAGAGTGTGTGTATGTGTTTGTGCATGTATGTGTGTGTTTACGGGCGTGTGTGTGTGTGTGTGTGTGTGTGTGTGTGTGGGTAGGGGTTTGGTTTGGTTTAAGGGCGCTCAACTTCTAGGTCATCAGCGTGTGGGTAGGGGTGTGTGTATGTTTTTGTGTGTATGTGTGTGTGTGTGTGTGGGAGAGTGTGTATGTGTTTGTGCATGTGTGAGTGTGCTTGTATGTGTGTGTGTGTGTTTGTGTGCATGTGTGTATGTGCGTGTGCTATGCATATTTGTGCGTATGTGGATGTGGGTGTTTGCGTGTGTGTTTGCGGATGTGTGCGTGTGTGCATGTGTGTATGTGTGTGTGTGGGTTGGAGTGTGTGTATGTTTTTTTTGTGTGTATGTGTGTGTGGGAGTGCGTGTATGTGTTTATGCATGTATGTGTGTGTTTACGGGCGTGTGTATGTGGGGGTTGGGGTGTGTGTATGTTTTTGTGTGTATGTGTGTGGGAGAGAGTGTGTATGTGTGTGTGGGTTGGGGTGTGTGTATGTTTTTGTGTGTATGTGTGTGGGAGAGAGTGTGTATGTGTGTGTGTGGGTTGGGGTGTGTGTATGTTTTTGTGTGTATGTGTGTGGGAGAGTGTGTGTATGTGTTTGTGCATGTATGTGTGTGTTTACGGACGTGTGTATGTGTGCGTGTTTGCTGGTGTGTATGTGCATGTATGTCTGTGTGCGTATGTGTGCATGTATGTGTGTGGGTGTGCGTGTATGTGTATGCATGTGTGTGTTTGCGTGCATGTGTGTGTTTCCGTGCATGTGTGTATGTGTGCTTGTGCATGTATGTGTGGGTTGGGGTGTGTGTATGTGTGTGTATGTGTTTGTGTGTATGTGTGTGTGTGTGTGTGTGTGTGGGAGAGTGTGTGTGAGGGTGTGAGTATGTGTGTGTTTGGCATTAAAGTATATAAAATTATATACATTTATTTGTATAAATATAGTGGGTGATATGTAATTTACCTTGTTTAAACTTTAAAAAATGTGGGGGAAATGCATGTTAACGTTGAACTGGCAAATAAAAATGAAACAAGTTAATCTTGACTCACGTAGTTTAATGATATATATTTTAAAAATACAAGCTTAATCTTGAATCGCGTAGTCATTTATAAGGTACGTGCTAGTGGAATAAGTGGGGTTTGCTTGAGCTTACATAGTTATTCAGTAATTAACCTTCGAGTCGAGCACATCAGCTTCTCCTAGTGAGATTACCGTTCAATAGCTTTGACAAGTTATCAAGGCGAGTCAGTGGAAAGTGCTATAAGCATTTATTGACTTATATAATTTACAAGTGTCGCACTACATATTATAAAGATGTGGAATGGTGGAGTGATGGAATCGGTTCTGAATGCTATGCCAGACTATAGCTGTAGCAAATGTGATAAGCGTTTTCTACGCAACTATGATAAGAAGAGACATGAGTTGGTATGCGGTCGAGTCTACAGGTGTAAACATTGTGGTGATGTTTGCAATACTGAGCATAGAAGAGACGTACATGAAGAAAGATGTGAAAAAACTGTATCTCGCAAGAAAATCAAGTTTGAACCTAGCAAGCATCATCTATTGACAATGACTGATGAGTGTGATATGATCGAGTATGAAACATCATTTGAAGGACGACTCAAATCATATTATATACGTTGTGACACCTTCAAGGATATGAAAACTTACCTACAGGAGTCAAAACATCGCATAATTCAAGCTATAAAGAAAGAACTGTCGATACATAAAAGTGTGAAAATTAACATCATGGTCGACTGTCAATTTGTGAATGTTCATGGAGAGACATGTGACAGAACATTTAAAACACGTAACCAACCTGTGTTTTTAGAAACTGATATGAACGCCATCTTGGAAAACAAATTCGAGAAGCTTCGTGTTGAAATGGAAGAAAGTACGTTCAAAGGAAGCAACTGGGCCTTGCTATCAGTTGATGGAGTTCGACTCCGAATTAACAAGTACAATGCCCTTCGAGGGAGCAGCTATATTCCTCTACCTGCATCTGTGGAAGCGAGAAAAGCGTGCATAAACCCACAGAATTATAGTGACGAAAAGTGCTTTATATATGCGGTTCTTGCAAAGTTCATTCGAAAGGATCCTCAGCGTGTTAGCAAGTATAAGGATCTCCAAGAAAAATACGATTTCTCATGCGTCTCATTTCCTACGAGCTTGGGTGAAATCTCTAAATTTGAAAAGCTCAACAATATGTCCATAAATGTGTTTGGACTGGATGAAAAACATGAAGTGTTTCCGATAAAGGTGATTGATGAAGAATTAGATGATCATCGCGATCTTCTTCTGTTAAGTGATGCTACTGCCAGACATCACTATGTGTATATAAAGGATTTTGAGAGACTTATTCGTCAGCAGAAAACTAAACATGATGGAAAAATATATACGTGTAAACGTTGCTTCAGCCATTTTGATGACCGATATGGACTAAGCGGAATGAAAAAATTGGAGGAGCATAGAGAAATGTGCATGCAACATGCTATTGCTAGATGCGTTATGCCTACAAAGGAAAACTCTATCGTCAGATTCAAAAACGTGGAAAGAATGCTGAAACTGCCATATGTCGTCTATGCTGATTTTGAGAGCATTCTCACTCCTTACCATACCTGCGCTTCTAATCCTGAAACCTCCTATACAACTCCCTATCAAAGTCATTCTCCAATGAGCTTTGCTGTTTACGTCAAACCATCATCCAGCGTTGACAAAGTAGAACCCGATCTTCCTACACATCCCTACGTGTATCGAGGTCATGATGCTGCTGAGAAGTTCATAGGGTATCTAACTTCCCTTGCGAAGAAAATAGGTGACTTATATAAATCTGCTAAGCCTCTGAAACTTACAGCTGAAGAACAAGAATCGTTCGATGCTTCTACAATATGCTACCTGTGCGGGCATGAATTTACAGAAGATAATTGGAAGGTTCGCGATCACGATCATGTGTCCGGGATGTATAGAGGATCTTTACACAATAAATGTAACCTGGCTTGTAAAACACCTAATTATATACCTGTCTTCATGCATAACCTCAGTGGGTATGACTCTCATTTCATTGTTAAGGAGTTAGGTTGCACAAGCGAAAGAGTGGAGGTAATACCAAGCTCTGAAGAAAGCTACATCTCATTCTCAAAGTATGTTGGAGATGTTAAACTCAGGTTTGTGGATACCTACCGTTTCCTGAGTACAAGCTTGGACAAGTTAGTGAAAAACCTCACGACGTATCCCGAAACAGAGAAGTACTTCGGACAAGAGAAGATTGGCTTGATGACTCGTAAGGGAGTGTTCCCCTACGATTACCTTACTTCATGGGATGTTTTGAATGAGACTCAGCTGCCTCCAAGAGAAGCATTCTACAATAAATTAAATGAAGAAGAAATTACCGACGATGACTATGAGCATGCTAGAAATGTATGGAAGCAGTTTAATGTGGAAAACTTAGGTGAATACAGTGATATTTACTTAACCTCTGATGTTCTTCTCCTAGCGGATGTCTTTGAAACGTTCAGAGACCAAACTCTGAAAACACACAAAGTGGATCCTGCGCATTATTTCACTTCTCCAGGACTTACGTGGGATGCTATGCTACTGTACACAGGAATTGAGCTGCAATTGCTGCTGGACTACGATCAGCTGCTCATGGTTGAATCTGGTATAAGAGGAGGGTTATGCCAGGTTTCTCATCGGTATGCTGAAGCTAATAATATATATATGGAACAGTATGATCCTCGTAAACCTTCCCAGTTTATTACATACGAAGATGCAAACAACGAATATGGTTGGGCTATGTGTAAGGCCCTTCCTTATGGAGGGTTTAAATGGGTTTCTCCTGAAGACATAGACCTGGATTTATTGAAGGAAGATGACCCCCTTGGATACATCTTAGAAGTCGATGTCGAATATCCTGTCGAGCTCCACGATCTTCATAATGATTTGCCCTTCCTGCCTGAGAGTCTGAAACCGGGGAAATCGTCTTCAGAGAAGTTAATTGCTCATCTTGGGTGCCGAAAGAAGTATGTGGTACACTACATGGCCTTGAAACAAGCTCTTAGTCACGGTCTACTATTAACAAAGATTCATCGAGCACTTCAGTTTCATCAGTCGTGTTGGCTAAAACCTTACGTCGAGTTTAATAACCGACTGCGACAACAAGCTAGAAATGATTTTGAGAAGGACCTTTATAAACTATTCAATAATGCTATGTTTGGAAAAACTATGGAAAATATTCGTAATCGCATGGATATACGGCTTGTGACAAACAGCAAAACGTTAGAAAAACTCATAGCCAAACCTACATTCATTGATCGAACCATATATGGACCTAATCTTGCTGCTGTACATATGGCTTCTCGTAAAATAGTGTTCAACAAGCCTATATACATTGGTATGAGTGTACTAGACATCTCCAAGACGCTAATGTGTTCGTATCAATACGATGTGTTACTTCCATATTATGGAGCTGAAAATCTTAAACTGTTGTATACAGATACAGATTCTTTCGTCCATCGAGTGACTACAGCTGATATATACCAGGATAAATTACACATGCTTGAACATCTGGATACATCTGATTACCCTGCTAACCATATATGCTATTCTACACAAAACAAAAAAGTGTTGGGAAAGTTTAAAGATGAAGCCTGTGGAAAAATCATTCATCGGTTCGTTGGTCTTAGACCCAAAATGTATGCTATCGATATTGATGGTTCTGTGATAAAAAAAGTTAAAGGTATAAAACGTAGCGCCATTAAGCAATACATCAACTTCAATAGCTATGTAGAGTGCCTTAAAACTTTGAAAATTGTTAGAACTCCTATGAATTTAATCCTATCCCGACATCATAATATTTCTACGGTTGAAGCTAATAAAATAGCCTTATCACCTCACGATGACAAGAGAGTGATTGAAGAGGATGGAATATCGACGTATGCGTATGGACATTACAGTGTCGAGAATAGTGCCTAGACATGGATACTTAAAGCTTGTCTGTAGAAAAAAAATGAAGATTGTTGAACTATGAACTTCGCGCGCCAATGGCTCATCTAACCCAGAGAGAAGAATGATAATGTGAATAATAAGAAGAACTGAGGAGGACGCTATCGTCTTTCAGCAGTGTATACTTGTTTTCTAAATGTTAATGCTAGTGTATGTATCCTTATAAATTAAATAAAATTATCTCATTGCGATTATTCTTGTTTTATTTCATTGCTTGCCTTAACATTCCTATTTCCTCATTAGGTCTGGTTAGGTTAGGATAGGTTAGATGGACTATAAGATAGAGTAATTGATAATGATGATGAAATGCAATAAATGACTGAATAGGTTAGACTGCTCTTCAACTATTATAAAACAAAGCGATTACTGAAGAAAGCTTAGTAAAATACCCCTAGCAACTTCAAAAATACCTGCTTCAGTGCCTTAAAACATCTTCAAACTGGCGAAAAAAATGCTTCTCACGAGTTTAAGATGCCCTGAAAATCCTCAAAATATCTGTGAAGGAGCTGAAATGTCTTAATTAGTGCTCGAAAAATACCATTAAAAGCGTCTAACGCCTATAAAAGTGTTTCAAAGGATTCTGAAAACCATTCAAAATGTTGGTGACAAAGTCTAAAATATCCCTATAGTGCTTAAAATGTCTCTAAAATGGCCGAAACGATATTTAACTGGTAGAGATACGTCTAACAGCCTTGAAATAGACGGTTCAGTATTCCTAATATCGTGAAAATTATCTTCCATTACCCTTCAAAGTGCTTAAAGCAAACAATAATGGACAGGGGCGTCCAGAATAACTGTCGGATTGCCTTAAATAATGTCAAATTCGTCTAAAATACTCTGAAAAATGTTTAAACTGGACGTAAAAGTCTTCAGAATATCTGGAAACAGGCTGAAATATATATCAACGAGTCTAAACGGGTCTCAATACACGCTGAAAATATATAATATGACTTCTAAATAATCCTCGAAATTGCTTGAAAAGTTGTTAAATATGTTGTAAAAGCGTCCTGAATATACCAAAAGCGTCTAAAAGATCTAGCAGAGGGTGAAAAATTGCAACAAAATGGGGTGAAACGTCTTAAAAATGTATGAAAATGACTGAATAACTCTGAAAATTGGCTGAAAAGTTGTTAAATATGTTGTAAAAGCGCCCTGAATATACTAAAAGCGTCTAAAAGATCTAACAGAGGGTGCAAAATTGTAGCAAAATGGGGCGAAACGTCTTAAAAATGTATGAAAATGACTGAATAATTCTGAAAATTGTCTGAAAAATTCTTAAATATGTTGTAAAAGCATCAAGAATATGCTAAAAGTGCTTAAACAGATCTATCAGAGGACTCAAAATAGTATCAAAATGCTTATGAAATTCCTAGAGGGAGATCAGGGTAGCGTATGACAGGATAGAATAGATAAGCAGAGGAGGGAATAGGATAGATGATAAGAGGATAGAATGAATGTCTAGAAACGTATCATGTTAGTAGAATAGAATAAATAATAATAAGAGGTTCTATCTTAGGTTAGGCTAGGCCATGTTAGATTAGGATAGGTTAGGTTAGGTTAGGATAGGTTAGACGAGTAGAAGTATGGGGCTTAGGTTAAATTATCAAAGACGGGAGTAAATAGTGGGAGCTGGGTTAGGTTAGGTTAGCCATGTAGAAGTATGAAGCTTAGGTTAGGTTAAGATAGGTTAGAAGAGTAGAAGTATGGGGCTTAGGCGAGGTTAGGTTAGGTTAGCATAGGTTAGACGAGTAGAAGTATGGGACTTAGGCTAGGTTAGGTTAGGTATGGGGCTTAGGTGAGGTGAGGTGAGGTGAGGTGAGGTGAGGTGAGGTTAGGTTAGGTTAGGTTAGGTTAGGTTAGGTTAGCGTGGCTATGTGGGGCGAGGTAACATTATGTTGGGGTAATATATTCAATCAAGATAGAAAGCTCTTGCATTAGGAGACATACAGCAATATAGTGGACGACATACTCAGCTACCATGAACGCTCATAAACATACATACACTGCTATAGGCTTTAAAAGTTATCCCTAGAGATTCATTCAAACACCTACAACGTGCTGCTTCCCCTGCCACCTTACGTATTAATGCTTAGATTACGCATGGCGGCCATCTTGCGCATAAAAAAGTGCGCCAGCTCTGTCCTACCCTACCTACTCTTGTAGGGTGAACCATTTCGGAGACATTCCTTGTTATGTGTGTGAGTTTCGGAAAACTTATAACTTTAGCGAAATGCAACAACGTTGTTCATTTTTTATATGTTAATCATGCAAAGTGAACGGAATCTCAAAGCTTAAAAAGATTTGACTGTCGCATAAAGCCTGCTGTGCTGGCCCTGTGGCGCAGTGGGTAGAACACCTGCCTGCTGTGCTAGGGGTCCCGGGTTCGATTCCCTGCAGGGGGGTAGGAATTTTTCTCTAGCCAGGATTATTCCTCATCGTTCCCTGAGTCTGGAAGCATGAGTTGTCAATAGGCAAGGCCGCCGTTAAAGGCGGGATTAATTTAAAAAAAAAAAAAAAAAAAGAGAGAGAGAGAGCGTGCTGTATTCTAATATCCCCCTTGCACCTACGGGGAAATAAGCAAAACATAATTTGTACGAATGTTTACCTTAACTAATGTGGAGATATAGGAATAAGAGTTTGTTAGAATGGTTAGCACAAGAGTAGAGAAATTCATGCGAGTGCAACACATCAGATTTTTAAATAATGATGTATAATAGGAAATTACTAAGACTTTGAGTGCTATAGTCGGTATCTATACCAGGCATCTTCCGGTTACTCCGCGCAGTTGCTCTAATCACTGAACTACCATGGCAACATACCGGTACGACGCTAAATTCTCCAACTGACTGGCATTTGATCCGGTACACCATAAGGAGAACTCATTAAGTAACATACACTAATGGGAACTTCCACTACTGTAATTAGCTAAAGTACCGGGCTTCATAGCTTAACCAACTATAAGGTCAGTCAAAGGAGATTAGTTTTTCATGCTGGCCATGTGTAGTACAAGGTTGGAAAGGTAACATCAGGTAAAGGGTATTCAGTAAAACGTCTAGTTTTATTTCGTCATACCAAAAGAAATATTCTTATACTAGTGATCGTTCTAAAGAGTGGTATAGAATAAACGTTCATCTTTTATTTGGTTATGCCAAAGAAATTTTTCTTATACTAGTGATAGGTCTAAACAGTGGTTTATTATAAGAAGTTTTCTTTCATTTCGTCATGCCTAAAGAAAATGTTAAAGCAGTATGGGTTCTAAAAAGTGGTATATTACAAAAGGTTTTCTTTTACTTCGTCATGCCAATATAAATACTGTTAAAGTAGTGATCGTTTAAAATACTGGTATAGTATGAAAGGTTTTTTCTTAGGTTGTCGTGCCAAAGGAAGGCATTGTTATCGTTGTGATCGAATTATGTATTATAACAGGTTTCTTCTAACTTTCTATTGATCTTTTATAATATACCACTGTTTAAAAATAGATTAATCACTACTGTAAGAATAGTTTATTTTGAGATATCGAAATAAAACAAAAAAACTTTTACCACACCAAGGCCTTGAGCATTATCCTCTTCACTCTGATTCCATGAACAAGGTGAAAACTGTATTAGAACCACATCTTCCTCTGCCAATCGCGACTCGCTTTTTGTTCGTTAAGAAACGACAATGATTTTATCTCTATACAATCATAGCTAGATGTTACGAATTGCTGCAAATTATTTTATTTCCCCTATGTGCAGTTGAGTCAGCTTGTTATACGCGGATTAAGTGATAAATTATAATTGATACACAATTAGGTTAGTTACCAATAAAATGTTATCAGTTTGTTGTTGTACAGAATCAGTTTGAAATTTAAATATGTAATTATTTGTAGTTAGATACTTTAAGAGAACTTCTTGGCTCACCGATTTAAAAAAAAGGCATAATCCCCTTTATAGAGACGTCTGCCAACCGTAATTATATTGAACAAAAATTTCAGTGGAATGGTGAAAAATTATATCGATACGAAATTCTCAAACATTATCCTTGAAATCTTGGGGAGTCGCGAAATATGGCATACCACGGTCGCCTTTGGGATGTTACGTGATATTTTTGAGAGCTGCTGAAAATTAGCAAGCACAGCAAATAGTGTGTACTCAGTCCTTAACAAACGAATAACAATAGTGTGCAACTCCAGTGACTCATTTTCTTTATTAAGAAATGAACGATGCGCAGGGAATCCCAATAGCAGAACGCTTTGTGTCCAGTAGGTTATGTATACCTTGTGTTGCTTTTTCAAGTTATGTCACAATTTTAAAAAGCCAGCTGTATTCTGGCTCTTTTGACCTTTATTTTACAATCCTTTGCTAAACACATTTTGAAAATATAGTTTTGTACTGTTGTAAATCATCAAGTTCCGGACAAAATTTCATATTTTAACTTCGCATGAAATAAAACTTGAAAATATAGCTCCTTCTACAAGCATATGAAAAATGTTTACTGCCTGACTATGTATATGAATTATGAAAGTTGTTTGAGATTAATTAGAATATTGTACTCTCCGGGTCCTGTCCACTTAACCTCAATTTTCAGCCTCACATCTCACCAAGTCGGAATTCCTACGACTGTTTCCAATCTGACCAGGTGACTAACCTCGACTCCTTTTCCCACCATGTTACTGCTCTCACCCTTTCCTTGCTCCATTCGTTTAAAATAATTAATTCATTAACCCATATTCGAAAACAGAGCAAAGAGTATTGAGTGTATATCCAATACGTGATTACTAACTCTGAGAACTGTCAAACAGTAACACATTTAATACATTATTGCTGCACTTTGTTGCGAGTTTCTACGTTCCCAATATTTTCCTTGTACGCCCGTGCCATTTCCACAGCTGACCCCTTCTAAGCGACGAACCCTTCCTGTACTACTTCCTTTTTCCAGCGAACTATGCGGGGAAACACAGGTGGATGGAGCACGTGGTCGAACTGGAGTTTGAAAATGGAGGATGAATGATGGTATGCGGAAAGTACACTGTTAGTCACTAAATTAAACCACTGAACTGGAAAATTTCACACAAAATTAAGTAAATCATAAAAAAAGCAATAAACGGGTTAAAATCACTTTTAAGTTGTAAAGAAGAAGAAACTACCTGGAGGTAGAGAAGTTGATAAGTAACTAGACAACATACCCGAAGGGGCAGAGGGGTCAGGATCACCGTCTTTAGTCTCACCTCTCCAGCAGCCGACGTGCTCACCTGTGAACAAAGGTTTGCTTAATGAAAAATTCAAGTTATTAACAGTGGAGCAACAGAATCTAAAATACACACAAGCTTAGAGACTAAGCACTTCACTTATCTTATTAATTCCTGCAAGTTCTTAAATGCTGCTGACATACTTTGAAAGCTTTGAAAGTGTGGTGGAAGCATCCTAAACGTATGTCAGCAGCATTTAAGAACTTGCAGGAATTAATACCTAACATTAGGGAAGATTTTGGTCCCTAAGTTTGTTTTTATTTTAATAGTTTGCTATTTAACCCATTATTCCTTTTGCAATTATACTTTTCACTAAAAATGCTTTATTTTGTAGATTAAGGGGATGTCACAACTTGTATTTCCAGTAAACGATATTGCCAATGTGCAAATTTTAAGTCAATCAGAGGACTCAGATTGGGGAAAATTACGTTACATTGATACATTTAGTCAAGTCACTTTATTTATTAAATATCCTGAATCATTTATCTTAAATACAGATGTACACAATTACGATACCAGAAATAAAAGTAATATACATATAGCGCATTATAGGACATCTAAATTTACAAAGTCACCAATATGCTCCATAAGTAACGTGGTAAATAATTTTTCAAAAGAAATAATGTGTATTAAATCTTTAAACAGGTTTAAAATCTCTTTAAATGATAATCTTATAAGCAAATGTTTTTTTATTCCTTACATTATTTTAAAATTAAGTGTAAGCATTTTTCATTTATTTTACTTGCTTTGTCATTACTTGTGATGTTTGTTAATATTAAAATAAGAGAAGAAAAGCTTTAGATTATTAAACATATATTTTCAGTAAACTTCAACCCCTTCATTATCAATTGAAAACCAATTTTGTTTTCCAGTGTGAATATAAATAATTAATTTTCACTTACGCATTTTATATAAGAAAAAAATGTGATTTACACAAGATAAAGGAGATTATGTTGGAATTATCTACTTTTAAAACCCTTGAGACTTTTGTTTTAATGTTGTTGGTTTAGCTAATTTCCTAGAGAGTAACCATAGATAATGGAGCTCAAAAAGTTAGCTACTCGATTTTGTAATAAGCATATTTTTGCAAGAAGCATCTGCATTGTAGGGAGAGGGAGGGGAGCCTTCTCTGACAAAACTTGCAATAAGTGTGTTAATTGTTAAAACAATAATATAATTTCCATATGTTTGTTTTCACTGAAACAAGTTACAATGTTCATCTTGCTTCAGGTTTGTGTGTTTCATTAGATAATATACCGGGTGGAAGGGAACTTATAGCATGCTTTCTAATATGTGCTTCATAGAAGCATTACAAACCAAAAACTCTTATGGCATTTCGCTCTTTGATCAACTAATTTCTAAAGAATAAATGGTCTAAATTCAAAATAGGATGCGTAATTCCACAAGAATGTATGGATATAACACTTTGTTACTTGTAAAATGCGTGGAGTAACATTAGATTCAGTAGCAATTATGGGACTTCACACAGGGTTTCGAAATAATTAACCACTTAAAAGAATTAAGGAATACTAGACTCCTTCAATAGAAAAGAAGATAATGTATCAGCTTTATTGATTTCCAAAGTGCATATGATTCTCTATGCAGAACAAAACTACTAAAGAGATTGAAAGAATCTAATGTGTTGCACTCGCGTGACTTTCCCTACTTTTGTACTAACCATTCTTACAAACTCTTATTCCTATATCTTCTTCGGGTTAGTTAAAATAAACATTTGTACAAATTATCTTATTGGTTATTTCCTTGTAGGTGCAAGGTGAATATTAGAATACAGTAGGCTCTGTTCGATAGTCAAATCGTTTTAATCTCTGAGATTCCGTTCTCCTTGCACACTTAACATATAAGAAAATGAAAAACGATGTTCCATTTCACGAAAGCTTTAAGTTTTCCGAAGCTCATACACATAACAAGGAATATCTCCGAAATGGTTCAACCTACAAGAAAATTTATTGAGACATAAATTGTGTATTTTAGCCAGATCTACATTTTTTGTATAGTATGTTTTGTCTATCTCTAATGGTTTACCAGTTATGCAAAAGTCCTCCAGAGTAAACACGACTACAGGGGCTATAGCCAGAAAATTCAAGATATACATTTCATTTGTCATCAAAATATCCGAAACATATGGCATTTTAATCAAAATCGTTAGAGCCATTTTCAAGAAAATCAAACTTTTTGAAAAATCTTCCATATAAAGGGTAATTTAGGGTGGGGCTATTTTCTTCAAAACCTTTGTGTCGCATCGCTGAAAGACATTAAACTTAAATACCAACTTTGGTTTTTAACCGACTTTTTGTTTTTGAGTTATGGTGTCCACAGACACATAGACACACAGACACAGACACGGACCTTTTTCTAAAAATGCTTTTTTTTGATTTTGAAAGTTGTGGTACATTTATATACAAGAATTGCTCGTTTAAATATATAAGATCAGATATATTTAAATGAGCAATTCTTGTATATATATAGTGTCACCGCGCCCGCCGCATCTAATTGCCGACAACAATAGGAGCGTACGAGACAATAGCTATTACATGGCGGTGCAGTTTCTTGACCGTTCCGCCACAGGCCGCCGACAACAATAGGAGCGTACGAGACAATAGCTATTACATGGCGGTGCAGTTTCTGGACCGTTCCGTCACAGGCACTCCCGAATATTCTACCTCCAGAACTTTCCCTCTGTTTAAGGACCTATATAAGTCGCTGCCAAGCACCGGGCAGTAGGAAAAAGACGTATACGAAGCGTTGAGGAGTCGTGCCGACTAGCGAGTCTAATCTGACAGTCCTTATTTGTGATTCGGCAGTTGTTCTGTTGCTCTGAGCTGGTACAAAAGTAATCTAAGTGTAACGTTAGCACTACGCTAACTGACTAAAAGGCAATAAAGTGTGACTAGCAGTAACTGGTGTTTTCTCCATTTGTTACAATATATATATTCCGCGCAACTTGGAAACGGCTCTAACGATTTCGATCAAATTTTGTATTCAGATAGGGTTTTGCTTTTTAAGTTCAACTATATAGGTGTAAATCCTGAAAAAAGGCGATTTTGCATAAAAAAGTAACATTTTTTATTCCCGCTTCTACTGCGCAAGCCTTGTATATATATTCCCGGTATTTCATAAACGACTCTAAAAATTTGATTTAATTTTTGTATGGATGCATATTACCTTCACAGTGTTATCTCTACTTACTTTTAGGTAACACATTCACATTTCTTTCTCTACTCACTCTTCTATAAACAATTTCCATAAAAAAACGTGATTTTGCACCAAAAACACTTTTATTTCCATTTTAAAAATAGGTCATACCATGCTCTGTATGTTTAAAATAGAAATGCTATTACATTTACACTGTCTTTTCCTCTCACTTTCAGGTAACAGATTCACATCTCTTTCTCTACTCACTCTTCTACAAATAAGTCATGCTATTTTCTGTATGTTTTAAATAGAGATACTACATATTACATTCATAGTGGTTTCTCTACTTACTTTTAGCTATGACGTTCACATCTCTTTCTCTATTATATTCATACTGTTTTCTCTACTCACTTTTAGGTAAGACATTCACATCTCTCTCTACTCACTCTTCTACAAATAAGTCATACAATTTCGTGCATGTTTGAAATAGAAATGCTACGTATTGCATGCACACTGTTTTCTCTGCTTGCTTTTGGGAAATACATTCATAATTGTTTCTCTACTCACTCTTCTAGAAATAAGTCATACAATTTTGTGCATGTTTGAAATAGAAATGCTGCATATTACATTCACACTGTTTACTGTACTCACCTTTAGGTAACACGTTCACGTCTCTTTCTCCACTCACTCTTCTACAAACAATTCATATCATCTATACAACTTGGTTATATATATATATATATATATATATATATATATATATATCCAACTGTTAAGCTCGAAAACAGCTTAACCGATCACCGCCAAATTCGGCATGTATATGTATTTTTATGGGGAAATTTTTTATGGCAACAATTTTACTACACAATATATTACTTTCAAGTGGCTTCCTACTCGCATTTCTTTTACGTAGCACATTCATTTATCCTCTGTTTGCCCTTCAACATACAATTAATATAAGATTCTATGCTTGAAATATAAATGGAACGTGTTACATTCACACGACTTCCTCTACTAATTCTTCCTTTACGAGACACCATCAGTCTTCTTTCGCTATTCGCCCTTCAACATATAATTCATACAATTTGATATGTTTGAAAAAGAAATATAATGTGTTACATTCATACTATTTTCTCTACTCATTTTGTTTTACGTAACAGTTCACATGTTATTCCCTATCTTTTATGAACTTCATACATACCAACGCCTATGCATATCGTATGTTGAAGAGTGGGTAAATTCATAAACAGGTTGACCGATCGCCATATCTAATTGTTTTCATGGCGAAGGTTTTTATGCAATCCATTTTACCACCCAAAGTATTACGTTCACATGTTTTTCTCTACTCCCTTTTCTTTTACCTAACATACTGCTCCCTCTTCTACAAACAATCCATACATTTTTCCATACACTTGCAATATAAGTGCAACGTATACCATTCACACGTTTTTCTACTCATTTTTGTTTTACTAAACACAATCACATTTCTTTCACTAATCCCGCTTCGGCGAAAAATTACGAACAATTCATACAATTTTCTATATGATTGAAACAGAAATGCGTAGTGCATTCACATGGCTTTATCAACCAGCCTTTCTTCCTGTAGTACTTGTTATTGTTCAACAGTGCTTTTGCTTAGTGTTGCTCCGGTGTTTTGATAAAAAGATAAAGAAATAGTTAAAAAGTAAAGTAATCACAACTGATGTCAGGAGTGCGCCGAAAAGAACGATATGGAACAGTTTGTGAAACAAATGTTAGCCAAGATGGACATAATGGGAAATGAAATGAATTCCGGAATGCGACAGAGGAAACAAATATGAAAACCGAATTCGAAATATCTAAATTACGGAATAGAAAATATAGGAACAAAAATGGACAAAATGGAAACAAAAATGGAAGGCAAATTGAAAATGCAAACTCCAAAACAGAAAAGGTGAAGACGGGAATGTCTAACATGAAGTTAGATCTATCGGAGAATACTAACGAGCGACTGGCCAGGGTAAAGGAAGCCATGGAAGAACTCGACGGAAAGATGAAGGTCCTTGGCGAATGTGTTAACGCCCTGCAGTCAATCGCAGCAGCAAGGAACTGAACTCCATAATGGAACAAATGCTCAACGAACACGTCAAACTGGGTGGATATCTATGCGGGAAGTCTGCGTTCAGCAGTAGATGTTTTACAGCTGAAATGATGGTGTTTATGAAATATTTGTATCTCCGAAATGGCTCTTCATAATTGCGACTAAAATTGTTATTTAGTTAACGTTTTGACTTTCAGTTTATCTAAATAAGTATCTTCTCCCACAAAAAACAAGATGTCACAAAAACAGAGGCGAAAAACGCCGAGCGAAGCTCGGTCGCCCAGGTACTAATAAAGAAATGGTTACCCATATATCTAGATGTTTTATTTACGTGTGCTTCGTTCCTAATCACTGGTTACATAGCTAATAATATATCTGCTCACTCACTCACTCACTCACTCACTCACTCACTCACTCACTCACTCACTCACTCACTCACTCACTCACTCACTCACTCACTCACCCACCCACCCACCCACCCACTCACTCAGTCACTCACTCACTCACTCACTCACTCACTCACTCACTCACTCACTCACTCACTCACTCACTCACTCACTCACTCACTCACTCACTCACTCACTCAATCAATCAATCAATCAATCAATCAATCAATCAATCAATCAATCAATCAATCAATCAATCAATCAATCAATCAATCAATCAATCAATCAATCAATCAATCAATCAATGAATCAATCAACCAGTCAATCAATCAATCAATCAATCAATAACTCAGTCACTCACTCAATCACTCAGTCACTCACTCACTCACTCACTCACTCACTCTCTCACTCAATCAATAGCTCAGTCACTCAATCAGTCAGTCACTCACTCACTCACTCACTTCAGACCCTTGGGTATAAACTTTGAATTTCATTTATGCTCTCCATGGAAGTTATCCTTAATTCCGTTCTGATTAAACGAATTCCTAAATGTATGGATAAAGCTTAACCTTTTGATAAACCTTTGTCCACGTGCGGGTGCTTCTTAGCCTACAAATTGCAAATATTTTTAGAAGGCTATATTTACAGGTACTAGCTCATCTTGTGAATTTCATATCACTAGGCCCTTGCACAATGGGATCTGTAGGGCTACCTTTATCTTCATATCTTCACTACCCTCAATTTTATACCAATGTCAACCAGATTCCAAATAATAATTAATGTTTTTAAATTCTGTATAAAACTCCAACCCCGTATTTGTGTTTGGTCTAAAATTGATTCCAAATTTTGTTTTTATTATGTATGGAAAATGCCCTTAACTGTGTATCAATTCGAACAAACTCGAAATGTCTCGTCAAAGTGTATTTTTCCATAGTAACTGAAATCCGTGTTGGCTGGGATTGGCGAGTTGTTTCATGCGTACGGACAGAGAGAAAGACAACGCTACCATAATACGTGTTCTGCAGTAGCGATCCTGCCTAAAACGATCTGCTGCTTATCTTTAGATATATAAGGTAAATACTTCACTTACCAGGCACAGGATTATTATTCTGTTCCTGGCTGGTGGCATCGAGATCGCTGTTTCCCGGCTGCATTGGAGGCGTCCTTGAAAGATATTAAATTGAAAGATATTAAATTCAATTGGCTATTCATAATTATAGGGAGACTATGATACTAATGGAACTGTTAGGGTAATAGAAGAATTATTACACACAAGTAAATTAGAGTTGTTATTCAATAAATATCAACCCGGAACTTACATTCATTATACAGTTCTAGCACTAACCCAGATCTAGTATTGGTATCGTCTGATATAGCAGAAAAAGCAAACAAAGAAATTCTAAGAACCTTAAGCTCAGACCACAGAGCTACGCTAATTAATGTTTTTTTTTCCAAATAAAAAACAAATTAAAACACAAACTAAATGTTCTTCATAGTAAAAGGAAAACGGCTGGTTATAACGATAAACGACCTGGACATGGAAAAGGACAATGATTTGGCATTGCGGATAAATATAGAGTAGCAACATGGAATGTTAGAGGTTTATATACTAAAGAAGAAGAACTAGAGGTGATGATTAAAGAGAAGAGAATTGATATATTGGTAGCAACGGAAACTAAAAAGAGGACGAAAGGAACCAAAGACCTAGATAATAATATAATGATCTACAGTGGAGTACAGCAGAATGTAAGAGCAAGAGCAGGTGTAGCTATTTTCATAATAAGTGGAGATCGAAGGTAGAAAGTTATACTTTTGTGAATGAAAGAATTATAATAGTAAGAATAAAAATATGCAGAGGTCACCTTACAGTGATAGGAATATATGCTCCAGAAGAAGGGAAGAAGGAGGAAACAGAGGAATTTTATGATCAATTGCAAACACAAATAGATAAAATAAATAAAAATGATCATTTAATAGTATGTGGAGATTATAATGCTGCAGTAGGGAAGTACCATACCAGAAATAGTAGGAGATTGTGGAGAACCACATATGAATAATAATGGGCAAGTACTTCGACAATTTGCCAGTATGAATCATCTGAAAATTACGAACACATTCTTCAGAAAACGGGATATTAATAAATATACATGGACAGCTCGAGGCCAAAGATCCATTATTGACTATTTTCTGATAAATGATAAATTGAGACCCCAGTTGAAAGATGTGCACGTATACAGAGGCTGTGATATTGGATCGGATCACTATATACTGATGTCAGAATTCAAACTTTGGTCAAAATGGAGAAAACTAAGAACCAGACAAAATATAACCCGGGAAGAAGTATATAAAGTATATTTATTACAAGAGGAAAGTATTAAAGATCTGTATCAGAAATGACTAGAAAAGTATCTATTAGAGACAACAACAGAGGAATATTTAGAAAATGAATGGCAAAATGTACTAAACTGTATATACAAAGCAGCAGATGAGGTATTAGGGAAGAAAAAGAAAATTAGAAGCAAGAAAGGTTTACGAATTTGGAATGAGGAAATATTACAAATTATAAAGGAGAAGCAAAAGGCATATTTACAGTGGATACAGAAGAAGAATGAAGAAACAAGAAACGCCTACAAAGAAAATCGCAATTTAGCTAAACAAACGGTAAGAGAAGCTCATGGACAATCATGGGAAAAATGTATTAGCCAAATAGAGCATGACATACATGGGAGACAGAATTTCGCTTATAAAGTTATAAAACAACTTAATAAGGACGAAAGAGATGTAGCAATAATGGAACTGATAAGAAAAGACACTTGGATAAAGCATTACAAAGAATTATGGTATAAGGACGCACCACAAAATAATAAAGATGACGAGGAAGAAGAAATAGAATGAACGGTTGATTTAATAGATCTGGAAGAGCTAACAGACGAATTGAAATTGATGAAAAATAGAAAGGCACCTGGAGAAGATAAAATAAATGTAGAGCTTTTAAAGAAGGGAGGAATGTTATTAAATTTAAGATTATTACATATTATGAACAAATGTTGGATAAAAGGAAAAATTCCAGAGAGATGGAAAGTGACAGAAGTGATATCACTGTTTAAAAAAAGGTGACAGAAGACAATGCAAGAATTACAGAGGTATTAGCCTTCTGAATTCAATCTATAAATTGTATGCTAGAATAATAAATAAAAGAGTAAAAATAATAGCTGAATCCCTGATAGGTGAAGAACAAAGTGGTTTCAGGAAAGGAAGATCGACAACAGATAATATTTTCGTATTGCAGCAGATAATGGAGAAAAGAAGAGAATATAATCTGCAGACACATATAGCATTTATAGATTTCCAAAAGGCTTTTGATAATGTAGACCGAGAAAAGCTGTGGATCATAATGAATGAACAAGGCTACCCAAGACATTTGGTAAAGGCGATGAAAAGTTTATACGAGGATACTAAAATAAATTTAAGATTAAACACAGGAAAATCAGAAGAAACTTTAACTAATAAAGGAGTCAGACAATGGTGCCCAATGGCACCGACACTTTTTAACATCTATGTTAATAAAATAATCCAAAATTGGAGACAGAAAATTGACGCAGGCATAAAAGTAGCCCAAGGAAAAATTTTAAATATTTTATTATATGCAGATGACGTAGTAATTATACAAGAAACAGAAGATGATCTACAACGTTCAATACACCACCTTAACCAAATATGCAAAGGTTTTAATATTGAAATATCAATATAAAAGTAAAAAATAATGACAAACTGGGGTAAAATACCAATAAGGTCGAAAATAGTCGTTAATGATAAAGTATTGAAACAAATACCCTCCTTCAATTATTTAGGGTGTGAAATCAGCAATGAGAAAGATAAAGATACGAACAAAAAATTAATGAGATTTCAAACAATCTGTGGAACAATTCATAAAACCCTAAAGAATAAACAAGATCTGAAACAAGAATAAAATGTTATAATACCATGTCGGTCCCAATGGTACTTTATGGATGCAAAAACTGGGTACCTACACAAAGAACCATCAGCAGAATACAAAGCTGCGAAATGAGGTTCTTGAGAAGAACAAAAGGATGTACAAGAGAAGATAGAATTAGAAATGCATATATATATATATATATATAAGAAATGAATTACAAGTGGAAGCTATCACCTCAAGAATGGATAGGTACAGAAGAAGATGGTTTGAACATGTTGGAAGAATAGATGTTGGAACAGGTGAGAGCCTAATCCATAAAGCGAAGAAGAAGAAGAAGAAGGAGAAGAAGAAGAAGGAGAAGAAGAAGAAGAAGAAGAAGAAGAAGAAGAAGAAGAAGAATAGTAAATGTTCTTGGAACTTTAAAAGGGCAAATTGGAAAGGGTATGAAGCTGAACTAGAAGAAAAGATACCAAAGCTGCAAGAAACAAATTTCAATTCTACAGATCAAGTTAATAATAGAATATGTAACACGTTATTGATAACAGCCAACATTTAAACCAAAAGGAAAAGTAAAAATGTATAAACCCTTCTCGTCAAAAGAATTAGGACAATTGAAATATGAGAGAGAAGCTGGTAAAAAACTGAAATAAATAAAGATCAATGTAGTATAATTGAGTGAAAAAAGAAAGCTGCATCATTCAAGAAAACCTTAATAAATGCCAGAAGAAATACATATAACAATTTTGCTGAAATCTAGATTACAGGAAAGATGGTAATAAAGCATACAAATTCATATATTCAATATAGAAAAACTATTCCACAACCACCAATGGAATATACCAGTAATAAATTTATTGAGGAGTCAAAAATAGCATCCAGATTATATACCAATTTTACACCTCTCAGAATACCTAAAGAGTATCAAAAAAAAAAAAAAAAAAAAAAAAAAAAAAAAAAAAAAAAAATCTGATGTGTTGCACTCACATGACTTTCTCTACTCTTGTACTAGCTATTCTAACAAACTCTTATTCCTATATCTCCATGTTAGTTAAGATAAGCATTCGTACAAATTATCTTATTGCTTATTTCCTTGTAGGTGCAAGGGAGACAGAATACAGTAGGCTTTGTGCGACAGTCAAATCTTTTGACCTTTGAGATTCCGTTCTCTTTGCACGATTAACATATAAAAAATGAACAACGTTGTTGCATTTCGCTTAAGTTCTAAGTTTTCCGAAACTCACACACATAGCAAGGAATATCTCCGAAATGGTTCACCCTACAAGAAAATTTATTGAGGCATAAATTGTGTATTTTAGCAGGATCTACATTTTTTGTATTGTATGATTTGGTCTATCTCTAACGGTTTACCAGTTATGCAAAATTCGTCCAGAGTAAATACGACTACAGGGGCTATAGCCAGAAAATTCAAGATATGCATTTCATTTGTCAACAAAATATCTCAAACATATGACATTTTAATCAAAATAGTTAGAGCCATTTTTGAGAAAATCAAAATTTTTGAAAAATTTTCCATGTAAAGGGTAGTTTAGGGTGGGCCTATTTTCTTCAAAATCTTCGTGTCGCATCGCTGAATGACAATAAACTTAAATACCAACTTTGATTTTTAACCGACTTTTCGTTTTTGAGTTATGCTGTTCACAGTCTGACAGACACAGACACACACAGGGACCTTTTTCTAAAAATGCTTTTTTTTTTTATTCAGTGGGTCTCAAAACATATATTTCCGGTGAAATCTCGACATCAAATTTTTGGGTGGAAGACAATACATCCCCTACTTACCAGTAGAGAAAGTAACGAGAAAAGCTTATCAAAACAGAAATAAGGGAAAATAAACAGAATGAGAATTATTTTCCAACATCTATTGAAGCATTATTTTCTAACCCCTTTCCACAAACAGAACTAAATAAAGCAATAAATAAAATTAATAACAAGAAAACTACCCGACCTGATAGAATCCACCCTGAATTTCTAACATAACTAGGACCTAAAGCAAAACAATTTTACAATTTACAATTTTATAACAGTCTAGAAAACTTCAGTTCCTGCAAATTGGAAAAAAAAAAGCTCTCATTACCCCAGTTTTTAAACAAGGAAGGTCATCAAAACATTTTGATAACTACAGACCAATCTCATTGACCAGCTATATGGGAAAAAATATCAGATAAATTCAACTGGTATCTGGAAACAAATAACTTATTGCCATCTCAGGCAGGTTTTAGAAGAAACCATTCCACAAATGAACAATATATTTTACTTAGTCAATGAATTAAAGAAGCATTTTACAACAAAAAAGATACAATAGTGGTTTTTGTAGATCTAAATCTGCCTACGATAATGCATGGTGACAAAATTTAATAAGGGAACTAGAAATGCTAGGCATTAAAGACAATATGCTTAGATGGATCTCAGAAGTTATAACAGAAAGATATTGTGCTACTAAGTATTGTTCAACTATTTCTAAATATAAATAAGCAAAATAGGAGTCCCTCAAGGTACTGTAACCCGCCTCGGTAGCGTGATGGTTAGCGTGTCTGCCTCACGTTCAAGAGGTTCCGAGTTCGAATCTCGCTTAGGGTAAGTTGTCCGGGTAAGGTTTTTTCCGAGGAATTGCCTCATCCTGAGCCTTATCCTGAGCAGAGGAATGTCGGGTAACTTAAAGCTCTATGAACCTCGGGCTCATTTAGCTTCGTTTCACCCACTTCATTCACTCACCGTCCGATATGACATTACGTTGGAGGACGTAAACTTTTTAAAAAAAACACCTTTTGTTCAACATATACATTAATGATTTACCTAGACATATTACAAATTTGGTGTTAAAATTGCTCTTTTTGCTGATTACTTGGCCATCTGGAATTCACAGAAATCTTCCAAGATACAAGATGCAATAGCAACCATCCAATGAGCATTTAAAGGAACTCCAGTGATTGTGTAAAAATAGCTTGATGAGAATGAATACTACAAAAACGGTGCTCCAACTATTCTCGTTAGGTAAAAGAACGGTAGAAATTACCTTAATGCATGGGGTCTCGAATTGAAGAAAACTGAAAATGCAAAATATTTAGGGATACATTTTGATAAGAAACTAAGTTGGAGGAACCATACAGAACACAAATTAATAAAGTTACTTGAAGATTTACATTTTTTAAAAGACTGGCAGGAACAAATTAGGGCAACTCTGGAACAACGTTAAAGGTAACCTGTAACACCTATATAAAACCGGTTCTTACATACTGTGGATAAAATTCTAATAACAGCGTCAAAACCTAACAAAACACATTTAGAACAAACGCACAACAAGCTCTGCGCCAAATGACTGGAGCAATAAAGACTACACCAATTGAAGCTCCATATATTGTCACTTCAAAAAACCTAGTTATCACAACTTGAACAATAAACATTACTTACCTATGAGAAACTAAAAGCCTCCCAGATTGAGATAAACGAGCAAAATATCAAATATGTAACCTAACCATTGAACTCAAGTTGGATTTATACACGAAATAGCAAACTTCATAGAACAATTAGAAATACCCCCGCCCCCCCCCCCCCAAAAAAAAAGAGAGAACATAATATATGGTATTACCCCAATTGATTTTCAGCATTGATTATAATCCAAATTTAAATAATTTCATTAATAAAAGAGAAAGTCCTCCACACATGGCCAAGGCTTTAGCTTTAGAAACTATACACACAAATTACCCTTCTGTAAACTGGACACGTATTGTTACGTATCACACGTTGACAAACTAAATGAAGTGCCATTCCACTTAATCATGGTGAAAGCTTATAAAACCTAAACACAGATAACTCTCGGCTTCTAATAACAAATATTTATTGCAGTCCATAGTGTTGCAGTCGCCTCTCCTGTACAAAGAGAATACAATTTACAAAACTCTTGCTGACAACATTCAAAAGTTAACTTCACACAACACATTGATATTCTTGGATGAATATGGAGTGGAGCTGGTGGGACGTGCAAGTTCTTCTCTTTCTACCAACATGCTGTAAGAAATACTACAAATTTAGATGCTGAAGTGTTAGCTATCTATCTTACACACCAAAACATTATTTGGCTGCCACGATGCAAGAATATTGCTACTTTGTCAGATTTCAAAGCAGCCATTCAAATTGTAGCATCAACATACTATGCAAAGGTGGGAAAACATTCTAGAAATATAAAATATAATCCAAACCATTAAAACAACTTGGAAAGCGCTTAGTTTTATAATAGATTCCAGCCCCTCGTGGAATTCAGGGAAATGAAAAGGCTGATGTAGTAGCAAAAAAGGATGTAAAATTGAAAAGAAATAAATAAAATCCTTTCCATATGAATCAATTAAAAGGATTGTGAATAAAAAATTAATGATAATAAAAAATCTGGACTGAATGAAAAATTGGTAACCGAAATTTGAAAATACTTCTAGAAAATTCCTATGTAATTCTGGAATTGCCACGTAAATCTGCTGCTTCCATGATGGGGCTTACTACTGGACATGATTGCCTGGGAAAATATCTCCATAGAATTGGTATACTAACTTCTCCAAATTGTGTATTGTGCTCTCAAGATATAGAAATGAATAGAGTACATGTACAAAACTGTGCAGCTTTACAAAATTATCAAGATATAACATCTAAGTACCGGGAAGCAAGACGGAGAATGACCTCATTGTTGACTCCAGAGCATTAACTGCATATATACTCGCACATTAACTAGAACTTTGGTTTTTAACCGACCTTTTGTTTTTGAGTTACACTGTTCACAGAGAGACAGACAGACAGACGGACGGACGGTCGCACGGACACACACACACACACACACACACACACACACACAAACACACACACACACACACACTCACACACACACACACACACACACACACACACACACAAACGCGCGGACCCGCGGACCTTTACCTGAAAATACCCTTTTTTGAATTCAGGGGACCTCAAAACATATATTTTATATATTTAATTTCGACATCGAAGTTTTGGATCGAATACAATACTTCTCCTACTTACTATAAGTAGTAGAGAAAGTAAAAGTGATATGTTGCACTCACATGACTTTCTCTATTCACTCTTGTACAAAATATTCTTAAAATACTCATTTTTCTATCTACTTCATGTTAATTGAGACAGACATTTGCAGAAATTGCTCTTATTATTAATTTTGATGTAAGTGCAGTGGTAAAATGGAAATAGAGTAGGCTTTAAGCGATAGTTAAATCCTTTAAGAGCTAGTCGCTCTGTGATGATCTTAAAATTCCGTTGTCTTTGCATAATAAGGACATAAGAGAACGAATAATGATTTCCTATTTAATCGAAGTATTGGTAAATTCAAGCAACATCTTAAAATGTTAGCTCAACATTGTTAGAGACATTTTTGAGAAAAACGAATTTTTTTAAAAATGCTCCATGCTCCACTCTAGCTTCTGGTGCTAGATTTTCTTGTCGAGTGTTTGAGTTTTTATATTTGAGCTCTGCTATTCTCAGAAAGAGAGACAGACACACACATACAGACAGACAGACAGACAAACAGACAGACAGACAGACAGAGACAGACAGGCATCGTGTACACTTAAGAATACGCATCTGTGAAAATTGAAACATCTAAAGCTTTTGCTGGATTTGTTTCAAATTTGTGCCACTTATTTGTTATGACCAGCAATTAAAAAAGCACGAAGTTTCAGATTTTTTGTCCTAATACTTCCTGCATAATTAATGTTTTTATATACTAATTGCCAGCTATTTTTTAATATCTTGCATTACAGTTTTAAATATTAATGTATGGGACATAATTTAGGCACTCATTTTTATTTATTAATCACTTGTAACCATGTGAAGTTCTTCCTTTACTATATTAATGGAAGAACAAAATAATGAGAAAATAAGCAGTTTCATTTCTCCATCACCCATCTGTTCTGAAGATCGACACAAAATGCTGCACAATTCCCGTTCTTAACTCCCATCACAAGACTCCCTTTATTCCACAATCAATATCATGCTTTCGAAAGTCAAATTTGTTAAAGAGTGTCTTACCTTCGCTATTGACCAGAAGTCTGGGCCTCCTCAGCTTTATATACAATTCTTAAAAAAAAACAAAAAAAAAAAAAAAAACAGAGATCCGAACAAGGGTTGCTAAACTGAATTGGTAAACAACCGTTTATCCTTGACAACGAAACTGTGACTTCAATTGTTCCTCGAAACGACACGGAACAATAATAAGCTTGGCCTAGGCAAATTTTCTTACACGGTTCTATAAATCAATTTGGTTTTCTCGGTATTTGAACCTCAATTGCCTTTCAATTGAGGTATTGATTTTCCCTTTGGTCGGAAAATTAATACCTTGCTTGAAAAAATATCCACTGCAACTAATGCACCCCCTCATTTGAAGTATTAGCAGTTCAATCTTAATTTTTCAATCTTTCCTGAATTTATAATATTTCGTGAGGTTTATAAAACAGGCGCTCTTTGTAACACGTATCTTGTGTGTCGGGGACTTGTATAAGAAATACAAAGTTGTACGTAGTTAACACATAGAATATACGCAACTAGGCCTTGCAGCTTAGCATCTTGTTACTGACAAGTATGCAATAGTGAGAATATAATGCTATTATGATTATTATTAATTTACATGTTTTGTTTCGGTTTGTCCGATACATTTTATCGGCTGTGGTCCGCTGTCCGGGATACACAAAGCAAATTTCACTTTGTACTGCGGTTGCTGTGCCGTCTTTCTTCACAATCATTCACTGTGTACAATAACTATGACAACTGGCAGAGGGGGACTTAGCACCTCGACAGAAAGGCGATCTTTTGTGCCCCTGACAGGGTGCCCCCGGGAAGATGGATGAGGTGAATGGATTCTAAGGACGGCCGGAACGTTACCACGTCAGAGGAGGTGGCGGAGTCCCAGTTAGAAGCATCCCGGAGGAGGCTGCTTAGCTCCCCTCCCCCCCACGGGCTTGTACCTGCTCATGGGGTGCAGGTGGGGTGTGGGCGCCGGCAGAAACCACTGGCTCGTCTTCAATCCAGGAGACGAGATTTCCAGAGCGCATTTGTTCATATCATATAATAGATAATAGGAACTATTACAGTCAAGTTTAACGATAAAAAAATTAGAGGTCGTCGAGTTACACGTAATGTAGAGTTATCGAGAGGCGGTTATCGGGATTCTACTGCATTAGTAATTATTGCAATACCAGTCAGTTTCTCTCATGAAGAATTAGCGCGTCGGGTGGAATATGTCTCGTTCTCTACCATTGAACAAAGGGGAGAATAGGGCTTCGGATGCTGGCCACCGCAGGCTTCACTAAGATAAAGGCAAGAAGGGGTGAGGTGGGGGAATGCAAGATTAACCATGTCAAGGCTTCGGAATCCCGTGTCGCTATACTCAGACGAGTATCTCTGAAATATGCCTTAAGAACCCGACTGACTTGGAGCTAGCAGGAACGTTCTGTTTTTAATGTTGTGACTTTTGGTGGTGTAAAGTAAAGAAGACAGATATAGTCGAGATAAAGAAACACTTTTATTTCCGTAAACAGTAACTTTGTACACTCGTTGCAACAGCAAGAAAGTCTTTTTTCGATTCTCCAACAGCACGGCTCCGAATTCGTAACACAAAGAACTGTCCCTTCTCCGTCGCACAACTCCTCAACGCTTCGCATACGTCTCTTCTTTCCGTCGGCACGACTACTCAACGCTTCACATACGTCTGTCCTCTCCGTCGGCACGACTACTCAACGCTTCACATACGTCTGACTGCCTATTCTGTCGCACTTTACCGCTATTTATATCTCCCAGGCACTATTCTGGAAAGTTCAGTTATTGCGGTGAAATACAAAGCGGAAGATTCTCGAAGTCTCTATCCTTTTCTCTCTTTCGGCAAGCGCCCCAACAATGCGGTCATGCTCTGTCTCTTTCCTTCGGCTCCTTTGCGGTAGTGCCGACAATAATGCGATGGGTGACACTGCTGTTGTCGGCAATTAGATGCGGCGGGCGCGGTGACACTGCTCCCTCCTCAGAGCTGGTCGTCCCGACCAGCACTATCACTGCGGCATCTCCCTTGCGCCCCGGTGGACTAACCCATCGAACCTCTTCTCCAGGAGGCACGATCCTAGGTATCGCTGTTGGATAGTGTCCCTTGGTCCGGGTAGGACGATGTATGCCATCCTGCTTCGAAATTCTGCAACAGTACCGCCGGTCTTGACGGTCCCTCGTCCAGTTGCCCTTCTTCCTGGTGTGTTGACGGGCTATCCTGCGCACTTGGAAACGGCTTACTGGGTACCATGTCCGCCGACCTCTCTGGCGCACCTTCGCAGCCACCTTGCTTCCGATGGGTCCGGCAAGAAACCCCGCCACATCCGCGCGAGTCGCGTCCACCGCTGCACTCGTGTTCACTCGTGCTCGGCACGGCCTCTCCTGTATCCTGCCGTCCAAGATGATGTCCACCATTCTTCCATTCACGGCACTATGCGTCAGGTGATTGGATGGCTCCGACGGTTCCCCCATGTCACACGCCAAGTCGGTTCTCGCGTGTTGCTCGTTTGCTTGTGCGCTTCCCTGCTGATCGTCCTACACGTCATATCCTGGTTTGTTACGTACCCGACACACTCCTCCAGGGGATCCTCGACGACGTCCCTGAACTGCCCCTTGTCTTCCCCGAGACGTACACTTTCGTTATCTGAAACGGGCGCAACTGTCGCCTCGGCCACTAGGTGCTCCCTCCCCGGGTCCGCGATATTTTGTCTGCCCCTGGCATCCAGTACTTTGACGCTCTCGTCAACTCTTAGTACCAGGGCGCCAAGACGCTCCCCGTCGTCCTCCACGACGTCCACATGCTGGCAGAGGTCTTCCACCTTTTCGCCGAGTTCTTCCACGTCTTCCGTCACGCCAATCAGTTCGCCGAGTTGTTCCACGTCTTCCCTCATATTATCTGAAACGGGCGCAACTGTCGCCTCGGCCACTAGGTGCTCCCTCCCCGGCTCCGCGCTATTCCGTCTGCCCCTGGCATCCAGTACTTTCACGCTCTCGTCAACTCTTACTACCAGGGCGCCAAGACGTTCCCCGTCGTCCTCCACGACGTCCACATGCTGGCAGAGGTCTTCCACCTTTTCGCCGAGTTCTTCCACGTCTTCCGTCACGCCAGTCAGTTCGCCGTCAATTTTCACCAATAGCTCCGTCTTCATCTCTTTCAGCTCAGCAGCGAGGTTGTCGTTTGCCGTCTTCATCTCTTTCAGCTCGGCAGCGAGGTTGTCGTTTCTCGTCTTCATTTTGGCAGCGAGGTTGTCGTTTGCCGTCTTCATTTCGGCGACGAGGTTGTCGTTTGCCGTCTTCATCTTGGACATTTCTGTCTTCATTTCGGCGAATAATTCTTTCATCATTGCCATCATCCTGGTTTCCGAATCTCCCTCCATCTTGGTTCTAACGTTGCAACTTCTAACGACGATGTAACGAAACTAAAAGAAATTCGACGGATCCCACTTCTGACACCAGTGTGACTTTGGTGGGTTGAAAAGTAAAGAAGACAGATGTAGTCGAGATAAAGAAACACTTTTATTTCCGTAAACAGTAACTTTGTACACTCGTTGCAACAGCAAGAAAGTCTTTTCCGATTCTCCAACAGCACGGCTCCGAATTCGTAACACAAAGAACTGTCCCTTCTCCGTCGCACAACACCTCAACGCTTCGCCTACGTCTCTTCTTTCCGTCGGCACGACTACTCAACGCTTCACATACGTCTGTCCTCTCCGTCGGCACGACTACTCAACGCTTCACATATGTCTGACTGCCTCTTCTGTCGCACTTTACCGCTATTTATATCTCCCAGGCACTATTCTGGAAAGTTCAGTTATTGCGGTGAGATACAAAGCGGAAGATTCTCGAAGTCTATATCCTTTTCTCTCTTTCGGTAAGCGCCCCAACAATGCGGCCATGTTCTGTCTCTTTCCTTCGGCTCCTTTGCGGTAGTGCCGACAATAATGCGATGGGTGACACTGCTGTTGTCGGCAATTAGATGCGGCGGGCGCGGTAACAATATTGTGCAATTGTTACGGTCCTCAACAGCTGTATTAGTATTATTTCATAGCATGTACAGTATACCTAGACGGTTGCTAGAACCGGTCCGTGATAGATCCTCTAGCATCTTCTAGTTCTAAATGGCTCCTTATTTTGCCAGTGGCGCTCACCGGCAAACTCGGAGCTTAGAGACTCGTGTGGTATG
>CM060962.1:181007137-181054637 GCA_030765045.1 Tenodera sinensis | reverse complement strand
AAGTGACAGAAAAAGTAATTGAATTTGCCATTTTGTTACAATATCAAGGTAAGGCGCTAAGAACTACGCTGTTCAATTTGCAATATTGCCTGCACGTCGTTTGCATCTATTACTCAATCCTTGTTAACAGTGCCTTTCTAAACTTTGTCCTTCTAATCTAAGTATATTTGCGGAGTTGTGCTGTGCTTCCACAAACAGTAGTAACAGATGAATATTATTATTCAGTTCTAGTGTTTTAAGGGCCTTTCTCTTTACATAATTGAAGTGACTAGTTTCATAAGGGCTTAAAGCACAAACACAAAGATTACAGTTATCTCAATGTTTCCAAAAAATATCCAAATTAAATACAAGTGATGTAAACTTGACTCTATATATACACACTGAGCGTAAAAGGTATTCGACAAGTATTTCAAAATTAAAATATCTGAAGGAATAGAAACGTGTTTTGGTGCAAATATGTAGATAACAGACATGTTTAGTAATGCATATTATATATTTGGTCATATTTTAATATACGCAGATTAATTAACAATCGCTCTTTATATAAACTAATGCTATTATTGCTCACATAAAGTAATCGTACACCTACAATTTTAGTAACGTTTTACAAGTATATGCCATTATTCAGCATTTTGTAGGCTTTCCTTTTGTTTTTATATCTGCCTTCAGTCTTCGTGGCACTGATTCCACTAGCTCTGCTGTTGTCTTTGGCTCAATTAAGTGCCATTAGTTTTGAAATGCTTGTTTTAAAACCACTGGGTAATCTTTAATTTCTGATTTTATTCTTCAAAATAGGTCACAAAGGTTTATAGGGCTGATATCTGGTGAATGAGGTTGCTTTTGTGTGTTGTAGAGCAACCACAAGCGAGTATGTTTTGAGTTGTCGTCCTGTTTAAAAATAAGACCGTTCTCGGGACCTAGATTTTGAACACTAGCATGCAGTTTTTCCTTTAAAATGTTCATAGGCATTTTATGGTCCATCAATCCATCGAAAAAGTGCAGTCGACCAACACCTGAAGCGCTCATACACGCACAGACCATACCTGAGCCACGTCTGTGTTTTAATGTGGACACCAGATATTTAGATCCATCTCCCTATTCTTGTGCCAGGTAATACGTCTTCCATCGGAACAAAAGTGTTGACTTACCTTTGTTGCCAAAAATGAACGTTTTCTAGAAATCTGGATTTTTATTTCAATGCTCCTTTGTGAAATTACATCGCTTTATTTGATTTCTCTTAGTAACCTAGAACTTGTTCCGAGGTATCCGACCACGATATCCGTCCTCTCGACAAAGAGTGCGTACAGTGCTGGCCGAAACATTAATTCCACGTCTTTCCAGATCCCCAGCCAACTTCACAGTTGGGGTTTTATCTATTCCATGCTCGTTTTATCCTTACTTCCGACATAACGTTAGTGACTAGTACGATTTTAAATTGAAGTTAGGATAAATTAGCAGCGAGTAAGCATAGCGCGAATAACATAGGAGGTAAGTTGGCAACGTAATCAGCAGAACAACGGTTGCACCGAAGTTTACAAAACTCGGGTTATACTATGTAATGTCTCTCAACCCCCCTTCATATCCGTACTGCTAAATACAGTAGTGGCAATAACACAGCTAACGGCGGGCGGGCAGGCAGGCAGGCAGGCAGGAAGGGAGGAAGGGAGGAAGGGAGGAAGGGAGGAAGGGAGGGAGGGAGGAAGGGAGGAAGCGAGGAAGGGATAAAGGGAGGAAGGGAGGAAGGGAGGGAGGGAGGAAGGGAGGAAGGGAGGAAGGGAGGAAGGGAGGATGGGAGGAAGGGAGGAAGGGAGGATGGGAGGAAGGGAGGAAGGGAGGGAGGGAAAGAGGAAGGGAGGAAGGAAGGGAGGAAGGGAGGAAGGGAGGAAGGGAGGAAGGAAGGAAGGAACGAAGGAACGAAGGAACGAAGGAAGGAACGAAGGAACGAAGGAAGGAAGGAGGGAGGGAGGGAGGGAGGGAAGGTGGGAGGGAGGGAGGGAGGGTGGGAGGGAGGGAAGGAAGGAAGGACGGAAGGACGGAAGGACAGACGGACGGACAAATCGACAGACCAACAGACCGAGTGGTGGTAAATTTAGCATATTGCTTTAACTCTATGGATGAGTGTGTTTCTTTGTTCGTCAGACATTTACCAGAAGTGGACTGAAAATCAAAATATTTGGATTGGAACTATAGCCTGGATGTTAGGGGAAATGGCTTGCAAGTTTATTTCTCCAAATTGCTTAATTCATTTATAATAGGTGAAACCTCAGAGCGTACTAACCCCTTCACGTGAAACCTACCTCGTTTCCACAAGTTATTTATTATAAAAACATGCAAAAAAATTAGTTGTAAGGTTCAAAATAAAGCGCCAGAATGCTCACGTAAAATACAGGAAAGCTATACTTCTAAATGACGCTTGCTGCAAAAGTGAATCGTGGGACAAATCCTAGAATTCAAAAGAAGCAGCTAATGTTTACCCTCCCTACGATCTACATGTAATACGTAAGACAAGCTTTGTATTTCGCTCAAAAACTCCATACAAACATTTCACCAGAAAAGGTTCATTAAAGTCCCTGAATAAAAATAATATTTTTGCAAACACTTCCTTGCACGCGAGTGACTGTGGACACCAAGATTCAAAAATATCATTTGAATTGAACACAATTTTGAAGAAAATACTTTCATCACAAATTTATGATTTTCGTGGAAAAGTTTCGTTCTTATTCATTTATTCCAAATTCTTAACGATTTTCAAGAACATATATGTTTAAGACAATTGAATGGGCAATATAATGCATGTTATATTGCAGTTCAACCTGGTAAAGGTCAGAGATCCAACAATTAATATTATCATAACGGCTAATGCTAACTAAAAAATCTGACGTTTGTACTCACATGGCTTTCTCTACTCTTGTACTAACTATTCTAGGGGGCGCTGTTCCGAGCGGTTAGCGCGCTCGCCTACCACTAAGGCGGCCCTGGTTCGATCCCAGGGACCCGCATGTGGTATTCGTGGTGGATGAAGCGGCGTCAGGGTGGGTTTTCTCCGGGTTCTCCGGTTTCCCCCGCCATCTCATTCCACCGGTGCTCCATCTTCATTCCATGTGTCATCAGTGTCACCACCTGCGGTGCCGTAGTAGTATAAGCGGGCGTTAAACACTACAACAACCACTAACTATTCTTAAAAACTCTTGCTCGTCTACCATCTTCGTGTTAGTTGAGATAAACATTTGTAGAGATTATCTTTTGCACATTTACTTTTAGGTGCAGGCGGAATATGGAAATACAGTAGGCTTTGAGCGACGATCAAATCCTTTAAAGCTGGCCGCTATATGAAGACTTTGAAATTCTATTCTCTTTGCACGACCAAGAGATAGAAAGGTGATAACGACCTTACATTTGACAAAATCTTAAGTATTGGAACACTCATACATATAGCAAGAGAAAATGCATTCGGACATAACTTGTGTTTTAACGAGATCTACATTTTTGTATAGTAAGATTTGGTCTATCCCTTACTATTTACCAGTTATTTAAAACTCAAGAGTAAAAGGCACTACATAGGCTAATGCCAGAAAATTCAAAACATAGAATTAATTTGCCATAAAATACCTTAAACATATGGCATTTTAATCAAAATTGTTAGAATCATTTTTCAGAAAATCAAAATTTTCGAAAAATTTTCCACGTAAAGAGTAGTTCAGGGTGGAGGAATTTTCTTTAAAATCTTCGTGTCTAATCGTAACCTCCGAAATATAGGCCACACAACGGAAGCAGGCAATCGTTATGACGTCACTGCTTGGCGGCATAACATTCGCGTGTGGTCATGTGTTTGGATGCAACTAAATAGTGGTATGTAGTGCTTTACTGGTCAAAAGTGCCAAACATGCTGCGTTTCAGGTTGCACAGGGAATTACTCAGAAAGTAAAGCTGTTCACATTTTTAGATTTCTCAAAGATGAGGAGAGAAAACGAAAATGGATGTCATCTATCCCCCTAGTTATTTTAGGCCAAGTTACCCTGTGGTAAGTCATTAAGTTAAACTGTAATGTTAAGAATAGATAAATAAAATTCTGATGTGCTGCACTCATATGACTTTCTCAACTCTTGTACTAACCGTTCTTACAAACTCGTATTCTTCTATTTTATTCGTGTTAGTTGAAATAAACGTTTACAGAAATTATCTTACTGTCGTTTTCTTGCACGTGCAGCTGAAATATGGGAATACAGTAGGCTTTGAGCGATAGTAAAATCCTTTAAAGCTTTCATATTCCGTTTTCTTTGCACGGTGAACATAAAAAATCTGATGTGTTGCACTCACATGACTTTGTCTACTCTTGAACTAACCATTCTTACAAACTCTTATTCCTATATCTTCTTCGTGTTAGTTGACATAAATATTTGTACAACTTATCTTATTGCTTATTTCCTTGTAGGTGCAAGGGGAATATTAGAATACAGTAGGCTTTGTGCGATACTCAAATGTTTGAGATTCTGTTGTCTTTGCACACTTAACATATAAAAAATGAACAACGATGACCCATTTCACGAAAGTTCAGTTTTCCGAAACTCACACACATAACAAGGAATATCTCCGAAATGGTTCACTCTACAAGAAAATGTATAGAGACATAAATTGTGCATTTTAGCAAAATCTACATTTGTTGTATAGTATAATTTGGTATATCTCTAACGGTTTACCAGTTATGCAAAAGCCGTCCAGAGTAAATACGACTACAGGGGCTATAGCCAGAAAATTCAAGATATACATTCCATTTGCCATCAAAATATCTCAAACATATGACATTTTAATCAAAACCGTTAGAGCCAGTTTCAAGAAAATCAAAATTTTCGAAAAATTTTCCATGTAAATGGTAGTTTAGGGTGAAGCTATTTTCTTCAAAATCTTCGTGTCGTATCCTTGAAAGACATTAAACTTAAATACCAACTTAGGTTTTTAACCGACTTTTCTTTTTTGAGTTATGCTGTCCACAGACTGACAGACTGACACACAGACTGACACAGAGACTGACACACAGACTGACACACAGACACACACACACACACACACACACACACACACACACACACACACACACACACATACACACGGACGTTTTTCTAAAAATGCTTTTTTTTGGATTCGGGGGGCCTCAAAACATATATTTCCGGTGAAATTTCTACATCAAATTTTTGGGTGGATTACAATACTTCCCCTACTTACCAGTAGAGAAAGTAAAAATGAATAGTGGTTTGCTATTTGACAGAAGTATAGGTTAACCAAAACTTACACAAATAACGAGGAATGCTTCCCAGATGGTTCACTCTACAAAAAATTTATTTCGACATAAATTGTGTGGCTTAGCACGATCTATATTTTTGGTATAGTAAGATTTCGTCTATCTCTTAGGGTTTACCAGTTATGCAAAATTCATCCAGAGTAAATAGGACTTCATGGGCTATAGCCAGAAAATTCAAGATATACATTTCATGTGTCATAAAAATATCTCAAGCATGCGGCATTAAATTCAAAATCGTTAGAGCCATTTTCAAGAAAATAAACATTTTCGAAAAATTCTCCATGTAAAGGGTACTTTAGGATGGGGCATTTTCTTCAAAATCTTCCTGTCGCATCCCTGAAAGACATTAAACTTAAGATACCAACTTTGATTTTTAACCGAATTTTCGTTTTTGGGTTATACTGTCCACAGACTGAGAGACTGACACACACACACGCCCGCACACACACACACACACACACACACACACACACACACACACACACACACACCAACACACACACACACACAGACAGACACACAGACACACACACACGGGCCTTTTTCTAAAAATGCTTTTCTTTGATTCAGGGGAACCCCAAACATATTTCCGGTGAAATCTCGATATCGAATATTTGGGTGGAGTACAATACTTCCTCTACTTACCAGCAGGGAAAGTAAAAATCTGATGTATTGCACTCACACAACTTTCTCTACTCTTGTACTAACCATTCTTAGAAACTCTTATTCCTATATCTTCTTCGTGTTAGTTGAGGTAAACATTTGCAGAAATTATGCTATTGTTTATTTCTTTGTATGTGCAACGGGAATATGGGAATACAGTAGGCTTTGAGCGACAGTCAAATCTTTTAAAAGCTTTCAAATTCCATTCTCTTTGCACGGTTAACATATAAAAGTAAAAACGATGTGATATTTGACAGAAATAATTTGACGACTGTGTTGCCCATGATCACAATACAACATATCATTCAAGTATTTGAGGCTGAAAATAAATTATGATTGCAAAGTGTTTTAGAGTTAAATTTAACATCAAATTTGCGAATAAAAAACTTAAGATTACAAAACTCAATGATGATTTAGGAACTCCTATGGAAACTGATGCTGTTGACAGTGACTAATGTTACTGTGAGTTCGGATGATGTAAATAATGTACATTGCAGGTTATTGTTGTTACTGTGCTTTGAAAAAGTACAAGTGTGATGACTGCACAGACTTTCTCACAATAGAGAAATAACCTCTTATCTTGGGTATAGGCTTACTGATAAGTTGAACAGTGTAACATTATGTTTTCCAAGAGAAAAAGGCACTGCGTGTAATTTTTGTGTCATAGTTGTAGAAAAACTGTTAGGAAACCTGAAATTCCTACAGCTTTAGAATTAGAGACTTGTAGCTTTTAATGTTGTTTCAGAAGAAGTAAACAACAACGATGAATTTTCTACTTAAAACACTTGCCCTGTTCACTCTGCAATGCTGCTGTGGCAGAAAATCATTTGGACAGCAATTAACATAATCCTGAATAACTACTGTAAAATGAAAATAATTCAAACCAATCAAAAATATTAAATAAAGGGAAACTCTGTAGAGTTAACCAAACATAAGGTGTTTGTGTTATACTCTCACAAGTTAATGCTTCTTGCAAAAGCTGTGAGTGATGAAAGGTAATTAACAATGCTAGAAGCAATGGTGCAAAATTTTGGAATATATATTTTATATGAAAATAGTAATTTAAGAGATTTTCAGTTATAATCATAAAAATTAAGCAGAAGAAAAGCTTAGTGAGTTACTTTGCTGTATGTTGATGTGTTACCAAGGTAACCATTATTATAAGACTGTCTACAGTGTTCGAGTCCACAACTACGAGTATAAGCATAAAATATTTATGTGCAGAATAAATACTGGGCAGTATTTACAGGACTTTTTATTTTTGAGAAGAAATACTTTTTTCCCACTTAAAGATTCCGTAAGCATGTTTCATTTATTTTACTTGCTTTGTCATTACTTGTGATGTTTGGTAATATTAAAATAAGAGAAGTATAGCTTTAGATTATTAAACATATATTTTCAGTAAACTTCAACCCCTTCATTATCAATTGAAAACCAATTTTGTTTTCCACTGTGAATATAAATAATTAATTTTCACTTAAGTATTTTATATAAGAAAAAAAATGAGATTTACACAAGAAAAAGGAGATTATGTTGGAATTATCTACTTTTAAAACCCTTGAGACTTTTGTTTTAATGTTGTTGGTTTATCAAAGAATGTTGTAGCTAATTTCCTAGAGAGTAACCATAGATAATGGAGCTCAAAAAGTTAGTTACTCGATTTTGTAATAAGCATATTTTTGCAAGAAGCATCTGCATTGTAGGGGGAGGGAGGGGAGCCTTCTCTGACAAAACTTGCAATAAGTGTGTTAATTCTTAAAACAATAATATAATTTCCATATGTTTGTTTTCACTGAAACAGAAGTTACAATGTTCATCTTGCTTCAGGTTTCTGTGTTTCATTAGATAATATACCGGGTGGAAGGGAACTTATAGCATGCTTTCTAATATGTGCTTCATAGAAGCATTACAAACCAAAAACTCTTATGGCATTTCGCTCTTTGATCAACTAATTTCTAAAGAATAAATGGTCTAAATTCAAAATAGGATGCGTAATTCCACAAGAATGTATGGATATAACACTTTGTTACTTGTAAAATGCGTGGAGTAACATTAGATTCAGTAGCAATTATGGGACTTCACACAGGGTTTCGAAATAATTAACCACTTAAAAGAATTAAGGAATACAAGACTCCTTCAATAGAAAAGAAGATAATGTATCAGTTTTATTGATTTCCAAAGTGCATATGATTCTCTATGCAGAATAAAACTACTAACGAGATTAAAAGAATCTAATGTGTTGCACTCGCGTGACTTTCCCTACTTTTGTACTAACCATTCTTACAAACTCTTATTCCTATATCTTCTTCGGGTTAGTTAAAATAAACATTTGTACAAATTATCTTATTGGTTATTTCCTTGTAGGTGCAAGGGGAATATTAGAATACAGTAGGCTCTGTTCGATAGTCAAATCGTTTTAATCTCTGAGATTCCGTTCTCCTTGCACACTTAACATATAAGAAAATGTAAAACGATGTTCCATTTCACGAAAGCTTTAAGTTTTCCGAAGCTCATACACATAACAAGGAATATCTCCGAAATGGTTCAACCTACAAGAAAATTTATTGAGACATAAATTGTGTATTTTAGCAAGATCTACATTTTTTGTATAGTATGTTTTGTGTCTATCTAATGGTTTAGCAGTTATGCAAAATTCGTCCAGAGTAAACACGACTACAGGGGCTATAGCCAGAAAATTCAAGATATACATTTCATTTGTCATCAAAATATCTCAAACATACGACATTTTAATCAAAATCGTTAGAGCCATTTTCAAGAAAATCTAAATTTTCGAAAAATTTTCCATGTAAAGGGTAGTTTAGGGTGGAGCTATTTTCTTCAAAATCCTCGTGTCACATCGTTGAAAGACATTAAACTTAAATACCAACTTTGTTTTTTTAACCAACTTTTCGTTTTTGAGTTATGGTGTCCACAGACACCCACGGACCTTTTTCTAAAAATGCTTTTTTTTTGGATTCAGGGGGCCTCAAAATATATATTTCCGGTGAAATCTTGACATCGAATTTTTTGGGATGGAATACAATACTTGCCCTACTTACCAGTAGAGAAACTAGAAATAGGTATACAAGGTCCAATGCTTTCATGGCTATGTTATTTCCTAGCTCAACGCTTTATTGCCACCAGATATGAAAGGAATATATCTAAATATAAGCCACTGCACTGTGGCTTACCACAAGATACAGTACTCAGCACAACATTTTGCAATACATTTATTAACGATCTGCCACAAGAAATGCAAGAATCAGGCGTGAAGTGTGCGCTATTTGCTGATGACTTAGTAGCGTGGTCTTCAGAACCAAAAAACAAAAATACAGAGCTAGAAAAAACCATGCAACAATCCTTAAGCAACCTACGAAAGTGGACCAAAGAAAAGTTAATGACTGCTAATACAATAAAATCAGACTACTATATTTGTTTACTAAGGAAAAAGCCATTAAAAACAAAACTGAATTTTGAGGGCCAACAATTACCAGAAACAGAGGAATCAAAATACTTGGGGGTTATATGTGATAGCAAACTTACGTGGACCAAAAAAGTAGAAAATTTAATACAAGGAGCAGAAAGGAGCCTTTCACTGTTAAAACGTCTAATAGGAATGAGGTGGGTATATTCCAGAGCAACTCTTAAAATGACATACAAGGTACATAAACCCATTATTTATTTACTCCAGCGAAGGTCGTGATACAGCACATAAAATAAAAATGTTTCGAAATCAAAGTCTGAGACTAATTACAGGTACTATCAAAACCACACACATACCAGCTATGGAAATACTAACCTACCAATACCCCATTGAATATGAAATAGAAAAAAAGAGCTCTTATTCAACACGAAAAGTTGATCAGACTCCCATTCAATACATGGAACAAGAGAAATTTTGCGCATACACTAAAGACTCAGGAGAGCTTTCTTTCCAAAATTCAAGACCTCAAGAAGAATGTAGACCTTCCTATTCAAAGGAAAACTTCTTATATAAGGTCAATTCGACACAAACATTAAGCACATCACACATTATTTAAACATGATACAAGAAGTTAAGAAAAGCGATACTCCAACTAATGTTCTTAAATTATTTGCATTAGAGACAATCCATGTTAAATGACCAGAACATGAGTGGGTCCATATTTATACAGATGGATCACATATCAAACCAAGATGGACCAGAAGCTGGAGTCACGTGCCACGTATTTTCCTATTACAAATCTGTAAGTTATGGAACTACAAACTTCGATGGAGAAATTGAAGCAATTGAATAGCTCTACCAAATCTTTTGTATAGAATCTCACATTTTCATCGAGCAGTTACTCCCTCAGATTCCGGGTGGCAATTATAGCAATTACTTCCAAGTTGTCACCAAAAAACCAAACAATATAGAATGTTGGAGAATCCTTCCCCACCTAACAGCACTTCAAAGACACCTAGTCTTCCAATGGATACCAGCTCACTGTGGACTGAATGGTAATGACAAAGGGTAACAGCAGTGTACAGAAATCTATAGTTAATCTAGCATTTGATGCCACTAAAAGATTAGTCAACCCTGAATTCAAAAAGTTATTGCAAAATATTATCATAAAACAAAAAATAAACGATGGGAACTACCAAATATTCGAACAGCAATTCGTGAGTAACCTCAGAAAACGGCAGTTGCAACCTTCAGGTTTATTACAGGACACGACTGTGTGGCAAAACATTTCAACAGAATTGGGATATATTCTTCACCACTGTCCTCTATGTGATCTGCAAGAGGAACTGGACAAAGGCCACCTTCAAATATGCCACATCCCTCAGTGGAAAGTATCGGAGAGTAAAAGGACTAATGATTTCATCGTCAGAAATCCATCATTAGCCAACAACAAAAACAACTACATAATTTAGATTTATTGCCTGAGACTTTCTTTATGTTCCAAAAATGTTTACAGACATAAATATGAATTTTTCTGTGCAAAGTTGAATTATTAATTACAGATACTAAAGTTTTATGTAAGAAATTGTGTACACAAGCGTTAACTCTTTCCTTTGCAAAAATTGGAATGAGAAACCTTGGTTTCCATATTAATAATAAAGAAATGGTTACCCATGTAGATCTTTTATTTACGTGTGCTTCGTTCCTAATCACTGGTTACTAGCTAGTAATATATATGCTCACTCATTCACTCACTCACTCACTCACTCACTCACTCACTCACTCACTCAGTCACTCACTCACTCACTCACTCACTCAGTCAGTCACTCACTTCAGACCCTTGGGTATAAAATTTTAATCTCATTTATGTACTGGTTTGCCAAAGAATTGACAATTATTAGCATACCCTACATGGAAGTTATCCTTAATTCCGTTCTGATTAAACGAATTTCTAAATGTATTAATAAAACTTAAACTTTTGATAAACCTTTGACCACGTGCGGGTGGTTCTTAGCCTAAACATTGCAAATATTTTTAGAAGGCTATATTCTCAGGTACTAGCTCATCTTGTGAATTTCGTATCGCTAGGCCCTTGCACAATGGGATCTGTCGGGCTATCTTTATCTTCGTATCTTCACTACCCTCAATTTTATACCAATGTCAACCAAGTAATAATTAATGTTTTTAAAATCTGTATAAAACTCCAACACCGTATTTGCGTTTGGTCTAAAATTGATTGCAAATTTTGTTTTTATTATGTATGGAAAATGCCCTTAACTGTGTATCAATTCGAACAAACACGAAATGTCTCGTCAAAGTGTCTTTTTCCATAGTAACTGAAATCCGTGTTGGCTGGGATTGGCGAGTTGTTTCATGCGTACGGACAGAGAGAAAGACAACGCTACCATAATACGTGTTCTGCAGTAGGGATCCTACCTAAAACGTTTTGCTGCTTATATTTAGATATATAAGGTAAATACTTCACTTACCACTCAGAGGGTTATTATTCTGGTGCTCTCGGCTGCCATGGAGATCTAGTTGGCTCTTCCCGTGCCTCGGCAATGTTGGCCTCATCCTTAAAAGATATTAAATTCAATTGGCGATTTAAACGGCTATTCATAATTATAGGGAGACTATGATACTAATGGAACTGTTAGGGTAATAGAAGAATTATTACACACAAGTAAATTAGAGCTGTTATTCAATAAAAATCAACCCCGAACTTAAATGCATTATACAGTTCTAGCACTAACCCAGATCTAGTATTGGTATCGTCTGAAAAAGTAAACAAAGAAATTCTAAGAACCTTAAGCTCAGACCACAGAGCTACGCAAATTAATGTTTTTTTTCCAAATAAAAAACAAATTAAAACACAAACTAAATGCTCTTGGAACTTTAAAAGGGCAAATTGGAAAGAGTATGAAGTTGAACTAGAAGAAAAGATACCAAAGCTGCTAGAAACAAATTCCAATTCTACAGATCAAGTTAATAATAGAATATGTAACACTTTATTGATAACAGCCAACAAATTTATACCAAAAGGAAAAGTAAAAATGTATAAACCCTTCTCGTCAAAAGAATTAGGACAATTGAAATATGAAAGAGTAGCTGGGAAAAAAACTGAAATTAATAAAGATCAATGTAGTATAATTGAGTGGAAAAAGAAACTTGCATCATTCAAGAAAACCTTAATAAATGCCAAAAGAAATACATATAACAATTGAGACAGAATATTGACCAATGGAGGGTCGTTCATGTAAATATTTTTGTAAGAGTGTGTAAATTTCTAATTCTTTTAATTTGGGTGTATCAGGGACTTATTTTTCAATATCCAAGATAGCCAATGTTTTCTTGTCACTTCGTGTTCAACCAATGAGAACTGTTGCGCGGATGAATACAAAAGAATGGCGGTGTTGCGTCATAGAGACGCCAGGGACTCTTTTTTCATTAGCGTCTGTGAGCTCAAGGTGAAAGGATGTGTTTTTTTTGATAGCGCGTGAACATGTAACTTTCACCCAAACCTTTATACAGTGTAGATTCTACCAAACTGTGAAGATTGTTGATTAATTAATATGGTGCTAAAAGTGTAAATTAACGAATAAATATGTTGTGATAAAGGAACGTTGATTTATGCATTCCATTCTGTGACCACAACCCTGAAGATAAGAGTAGCGTCTACTATCTAACTATTACAACGTTCAGTAAAAACATTATTCCTGCTGCTATGTAAAGACTTATTAATAAAAACCGCACCAAAATGGCGCCCAACGTGGGGCGTGAATTTAGAATGGAATGCAAAATTACGAGTACGAAGTGTTAACATCAAATGACGCCATCTCATCGCGCAGGTAAAAGACGCCATTAAACATCGTTTGATATCATCGATATACGGAGAATCAACGTGGGAAAAACACCGGAGATCATCTAGCGAAGCCAACTACCCAGGAGACGTAAATAACTGGACGAAGAACCAACGGAAAAGAAAGTAGGATCCAAAATTTTTGTTTTTACATACATTTTATTTTCATTGTATATGCTACTGAGAAGTGGTAAAATAGTGGGACTTTTAACCTTAAATGAATTAAATAAAGAAATTAAAATGTCGCGAAAAGAGATAGAAACAGGAGTGGGGGAAGGGGCAGATAGGCCTAGTTACCAGGTAGAATTAGAAAGTGAGGAACAGCTAACAATAAGCAAAGACCAAAGGTTATTAATGATCATGTTTGAAAGACTAGAACAGAAAATGGAACAAAACAAGGTAGAATTAGGTCAGAAAATGGAGCAAAATAATGCAGAATTAAAACAGGACATAGAACAAAGTTTAGGTCAGAAAATGGAATTAGGTAGACAGAACTTAGAACAGAAAATTGAGGAAGTGAGACAGAACTTAGAACAGAAAATGGAATTAGGAAGACAGAACTTAGAACAGAAAATGGAATTAGGTAGACAGAACTTAGAACAGCAAATGGAATTAGGTAGACAGAACCTAGAACAGAAAATAGAATTAGGAAGACAGGAGTGTAAAGAAAATATGAAAGTAATGGAAACTAATTTAAAATTAGTACATAAAAACTTAAATGAAACAAAGGAAGCCTTAGAAGCTAGGATAGAAATTGTAGGAGATAGGATGGGAAAGATAGAATCAGAAATGAGAGAGAACAAGATTGTGTTACAAGGAGAAATTACTAGATGTAGGGATGAAATAACAGAATGTAATACAAGTGTAGACTGTAAGATAACAAATGTAAAAGCAGAAATAACTGAGGAATTAAGGAAAGAGATTGAGGTAGTAAAGAAAGACATTATTAATGAAACTGTAGAACAAATTGTAATTCCTAAAATTAAGACAATGAATGATGTGATGCTTTCACAACAGGATGCTATAAATGATATGAAACAAAGCCACTTAGAAATAAAGAATGATTTAAAATCAATTTGTGAAGAAATGAAGAAAGGGAAAGAAAGTTTGGCTAATGTAAATGACGTTGTGAAGGCATTACAAAAGCAAGATGATTTAGATGTAAGTAATGTGCAAGATGAGAGTTACTTGAGTAATGTACAAAATGTTGACTCACCATACAGAGAAAGAGGTTCACAACCAAACAATGACACGACACACAACACATGTTACACCAACAGCATATTACATGAAATCACACCACCTACATTTGACGAGGAGAAGGGAGACGATCCAAAACTCTTTGTTAAAGAGATGGAAGAATATTTTAAAGTGAAAAGGATACCAAACGAGCTTAGGATGATGATAGTTAAGAAAAGCTTAAAAAACAAGGCATTAGAATGGCTCAGGTTAACACTAGCTGGTCATGAGTCGTATAGCTCATTCAGAAATTTATTCCTATCAAGGTATTGGGGCCCAGCTAAACAGAACCAAACTAGGGTAGAGCTAGCGACAGGTAGATACGATCCAACCAAAGGGTTGTCGCTAGTCGATTATTTTATGAAAGTAGCCAACAAAGGAAAGCTATTAGACCCCAACTTGTCGGAGGCAGAACTAATTACCAGCATAACAAGACATTTCCCAGACACAGTGAGAACAGGGTTAATTGTTGCGAGGCCAGTAGATTTTGCAGATATGATAGAATTGCTGACAGCCTTCGAAACACAAAATGGTCGGCCTAATGAGCATAGACATAGGAACGGTCACCCAAACTCACCCATCCTAAACCGGAACACGGCTACGAACAACCAGAGTGAGGGAGAACATAGAAATACTAGGAGTACCCATGAAAGGGGGAGAGGGGCACACCATTTCCCACAACCACATAATCATGGCGAGAGGATGGAGAACACAAGACAGCGGTACCACGACACGATACCGAGGGGTGAATCGAGATACAGAACGTATACATATGATCGTGGAAGACCAGGAGACCATGCCCATCAAGTGAATCACATACGATTCAGTAGGGAACACTTGAACAACCACAGACCGTCATATGACAGAGGTTCACGCCAAAGGGACAGAGACCAATGGAACACCGGCAACATAAGACAGCAGGAAGTAGATGAAGATGTGCCAAATAGGGCAGATGCTGCACAGAATACAGAAACGACAACCACCACCAACACTCAGGGAAATTACAACAACTAAGTTCATCCCAACCGAGTGGATGACCAACAACACAAATCTCAGCAACTTACAATTGACATCGACACCATGATGGCTACACGAAGAGAAAGATGGAACCACTGGTCATAACAAAACAGCTGGGTGACCACACGTATGAGCTACAGAATACAAATGGCAAGTTGGTAGGAAGATACCATAAAAACAAATTAAAGCCATACAAAGAAAGGACCAAATAGTCTTTGCCAACGAATGTGTAAGGCAGGAGTAGTAGAGATGAAAGAAGATAACAATTTTTAATGGGTTACTTATAGAAAATTATGTTCAGATTAGGAATTACGACAAGGAAGAAAATCAACATAGTCATTGGCTATATCGACCACAAAGAGCATTGTCAACAAAAACAGACGAGGACACTGATTGTCATTAAAGAAATGAATCATAGCGACGGAATATAATATGTTTTTGACATAAGGATGTCAGGGACAAAGATAAAAATGAATCAATTATGATGAAAAAAATATAATATTTCGACACAAAGATGTCGAGGGTAAATTGAGAAGAAAAATAATACAATTACAGAATAATTGTAAGTATAGAAGTTTTCTCTTATAGAAATGAGAGACAAAGAAATGACAATTAGTGAAGTGAGGAAAACCATAACCAGAAAAACAATGCCCATGAATTAAGATGAATATAGCCAATGCTAAGCTCGAAGAAATGTTGAACCAAACAACAATGAATAATAACCCAATTAAGAAAATTAGTACCATTAGGAACATCAGAGTTCAAGAACCGACTCAACAACCTGCCTATAGATAAGCTTACGAGACAAAGAAGGCAAAGAAATGAGTAAAATATTGCCATAAACATGATCATAATCATTAGCTCAAAATTTGTATCCTGTTTTTCTCTCCTCATAGCAATGAATACAAGTCAAAAACCACATAATAAACCATGATACACTTAAATTATATTTGTGTCAATGTCAAATGTACAATAACTGAGTATGTGTTATATAAGAACTGAATATGTGTTGTACAATAACTGAATATGTATTGTATGATAACTGGATATATTGTGTAATAACTGAATATGTTGAGTAATAACTAAATGCGTTATGCAAAAACTGAATGTGTATTGTGTAATAACTGAATATGTATTGCATAATAACAGAACATATGTGATATGATAGCAGGATATATTGTACAATAACTGAACATGTATTGTATAATAATTGGACATGTTGTGTAATAACTAAATGTGTTGTACAATAACTGAATATGTATTGTATAATAATTGGACATGTTGTGTAATAACTAAATGTGTTGTACAATAACTGGATATGTATTGTATAATAACTGAATGCATTGTGTAGTAATCGAATATGTGAAATTTATAAAGACATGCTGTATCATGTCAAAACAAAAGACAAAGACAAACAGTGAAGAAGACTGAAATATATATATTGTACAAAGTGATTGAATCATAGAAGTAGGGAGAAGTATTGTATTGTGTTTCAAGATTGTAAATAAGGTGACAACTTGAAAAACAAAACAAGGGGCATATGAGACAGAATATTGACCAATGGAGGGTCGTTCATGTAAATACTTTTGTAAGAGTGTGTAAATTTCTAATTGTTTTAATTTGGGTGTATCAGGGACTTATTTTTCAATATCCAAGATAGCCAATGTTTTCTTGTCACTTCGTGTTCAACCAATGAGAACTGTTGCGCGGATGAATACAAAAGAATGGCGGTGTTGCGTCATAGAGACGCCAGGGACTCTTTTTTCATTAGCGTCTGTGAGCTCAAGTTGAAAGGATGTGTTTTTTTTTATAGCGCGTGAACATGTAACTTTCACCCAAACCTTTATACAGTGTAGATTCTACCAAACTGTGAAGATTGTTGATTAATTAATATGGTGCTAAAAGTGTAAATTAACGAATAAATATGTTGTGATAAAGGAACGTTGATTTATGCATTCCATTCTGTGACCACAACCCTGAAGATAAGAGTAGCGTCTACTATCTAACTATTACAACGTTCAGTAAAAACATTATTCCTGCTGCTATGTAAAGACTTATTAATAACAACCGCACCACAATCTTGCTGAAAACTAGATTACAGGAAAAATGGTAATAAAGCATATAAATTCATATATTCAATATAGAAAGAAACTACTCCATAACCACCAATGGAATATAACAGTAATAAATTTATTAATGAGTCACAAATAGCATCCAGATTATATACCAATTTTACACCTCTCAGAATACCTAAAGAGTATAAAAACGAGAAAAGCTTATCAAAACAGAAATAAGGGAAAATAAGCAGAATGAGAATTATTTTCCAACATCTATTGAAGCATTATTTTCTAACCCCTTTCCACAAACAGAACTAAATAAAGCAATAAATAAAATTAATAACAAGAAAACTACCCGACCTGATAGAATCCACCCTGAATTTCTAACATAACTAGGACCTAAAGCAAAACAAGCTTTATTACAATTTTATAACAGTCTAGAAAACTTCAGTTCCTGCAAATTGGAAAAAAGCTCTCATTACCCCAGTTTTTAAACAAGGAAGGTCATCAAAACATTTTGATAACTACAGACCAATCTCATTGACCAGCTACATAGCAAAAATTATGGAAAAAAAATGATATCAGATAGATTCAATTGGTATCTGGAAACAAATAACTAATTGCCATCTCAGGCAGGTTTTAGAAGAACCCATTCCACACATGAACAATATATTTTACTTAGTCAATGCATTAAAGAAGCATTTAACAACAAAAAAGATACAACAGTAGTTTTTGTAGATCTAAATCTGCCTACGATAATGCATGGTGATAAAATTTAATAAGGGAACTAGAAATGTTAGGCATTAAAGACAATATGGTTAGATGGATCTCAGAACTTATAACAGAAAGATATTGTGCTACTAAGTATTGTTCAACTATTTCTAAATATAAATAAAGCAAAATAGGAGCAAAATAGGTACTGTAACCCACCTCGGTAGAGTGATGGTTAGCGTGTCTGCCTCACGTTCAAGAGGTTACGAGTTCGAATCTCGCTTTTTTTTCTTTTTTTTTTCTTCCTTTTCCGAGGAATTGCCTTATCCTGAGCAGAGGAATGTCGGGTAACTTAAAGCTCTATGAACCTCGGGCTCATTTGAGCATCGTTTCACACGCTTCATTCACTCACCGTCCGATATGACATTACGTTGGAGGACGTAAACTTAAAAAAAAAAAAAAAAAAAAAAAAAAAAAAAAAAAAAAAAAAAAAAAAAAAAAAAAAAACAAAACCCTTGTTCAACATATACATTAATGATTTACCTAGACATATTAAAATTTTGGTGTTAAAACTGCTCTTTTTGCTGATTACTTGGCCATCTGGAATTCACAGAAATCTTCCAAGATACAAGATGCAATAGCAACCATCCAATGAGCATTTAAAGGAACTCCAGTGATTGTGTAAAAATAACGATGAGAATGAATACTACAAAAACGGTGCTCAACTTTTCTCGTTAGGTAAAAGAACGGTAGAAATTACCTTAATGCATGGGATCTCGAATTGAAGAAAACTGAAAATACAAAATATTTAGGGGTACATTTTGATAAGAAACTAAGTTGGAGGAACCATACAGAACACATAATTAATAAAGTTACTAGAAGATTTACATTTTTGAAAAGACTGGCAGGAACAAATTAGGGCAACTCTAGAACAACGTTAAAGATAACCTGTAACACCTATATAAAACCGGTTCTTACATACTGTGGATAAAATTCTAATAACAGCGTCAAAACCTAACAAAACACATTTAGAACAAACGCACAACAAGATCTGCGCCAAATGACTGGAGCAATAAAGACTACACCAATTGAAGCTCCATATATTGTCACTTCAAAAAACCTAGTTATCACAACTTGAACAATAAGCATTACTTACCTATGAGAAACTAAAGGGCTCCCAGATTGACATAAACGAGCAAAATATCAAATATACAACCTAACCATTGAACTCAAGTTGGATTTATACACGAAATAGCAAACTTCATAGAACAATTAGAAATACCCCCGCCCCCCCCCCCCCCCCAAAAAAAAAGAGAGAACATAATATATGTTATCATCCCAATTGATTTTCAGCATTGATTATAATCCAAATTTAAATAATTTCATTAATAAAAGGGAAAGTCCTCCACACATGGCCAAGGCTTTAGCTTTAGAAACTATACACACAAATTACCCTTCTGTAAACTGGACACGTATTGTTACGTATCACACGTTGACAAACTAAATGAAGTGCCATTCCACTTAATCATGGTGAAAGCTTATAAAACCTAAACACAGATAACTCTCGGCTTCTAATAACAAATATTTATTGCAGTCCATAGTGTTGCAGTCGCCTCTCCTGTACAAAGAGAATACAATTTACAAAACTCTTGCTGACAACATTCAAAAGTTAACTTCACACAACACATTGATATTCTTGGATGAATATGGAGTGGAGCTGGTGGGACGTGCAAGTTCTTCTCTTTCTACCAACATGCTGTAAGAAATACTACAAATTTTGATGCTGAAGTGTTAGCTATCTATCTTACACACCAAAACATTATTTGGCTGCCACGATGCAAGAATATTGCTACTTTGTCAGATTTCAAAGCAGCCATTCAAATTGTAGCATCAACATACTATGCAAAGGTGGGAAAACATTCTAGAAATATAAAATATAATCCAAACCATTAAAAAAAGTTGGAACGCGCATAGTTTTACAATGGATACCAGCCCCTCGTGGAATTCAGGGAAATGAAAAGGCTGATGTAGTAGCAAAAAAGGATCTAAAATTGAAAAATAAATAAATAAACCCTTTCCATATGAATCAATTAAAAGGATTATGAATAAAAAGAATAATGATAATTACAAATCTGGAGTGAATGAAAAATTGGTAACCGAAATTTGAAAATACTTCTAGAAAATTCCTATGTAATTCTGGAATTGCCACGTAAATCTGCTGCTTCCATGATGGGGTTTACTACTGGACATGATTGCCTGGGAAAATATCTCCATAGAATTGGTATACTAACTTCTCCAAATTGTGTATTGTGCTCTCAAGATATAGAAATGAATAGAGTACATGTACAAAACTGTGCAGCTTTACAAAATTATCAAGATATAACATCTAAGTACCGGGAAGCAAGACGGAGAATGACCTCATTGTTGACTCCAGAGCATTAACTGCATATATACTCGCACATTAACTAGAACTTTGGTTTTTAACCGACCTTTTGTTTTTGAGTTACACTGTTCACAGAGAGACAGACAGACAGACAGACGGACGGACGGACACACACGCGCGCGCGCGCGGACCTTTACCTGAAAATACCCTTTTTTGGATTCAGGGGACCTCAAAACATATATTTTATATATTTAATTTCGACATCGAAATTTTGGATCGAATACAATTCTTCCCCTATTTACTGTAAGTAGTAGAGAAAGTAAAAGTGATATGTTGCACTCACATGACTTTCTCTATTCACTCTTGTACAAAATGTTCTTAAAACACTCATTCTTCTATCTACTTCATATTAATTGAGATAAACATTTGCAGAAATTGCTCTTATTATTTTGTTGTAAGTGCAGTGGGAAAATGGAAATAGAGTAGGCTTTAAGCGATAGTTAAATCCTTTAAGAGCTAGTCGCTCTGTGATGATCTTAAAATTCCGTTGTCTTTGCATAATAAGGACATAAGAGAACGAATAATGATTTCCTATTTAATCGAAGTATTGGTAAATTCAAGCAACATCTTAAAATGTTAGCTCAACATCGTTGGAGACATTTTTGAGAAAAACGAATTTTTTTAAAAATGCTCCATGCTCCACTCTAGCTTCTGGTGCTAGATTTTCTGGTCGAGTGTTTGAGTTTTTATATTTGAGTTCTGCTGTTCTCAGAAGGAGAGATAGACACACACATACAGACAGACAGAGACAGATAGACAGACAGTCATCGTGTACACTTAAGAATACGCATCTGTGAAAATTGAAACATCTAAAGCTTTTGTTGGATTTGTTTCAAATTTGTAGCATTTATTTGTTATGACCAGCAATTAAAAAAAGAAAACATGAAGTTTCAGATTTTTTGTCCTAATACTTCCTGCATAATTAATGTTTTTATATGCTAATTGCCAGCTATTTTTAATATCTTGCATTACAATTTTAAATATTAATGTATGGGACATAATTTTAACACTAATTTTTATTTATTAATGACTTGTAACCATGTGAAGTTCTTCCTTTACTATATTAATGGAAGGAAAAAAATAATCGTTAACAGTAATTGCTATTTTCCTAGTTTTTTTTTTTTAAATAAAGTTTTTTTCAATTCAAATAACAAAAATAAAACATTTACATGGGTAAATTTCATTTGCAGTTACTTTCAAAACTGTTTCAAATTTCATATGGATTACTAGAAAGCTGTGTGGAACATTTTGGACTTAGAAAAACGTAGGCTATGTGGGAGTTGAGGAAATATTCTATATTTCAGTCTTGGTGAGAAGGAAATGGTAACGGATGACTTCCTTTGGCTATACCTAGAATTATGTAGAAAATCCTTCTCTCAGTATGTGAAGATTAATGAGAAAATAAGCAGTTTCATTTCCCCATCATTCATCTATTCTGAAGATCGACACAAAATGCTGCACAATTCCCGTTCCTCACTCCAGTCACAAGACTCCCTTTATCCCACAATCAATATCATGCTTTCAAAAGTCAAATTTATTAAACAGTGTCTTACCTTCGCTATTGAGCAGAAGTCCGGGCCTCAGCTTTGCATAAAATTTTCGAAAGCAAAGAACAAGACGAGAATAGCTAAACTGATTCAGTCAATAGCCTTTAATCCTTGACAACGAAACTGTGACTTCAATTGTTCCTCGAAACGACACGGAACAATAATAAGCTTGGCCTAGGCAAATTTTGTTACACGGTTCTATAACTCAATTTGGTTTTCTGGCTATTTCAACCTCAAGTGCCTTTCAATTGAGGTATTGATTTTCCCCTTGGCCGGAAAATTAATAGCTTGCTTAAAAAAATATCCACTGCAACTAATGCACCCGCTCACTTGAAGTATTAGTAGTTCTATCTTTGCTGAATTTATAGTATTTCGTGAGGTTTATAAAACAGGCGCTCTTTGTAACTGGTATCTTGTGTGTCGGGGACTTGTATAAGAAATACAAGGTTGTACGTAGTTAACACATAGAATACTCGCAACTAGGCCTTGCGGCTTGTCATCTTGTCACTGACAAGTATGCAATAGTGAGAATATAATGCTGTCATGATTATTATTAATTTACATGTTTTGTTTCGGCTTGTCCGATACATTTTATCGGCTGTGGTCCGCTGTCCGGGATACACAAAGCAAATTTCACTTTGTACTGCGGGTGCTGTGCTGTCTTTCTTCACAATCATTCACTGTGCATAATGACTATGACAACTGGCAGAGGGGGACTTAGCACCTCGATAGAAAGGTGATCTTTTGTGCCCCTGACAGGGCGCCCCCGGGAAGATGGGTGAGGCGAATGGATTCTAAGGACGGCCGGAACGTTACCACGTCAGAGGAGGTGGAAGAGTCCCAGTTAAAAGCATCCCGGAGGAGGCTGCTTAGCTCCCCTCCCCCCCACGGGCTTGTATCAGTTAATGGGGGGGGGGGCAGGGGGGCTGGCAGAAACCACTGGCTCGTCTTCCAATCCAGGGGACGAGATTTCCAGGGCTCATTTGTTCCCCCTGCCGTGCTGTTGCCGCAAAGGTCACCGACACTTTCAGCCCTGAAAGAAACCCAATGACATGAAGGGTGAAATGAAATTATTTATGTAACGAAATGGAGGGACAGGAAATTCCAAGGATATGGAAATGCTTCCCAGCATTCGCCTGGCAGCCCGGGAAAACCACTGTGCACAACAATATACACACTTATTTTAATCTGTATTATGACACGTGTCTTCCAATTTTTTGTCTTATGATGTTCATGTTTGCCACCTGTTCGTCTGACTGAAAGTGCAAAGGTTAGTTACCTTCATTGTAAGTACATAGGAGGATCACTTTAGCCTACTGTATTGCAGTGGCGTACATTGTGGGCTATCAAAGCTATCACCGAAGCCCATATCTGAAATAAACCAGAAATTAAAAATACAGTGGAATCCCGATAAATCACCTAATGTGGACTGAGAGGTTGTCGAGTTATGCAAATGCCGAGTTTTACGAAATAAGGGATCTGTTATTCACAATCCATAACATAACTGAAGTTACATAAATATATTCTAGCACAACATAGGAAATATAAGTATAACATATTCTAAAATATATTAGGTATCAACATGTTACCCTTTGTGCGGTCTCTTTAACACAACCAATTTAATTTCCATTGTCATGTTAATTTGTCTTTTCTTCTCGCCTGACATTTTCACTGCCACAAACACAACTTACTGTAACACTGGCAGTAAGCGTGACATCTTGGGAGCTGCCAGAAATACGCAACTGACGTAACTGACCGTTACCACGTACAAAGGTATTTTTGTATACTTGGCGATTGATATTGCTTGAATGTGCACGACGAGTGACATCATGCATATTGATGATGTGGGTAATGTCTCTGTTTATTTCCTTGAAATACAAAAGACATTGCTGATAATGTGTGATGGCGCCGTACTTAATCACGCGCGGTCCTTGGAAGTCGAAAAATAACCTGACACTCCCATGGTTTCTAAATGGAAAAATGAACTCGATCTTAAACCACTGCACAGTTGTAATGCCTAAAAATACCTTTTAATGGTTAAGGCAGTAAACCTTCGGAACAAGTTTTTATGCTGTGTATCCACATTATTAGTGGCAAGCTTTGGTTTCGTGACAACGGTCTGGCAGATGCTTATGTTCTGACTAGATATCAAAGGACAATATGTGGTTAGTCCTTTAGTCAGTGTGAGGGAGATTGCGGTAGCTCGTACACGTATAGTAATTAAAATTTTCCTATAATATTCATATCATATAATAGATAACAGGAACTATTACAGTCAAGTTTAACGATAAAAAATAAGAGGTCGTCGAGTTACACGGAGTGTAGAGTTATCGAGAGACGAGTTATCGGGATTCTACTGTATTAGTAATTATTGCAATACCAGCCAGTTTCCCTCATGAAGAATTAGCGCGTCGGGTGGAATATGTCTGGTTCTCTACCATTGAACAAAGGGGAGAATAGGGCTTCGGATGCTTGCCGCCGCAGCCTTCACTAAGATAAAGGCAAGAAGGGGTGAGGTGGGGGAATGCAAGATTAACCATGTCAAGGCTTCGGAATCCCGTGTCGCTATACTCAGACGAGTATCTCTGAAATATGCCGTAAGAACCCGACTGACTTGGAGTTAGCAGGAACGTTCTGTTTTTAATATTGTGCAATTGTTACGGTCCTCAACAGCTGTATTAGTATTATTTCATAGCATGTACAGTATACCTAGACAGTTGCTAGTACCGGTCCGTGATAGATCCTCTAGCATCTTCTAGTTCTAAATGGCTCCTTATTTTGCCAGTGGCGCTCACCGGCAAACTCGAAGCTTAGAGACTCGTGTGGCATGTCTGTAACCCAGCGAGGCTTTAGTTACTTGTAAATAGCACGATTGTTGCCGTGCAGTGAAAAGGCAAACTTTGAGCTTTAGAGTTAATTCTTCGCGTATAACAGTAATATTATGAATGATTTAATGTTAAAAGTACAATAAGAAGAATGGTATCACAATTTGTTGGTAAAAGTGACTGTGCGATCGAAAACCTGTTAAATCGGTCCTTGAGTTCGCGCTCTTTTGGTGAAAAAGTCACACAATTTCAACAGGAAGGCCAACTCCGGATCTTAAACCTTTAAAAGCCATTTCCCACGGGAGTTTCGCAAGGTATTTTAGTAGCTCTTGGTATAACGAGCTTCCTTGGCAGTATGGTTGTGAGAAATTGTTCAAAGTATTTTGTTGGGTATGTCTGTTTTTCTAACGAAAAGACTGCGGAGATAACATATGACATCAGTAACATTGATAGTTTTTGCACCTTGAGGGTTCGTCAAGAAAGTTCAAAACTCATATTGCTGGCAACTTTACATAGTAAAGTTCGGAAAAACAAGAATTGACACTTGTTTGAGTGACGCGTTTAAGAATTCAGTTGAAAAGAATAATGAAGGTGTGAAAAGAACTAGGTATATAATGGGTCGATTAATAAATGCTGTTTGCTATTTAGCTTAACAAGAACTTCCATTCAGAGGTAGTGACGAGTCCGAACATTCTGATAACAGAGGTAACTACGTAGAGCTCTTACACCTAATTGCTCAAACAGATGGTAAGTTAGAGGAACATCGTCGGACTGCGACTGTGTTTTCAGGAACGTCAAATGACATTCAGAATAACATTAATGAGTGCATTTCTTGTGTTTTGTTTAATGAAATGAGTCAGACAAGTTTTATATCAATAACCATGGACGAAATCATTGATGTATCAAATAAATCTCAACTAACTGTTTTTGTTACGTCACACTAGAGGGACGGGTCGAAGAAAGATTTGTAGGGTTTTATGACGTCAGTAGTGACCACACAGTAGTTTGTCCAAGCATTTGTTCGAACTCGTAGAGGAATTCAAATCTGGCTCTAAACTCATAGCACAAACACATGATGGTGCGACCGTGAGGGCTCGAGAGCATAACGGTTTACGGTCAATTGTTACAGGGAAATATGAACAAGTTTATTTGTGCATTGCTATGCCCACAAACTTAATTTACCTTTGCAGCAATCAACCAGTCACATAAAGAAGTGTAGGGTATTTTTTCAAACAGTGTCAGGACTGTACATATTTTTTTTTTCAATATTGCCCAAAGTAACATAAGCTTTAGGCACTGAAGTGAAAAAACGCATTCCAGCAGTGTCTGCGACGAGATGGAACTGCAAAAGCAGAATGATTGATGTCATTTTCAGCTTGAAGACTGAACTTTCCGTCTTATTTAAATTAATGACCGAAGATGAGGAGCTTGTACATCGGGCTACTACCAAATCTCCTATGCTTTGATTTCAGATTCTTACTTTTGGTGTTTTCACTTGTACTTCCTAAGTCTGATTCTTTATTTTACATCCGTCAGAAAAAGAGGTTTGACATTGCTTTCTGCAAACAAAAAATCAATGACCTCAAAATCAGTATGAAAGACTTGCGTGAAAAATTGTCGAACTAATTTGGTTAGGTTATAATCTAATCAAGATTGCTACAAAACACCAATGCCTTCAAGGAGATCGATACTGGATAAAGCAGAAAATGACAAAAAAATCGTCTTATCGACGAATATTTTATGAGATCATAAATACGACACTTGGCGGAATAACCAACAGATTCTCGTATGCAGACCAACTACAGTTCCTATCGCTGTTGGATAGTGCTTCATAAGCGGAATATGACAAGAATTTCCTAGAGAGTGCGTTTAAGACTTTTCTTACTTATTATGGACAGTACGTCAATAGTAGGTACTATTAAGAAACGAACTATGTTATTTGTACTCTTCCCCTCAATTTTGAAATAAAGCAGTCTACGAAGCTCACCAAGAGTTGTATGTTATGAGACTTAAAGAAGCTTTGCCACAGGTGTATAAACTTTATGAATTAATTTTGACTATTCCTGCCACCAGTGCTTCACCAGAACGATCCTTTTGAGCGCTCCGCAGAATGCACACATATATCTAAGAAACAATCATACTCAAAATAGACTTTCATCTCTGTCCTTGTTATCAGTGGAAAAGGGATTGCTTAATAAACTTAAAAAGCAACAGCAAGCAACATCTGAAACTCTGTCATTGATTTTTTTTGAGAAGAATCGGTGCATTGAGCTGAAATACAAATAGACACTGCAAATTGGAGAGATTGTAAATACATTTTAAATAAGGTATGTCGCTATAATTTTTATTTATATATTTGTTTGTGTTTGCTTTATGTTATACAATTGCATACAACCTATATAATATTAACCTGGAAACCCTCGGAATTCGTGACTGCCTCTCCCTAGATTAAGTCTGAAGCAACCGGAAACACTTACGAATCACCCACGCCACACCACTGGATTTATTTAATTTGCTTTGACAGATACTGAGTAATACTTTGTGTTTAATAGGTGAATGAAGATTGTTGTGGAAGTGTGTCATGGAAGTGTCACGGGTGTGACATTAACTAGGAGATACATTTTCTTACAATAGATACAGTTTTAAAAAGTGAAGCTTTCAGTAAACAATAATCATCCACATTACCTCACTCTTACAAATGCATTTCAAGTATATTCTACGCATATGAAAGATAGTTTACTCTTATGGGTAATAGAGGAATTAAATGCACTTCACTTTCATTAAGACCAAACATTTCCTTAAACATGCTTTAAGCTTTCAAATACTCAGTAAGTACACACTGTGTTCTGGTTTTTGTAGAAGTAGATAGAATTGCGGAGGAGTGAGTATACTTGCCAAAATCACAATAAAGTTCACCAGTGTAAATGTTGTATTGCTTTGTGTGGAAAGCGAATTTTAATATAGTTAAGTAAGAATAGAATATGGTTGTAATACATATATCATAGCAATATATAGAGCTCCTACAGGAAACTTACAATGATTTAAAAACAAACTAGAGCTTGCAAGGAGGTTAAATGGAAGTGAAGTGCAGGGGCCATTTAATTCCTCTATTACCTTTTACACCTACTCTTTTTTGTCATGACTGTGACCCATTTACCTTGCTACTAAAATATTCATTTGATAAAATCAACTCACCTTTCAGACTCAAGATCCTTAAGATTACAATATATATATATAATTTATTTTATCATCCAATGATGATCATCCAAACATCAAACTATTGTTATAAAGCAATGACAAATGAATCTGTTGCCAACATTACTATGAAATTATGTATCCCCTTCAATTAAATAATTACAAATATTTGAATGTAACAAAATAACACCAAATTAAACTTTTACAAACCATACTCACTTAGTTAACTATAGTTCATAAGCTACAAGAATAAGGAATAATTTATCTTTGCCTATTATAATTTTTGTATGATGAGGCTCACTTTTTCAAGGATTCATTCAGAAGCTGATTTCATAAAAATCTTCCTTGCCTCATGACCAGTCCCAAAGTCATGAGTTCTACTACCAGCTGGGTAAGGGAAAGTTTTCTTTAAATGAGCGAGGGGCGGGTAGGGGGGGGGGTTCTTTAGTATATTCAGTCTGAAGTGTGAATGTGAGTGCGCTTGGATGTGTGTTCTTTAATTTAATAGCTGTGTAGGTAGATGTAGAAAAATATTTCAGCAAGTACAATTAATTGTAATGAAACATAAATGAGAGAACAAAATGTTAAGATATGTTCCATGATTTCATTCCAGTGCGATGGACTCATAAATTTGCTAATTTGATTTAATTTTGTGGAATTTTCATTTTATTGTTGGTTATCCTGTAGGAATGCGTCGTCACGTGGCTGACAGGCAGTTGTGTTGTGACTGACATTTCCTTTAACTCGACATATGTGTTGCCAACGCTGGAAGATTGAAATCAGCGGAAGCATGTGAATGGGCACTGGGAGGTCGATTGACTTCAAAAAATTGATTTTTTGTTTTTAATGTTAAAAAATATACAATTTTTCAGCTTTAAAATGATATATATAACATAGTTATAGTTTTATTTGTTATAATGATCGTTGCAGTGGTAGATTTACATTGATGGAAAAAATGGGTATAAAAGTCAGAATATGAAGGAAGCCAGTATAAAAAATATGTACGTCGACTCTCAGAGGCAAAAAGGGCAGTTCAGTTGCTTGAAAATAAAGCTAGAACTAAGAAAAGGAAAAGAAAAGATGAGGAAAATTTAACTGAGCAGGAATATGGAGCAGGCATTCTGAAAGTATGTGTAATTTGAAAAGAATGGTACTTCAGCTTTGATAGCAATTTCCCGAAACCTTGATTTTTCACACTTCGGGTACACATTTCTCAAAAACTATAAGAGATATTGATATCAAATTTTTAGTGCTTATTTATCCATGTTTGTTGAGTACAGCCGGTTAAAGCTTTTGTAAATTAGATGTATAATGTCGAGAAAAAAAATTTTAATGCTTAAAAATATTACCATATTTTTCCTATATAGAATTAAATAATTTTTTATGTCCAAAATACAAACTACATAGGATATATGTTTAACTGGCGATGTCAAGCTATGCTTTATGTTATTAAGATAAAACTTTGGTGCCTGTAGCTTCAAAATTCTGCAAGAAAAGAGTACCTGAAGTATGAGGTGTAACTTTTTTTTTCAGGATACATAGTGTGCTTTATGCCCCTTTTGCATGGAATTATGTGAACGTAATTTAATTATGCTGTAGTAGTTAAATGCACCAATGCTTGAACTATAATCACACCAAATTTCAATTTATTTTAATCATCAGTAGCTGCTATATTTAAATTTTAAATATTGGTGTAAGTTAACCTCGTGGTGTTAAAAATAACCTCCCAGTGCCCTTAACTCGACATATGTGTTGCCAACACTGGAATATTGAAATCAGCGGAAGCATGTGAATGTTGCCAACCAACTTGTTAACGTTATTTGTTGTTGTTATTTAGAGTCACAGATGACAACACTGATCAAAGGTACGAAAATCCTTATTTCAGATTGTATAATACGGTAATTTTATTGCAGATTATGCAATATTGCAACAACAACAACAACAACAACAACAACAACAATAATAATAATAATAATAATAATAATAATAATAATAATAATAATAATAATAATAATAATAATAATAATAATAATAATAATAATAATAATAATAATAATAATAATAATAATAATAATAATAATAATAATAATAATAATAATAATAATAATAATAATAATAATAATAATAATAATAATAACTGATTAATAATACTAATACTAATATTGAGGTTGTATTGTATAGGAATAAATAATAGCAGTTTATTGTATTGGCATTTTGTGATGCGTGTTTGGTAGCTTTAGCGAGTTGTACAATGTTAAGTTGGCAACAGATATTTCTGCCTTGCAGCGCCATCTTCTTCCGTTGTAGGTCAGTGACATAGTAGAACTGTCAGTGAACCACGTGATGACGCTCTCTTACAGATTTACCTTATTTGTTACTTTGGAGTGTCTGTTTTTATGTTATGTTTTGGTTATATCAGTTTTATTTTCTCTGTGTTGCTTTAATCTATGTTGATTTAAAACAATATATGTATATAATTAAGTTTATGAATTTTTGTTTCATTTTTAACATTTGTCAAATATGATCGTAATTTTGCATTACTTGTTGCAATAAAATGTTACACTGTATATGTATAAATGCTGCAAAATGCTAAATGTAGAAACAAAAATGCTAAATTTCTTATTTTGAAATGCTAAAACTTACCACTCCTACTTGTAATACAGTTATCATTACAGTGAGCGTAACTTGCACAATGATGTGTGCCACAAAGGTAACTGTAATTGAAAATTCAAAGGAATAAAAGAAACAAAAGTAACATAAATAGTAGATAATTCTTAGGGGAATCAAGACAACTCTATGAAGTGGCTCATGTGTGTGAAGTTAATTGATGATTTAATAAAACTAAAACAAAGCATCTGGTGTGTGGTTTAAAAGAAATTCCAATGTGACTATAGAGAGCTGAATTAATTAATTATTTTTTATTGTGATTGTTTAGTTGTGGTGTTAGGAGAAATGACTGTTATGAATACAATAAATTATAACTCCAGGTTTTTCCTTATTTTTAGGTATGATGGAACTTAAATATTAAGAAGTAGTACATTAAATAGGTATATAGGTAGTAAGTCCTATGCTCCTATGATAGGCTTCTTAATTCTCATTCAATAAATAATTACTCAAGTTAATGTAATAGATTTAATTAGATCTTTATTCGCCCTAAATGTGTACAATAGATATGGGTATATGGTTTCAACACAGTTTGCATAATACATACTTGGCTACTACATCTAAATCTCAATATACTTGTATAAAAATAAATAGCATGTTACACTATAACAACGGAGGTTATGAGAGTACAACATATTAGCTTCCATAAAATAATTAATATTATAACATTTGTACTTTTTAGAATGTTTGCTCTCTTCAGAGCCATAAACAAAACTTTGGCATATATAATAATACATTGTTGCCTTATGCCTAAGCAATCCCAGGATGAAATTAATTTTCCTCATTTTCATATGAATGGGAACAAAACTTTGACTCGTACATTGTTTTCGTATGTCTAAGCAATCTCAGAATGGAGTTAGTTTTCATTTGCAGATGAATTCAAGGCAATTGGAAATTATTGGTACAGGAAGGGAATATTGCTGTGGTCAGTCTAATGAGTTAATGTTGCAAATGTAAGTAAAACATGGAAAATTAGCTCTAAGTTTTGGTTGAAAACAATAAACACCTGCTGATGCCCTTATAGGCATTATGAATCAAAATGGTGACATCGGCGATGTTCTAGAATATGCAGCTATAACCCATTTCATATTTTGACAAGGTGCTACAGTGGTTGTTGCCCAAGTTGGAAACAGAGGTATCCCACTTCATTTTGCAGCCAGATAGTGCACCACCACATTAGCGCAGCCCCATACTCACTCACTTCAACCCCATTTTCACAGGATTTACAGCAGCTAAGGCAGCAAATAGACGACACCGTCAACTCAGTTAAAAAGGCTATGCTGGAATAGGTCCGAGAAGAGCTCTGTATAACCGGTAGCTAAGTAAATCATAAAAGATTGCACTTTTTTCGTGGGTTCAGCATTTTCCGAGATATTTGTTGTTATTGGTTTGACTTTTTCAATTGTCATTTTGTAGTGGTCATCATTGCGATGTCATAGGAAGAGTAGGTCAACATATACAGCTCTGTTTTAAATATTTGAATATCGACTCATAACTGGTAGGCAGAGGAAGTATTGTATTCCACCGAAAAATTCGATGTCGAGATTTCACCGGAAATATATGTTTTGAGATCCCCTGAATAAAAAAAAAAAAGCAAATTTAGAGAAAGGTCCGCGCGCGCGCGGGCGTGTGTGTGTGTGTGTGTGTGTGTGTGTGTGTGTGTGTGTGTGTGTGTGTGTGTGTGTGTCAGGCTGTAGACAGCATAACTCAAAAACGAAAAGTCAGTTAAAAACCAAAGTTGGTGTTTAAGTATAATGTCTTTCAAGGATGCGACACGAAGATTTTGAAGAAATTAGCCCCACCCTAAACTACCCTTTACATGAACAATTTTTCGCAAATTTTGATTTTCTTGAAAATGGCTCAAACGATTTTGATTAAAATGCCATATGTTTAAGATATCTGTAGGACAAATGAAATGTATATTTCGAATTTTCTAGCTATAGCCTATGCAGTCCTGTTTACTCTGGATGCCTATTGAATAACTCGTAAACTGTAAGAGATAGACAAAATCTTACTGTACAAAAAATGTAGATTTCGCTAGAACAAACAATTTGTATTCGTCTAAATTTTTTTGTAGAGTGAACCATTTCGGAGATTTTCCTTGTTATTTGTGTGAGTTTCGGAAAAGTTGAAACTTTTGTGATATGGGACATCGTTGTTCATTTTTTCTTTCTCTAGTAGTAAGTAGGGGAAGTATTGTATTCCACCCAAATATTCGATGTCGAGACTTCACTGGAAATATATGTTTTGAGACACCCTGAATCAAATAAAAAAAAATAAAAAAAAATTAGAAAAAGGTCCGTGTGTCTGTGTGTCAGGCTGTGTGTCTGTGGACAGCATAACTCAAAAACGTAAAGTCGGTTAAAAACCAAAGTTGGTGTTTAAGTTTAATGCCCTTTAAGGATGCGACACGAAGGTTTTGAAGAAAATAGCCCCACCTAATCTACCCTTTACATGGAAGATTTTTCGAAAATTTTTATTTTCTTGAAAATGGCTCTAATGATTTTGATTAAAATGTCATATGTTTAAGATATTGAATGACATATAAATGTATATTTTGAACTTTCTGGCTCTAGCTTATGTAGTCCTGTTTACTCTGGATGTCTTTTGAATAACTCATAAATCGTAAGAGATAGATCAAATCTTACTATACAAGAAATGTAGATCTCGCTAAAACACACGATTTATGTCAGCATAACTTTTTGTAGAGTGAACCATTTCGGAGATATTCCTTGTTATTCGTGTCAGTTTCGGAAAACTTAAAACTTTCGTGAAATGGAACATCGTTGTTCATTCTTTTATATGTTATGCGCGATAAGAGAACGGGATCTCAAAGCTTTAAAGGATCTGATTATCGCACAAAGCCTACTGTATTCTAATATCCCCCTTGCACCTACAAGGAAATAAGCAATAAGATAATTTGTACAATTGTTTATCTCAACTAACACGAAGAAGATATAGGAATAAGAACTTGTAAGAATGGTTAGTACAAGAGTAGAGAAAGTCATGTGAGTGCAACACGTCAAATGTTTAAGTATCCTGCTTGTAGCTATAACGAAATGTGTAATGGAACTAATTCTGTAAAAGTTTATCTCGATAAATACGAAATAAATAGACCTAAGTTTTGTAGAAAGTTATTTAAAGTACACGGTAGTGGTTAGAGGAGCCATGCAAGAGTAACCTACCAGATTTTACTTTTTGGGCTTGGCAGGGTATCTCATTCAATTTTGAGAATGAGCTTTATACTCCAAGGATGAAATGCTTAAATGCGGACTGCCGTCCGGCTTTTAAATTTCTCGCATGTTGCACATTAGGTCAAGCTAATATAGATTTTCAAATTCATTTTTGTCCTCCGCTGTGATGTGGAGCTAGCGTGTTCCCTTACATTCAAGAGCTCCCTTGTTCGAATTTCGGTTAGGGTGAGATAATATTAGAGGTATCCCTTACTTTCATACATAGGGAGTAGATATTCCAGCGCCTTCTTATAAAACTCATTCCTAAATAATACGCCGTTTGGTTTGCCTGTTGCCACTATATTGTTGAAGTCAAATTGTCCTGGTTCTGCCATCATCATGGGCAGTATATTGAAAGCTCCAAACATGCTGTAGTGAGTGCACTTGGCATAGTTCCTCCGGAATTCCTCTGTGGTTGGTGCCCGTGTGGAACATCCCAGAGCCGACATCGTCTTACATAAAGTATCGTGGTATTCCTGAGAAAGAGAGAGGCCAAGAAAAAAATGTGTTAGACGTCTTTACACAATAGATATACAACCGGAGAGGTTACCAGAAATTCATTACAGATAACTCTTATGGCAAAACTCTGGCAGAAAAGTTGCATACACCTAGATATTTAGGTGACAAATATGGCATAGAAATAGAGGCTAATTTAACTTTTCTGGCCGATCCTGTTGGAACCGACACTTAACTCCTGGGTTGAATTTCGGTTAATAGTGGTGAACCTAATTGGTTAAGTTCACTATCCTTAACTTATGCTGAAAAACCTTAAGATGCAAACTAATGTTAAGAAATACACTAGAAAGAATGGTGAATGGATTCGAAGAACGCATGATTCGTGTGCGGAGACGCAAAGGAAAGCCTTAAAAAGGGGAATATACAAGGATTGGTTTGCAATGAAGCAGGTGCCCATTGTCAGTCTAGATTATCACGATAATGCTGTGTCATTCCTGTAATTTATTTTTCAGAATGATAGATGTATGCCGTCCTTATTTGGAAACTTCACAGATTTAATGAAGAATGGTTATATTCTTGAGCAAGAACATTATATCGATTTGAGGTGTCGTGCAAATAGACTGACAGACACAGTAATTTCCTTCACTCAGTTTTTATTGAGTCACAAAATAACATTGCTCACGAAAATGAAGTTTTGAGGAATATAGCGCTCTTGATAACGGGATATCTTTGTGTAACGTTTCAGGTACTGCCCAATTCTACAGTTGTTTTCATGTCATAAAGGCACAATGGTCTTATGGAGAATCCGCACAGCGTTGCCATGTATGTTCCGCCGCCGCGATTACCGCGCTTTCGTTCACAACAGGTTTATTATAGTCACTGTGTCCAGGGTTCCTTTCATTTAAATAATCAAACATTAAGGATTATTTTTCGCTCGCCACTTTTAACAATTTAGCCCTTTTTCTCAGATCCATTACGCACTGATCACTTAACAGCAGTGCACACGATTACCAGAGAACTTGAAAAACACACACGTCTCAGATTCTCGAAACATATTGAAAACCTCCACTGAAGTACGACTCTTTCAACTGTCATAGCACATCTGGTTTGTATCGTCTCCAAGACAAGAGACCAGGTTTGTTGGCACTGCGTGGCTTGCGGGCTAAAACATTCGCCTTAAAATGGTAATTCATGGGATTCATTGGTTCTGGAGATTTTGTATATGCAGATAAAAAATAATTTCATTATTTCCTTGACAACTTTGTCACTGGAGCTTTTAACGCGGGCTTGTAGAACGAGACTTAGCCAGCGACGACATTCTCCACTGCATAAACGAAGAATCCAAATACATTGTTTTAAGCTTTCCTTTTTAAAAGAGATATGTTTAGACATATTGATATAACCCAAACACCAACGTGGTCTGTGAAAGCAAGCGAATAAAATTATTTCGGTTTAAAACCACATTTTAACTTTTGGAGGCAGAAATATGTTAAAAATCTGCTTCCATCAAAATTTTAAATTTTAGTATTTTAAAAAGTGAGCAATTGTATAGAGGATTTTTCATGCATACCATCGTATTCTTAGGCACATTTCATACCAAAATGCACGTTCCTATTTAATCTTAGTCGCATTTGAAAACACACACATTTGGCAACGGCGCATTTGATTCTTCCATAAGAACAGCATGGTCCATAAGAGCCCATTGTGCCTTCATGACGTGAAAATTCCTTTGGTCCTAACGTTTGTTTACAGATGATTATTGTTGATTGGGTTGATTTCTGAGAAATAATTTTTCCTAGTTGCCAGGTGGATTGTTAGCAGATCTAATGATGCTTTGAATAGATTAGTTTTACGTTCCTATTTGTTTGCAGATAAAGTAAAGTACTGATCACAGAAACTGGTCCATAGTAACTAGGGAATATATATTACAAGTATCTATTTTGGTAAACCCAGGGTGAATTAACGTTAGCTGCTGACAAGATAGAGTGGAGCCCCACTGGTTTAACGCCCTTTTGTGTTAAACATTCTCCGCCAGTTTACCATCATGAAGTATTAAACTACCACAGCGATGCCAACCCAAGCACAATTTCGTGACCTTGGACATGAGGTGCTCCCAGAAAACATGAGTAAAATTCGAAGGGAGAATGAAGTTAACCCTTTCATTATTGTTTCTTTTTGTTTGGTTTAAGAGTGTTTATTTACATAGATTTAGTGATCACAAGGTTTTAATATGAATTTCAATAATAGCATAATTATTAAAAAACAAATTAATATTGAAAAACAAAACATAAGGAATAGTGATTTAGTGATCACAAGGTTTTAATATGAATTTCAATAATATCATAATTATTAAAAAACAAATTAATATTCAAAAACAAAACATAAGGAATATATATATATATATATATATATATATATATATATATATATATATATATATATATATATATAACTTTACAATTCAAAAAGAAACCAAGCTGCTCCTGTAACATAAAATAAAAATAGCTCCACATAAAAGCTCTACTTGTAGTCACACTTTGAACCTAATTACGCATTTATTATGCCCAGTTTATGCTTTTCCACCAAATCTTAATATTTTGTGACACATTAGTTACAGAAGCAAGTCTCAAGACAGACGTAAGATTATCATCAGATAACTTTTCTCTTAGATGACACTTCTAGTTAGAAAAAAATTGTTCGCAGATGTATGCATGTACTGGCAAACATACACATTAAACCTGCAGAAATTCTGGGACGTTTGTGGATCAATAACTTGATAAAAACTGACAATATTACTATAGTTGTAACCCTTTTAACTTTCCCTACTACGTATAGCTAGGGAAGTATTGTATTCCACCCTAAAATTCGATGTCGAGATTTCATCGGAAATATATGTTTTGAGGCCCCCTGACTCAAAAAAAGCATTTTTAGAAAAACGTCCTTGTGAGTGTGTGTATGTGAGTGTGTGTGAGTGTGTGTGTGTCTGTGTGAGAGAGAGAGAGAGAGAGAGAGAGAGAGAGAGAGAGAGAGAGAGAGAAAGAGAGAGTGTGTGTGTGTGTCTATGTGTGTTTGGAGAGCATAACTCAAAAACGAACTGTCGGTTAAAAACCAATGTTGGTGTTTAAGTTTAATATATTCCAAGGAATATAGAAGATTTTGAAGAAAATTCCTGAACCCTAATCTACCATTTACATATAAGATTGTTCGAAAATGTTTATTTTCTAGAAAATGGCTCTAACGATTTTGATTAAAATGTCATATGTGTTAACATTATTTCATGGTAAGTGAAATGTATATATTGAATTTTCTGGCTATGGCCTATGTAGTCCTGTTTATTATTGATGACTTTTCCACAATTGGTAAATCGTAAGAGATAGACCAAAACTTACTATACAAAAAATGCAGACTTCGTTAAAACACACAATTTATGTTCAAATGCAATTTTTTGTGGAGTGAACCATTTCGGAGTTATTCCTTGTTGTATATGTGAGTATTGTAATACTTAAACCTTTCTTAAATCGAAGGTAGTTATTAACTTTTTTTGTATTTTCGTCGTGCAAAGAGAACGGAATTTCAAAGCTATAACATTTTACTATCGCTCAAAGCCTACTGTATTCCCATATTCCCCTTGCATCTATAAGAAACTCATCAGTAAGATAATTTTTGCAAATGTTTATCTCAACGCACATGAAAAAGATAAAGGAACAGGAGTTGTAAGAATAGTTTAGTACAAGAGTAGAGAAAGTTATGTGAGTGCAACGCATCAGATGTTTTAGATTTCAATCACAGCTTAAATCAATAAGAGAGTAGGGCAAGGAAAAGAGATCCAGTTTAAATGAGAGAACTTCCAAACCTGAAAATCTTCCAAAAAACTCCTCTAAGAATGTATCTAATATGTCACAATGCTTATTAATAGTCGCCAACCCTTCTTAATATTTGTATTGACGCAGCAGTTGCCGCGTGGCAAGCGGAGCTGAAAGTAGATTTTAAGTTAGGACGAAGGATTCCAATTGCAGTCCTGTTTGCAGATGATCAGGTCATTCTGGCAGATACTGGAGACAGACTACAAGTAGATTTGTACCAACTTGACAAAATAATGTCAAAGTACAGTTTGATTATTTCAGCAGAGAAAACAAAAGTAATGGCTTTCATTGGTAAATACCCAAACGCGGTCAAAAGTGCTCCTGAGAAACAAAGTGCTAGAGTAAGTGAAATATTTTAGCTACTTAGGATGTGATATTTCATATGAACATGATAAGGATTTAAACAAAAGGTATATAAATTTCAAAACATATATGGCACTATAAAAGGAACATTGAAAAACAAAACAAGAAGAGATACTATACTGAAGTTTTATAAATCGATGGCAGTGCCCATTATATCTTATGGGGCCGAGACCTGGACCTTGAACAAAAATGATGAAAGAATAATTGAAACGGCTGGAATGAAATTTTTGAGGTACGTAGCTGGTTGCAGTCTCAAAGATCACATTAAGAGTGATACAATAAGAGAGCAACTAAAAATATTTAATTTAAACGACAAAGCCAGGGAGTACTAAATGAAATGGCAAGAGCATATCTCCCGAGTGCCAGAAGAAGGACTAACTAACCAAACAGGCCTTGCAGTAGAAACCAATTGGCAGGAGAGAAGTTGGAAGACCGCGGAAACGCTGGGAAGATCCCTTCTGAGTCGAAACAGGTCTACCTGGGTTGATGGGTTTATGATGATGATAATGATGATGACGATGACGATGACGATGACGATGACGATGATGACGATGACGATGATGATGACGATGACGATGACGACGATGACTTATTAATTTCTGTGTTTATGTTAAGAGACTCTAAATGTGGATATGGCTTCTCTTTTCCCATGTTAATGTGCATTGCACAGCTCGAATTGACACTGTCCCAAACAGAACAATCAGGCTCTGCTGTTACAGGCAGCGTGGACCTGCTAAGGTCCAAAGCGCACGCTTGCGCTCATGCACACCGTTTGACATCACTAAACTACCGGGACTTGTGCTGTGCAGTCTTCGATAATGGATATACCTACTATTGACATTAAACATATTTCTATTTACATAACCTTAATGTATTCCAGAATTTATTCATTTCTCGTTATCAACATTTTCAATTTTAAATTAGTCAGTGAAATTTACTGCCATGCTTAGTTCTTGTACTGTTAGCATCCCTGGAAGCTCACCACACTTTGTAATTCATTAATTTTATTCTATGGCTTCATTTAGACACTCTTAGTACCAAGTAAATGAGTGGATATAGAAATAAATTGAAATAAACAGATCCTTTGATGACATTTTCCACTTATTATTCGTACCACTTACCTCTAAGAGCTGATCCATGCAAGTTGTTCGCACTGTTTCGTTACAGCTCGTGGTTAGGAAGAAGTATACATCTGTAGAAGGATTTGTGATACACGCCAGCTGGTAATCAACAAATCGAACTCCATCCAACTCTCCGGAGGATGAATACCGGAACATCATGTTGTTCACCCAGAGGTCTCCATGTGATAGCACTAGTAATTCACCATCTTCATGCTCTTCTAGAGCCTTCTCCAGAAGTGAGAGGAAGTTCTTATCGGCAAGAGCTGACAGCTTGGCTGAATATTTCTCCAAACCCTCAAAATTTTTCACTTCTTCTGACAATGTCCTCACCATACCTTTGAGTCAAATGAAGTAATTGAGTGGGTTTAGAAAACTGTGTAGCTTACACTAACAAATAGCCTCCAGTAATAAAACAAAGCGAGCGGATTATGCTGTAATGACGTACGTAGCACAATTGGAAACGCACATAATAAACAAATTGTGTAATTATTTTGTTGTCTTGTATTTGTAGTCACCAAACAACAAACGAATACTTTACACTGATTGTAATAAATAAATAAATAAATAAATAAATAAATAAATAAATAAATAAATAAATAAATAAATAAATAAATAAATAAATAAATAAATAAATAAATAAATAAATAAATAAATAAATAAATAAATAAATAAATAAATAAATAAATAAATAAATAAATAAATAAATAAATAAATAAATAAATAAATAAATAAATAAATAAATAAATAAATAAATAAATAAATAAATAAATAAATAAATAAATAAATAAATAAATAAATAAATAAATAAATAAATAAATAAATAAATAAATAAATAAATAAATAAATAAATAAATAAATAAATAAATAAATAAATAAATAAATAAATAAATAAATAAATAAATAAATAAATAAATAAATAAATAAATAAATAAATAAATAAATAAATAAATAAATAAATAAATAAATAAATAAATAAATAAATAAATAAATAAATAAATAAATAAATAAATAAATAAATAAATAAATAAATAAATAAATAAATAAATAAATAAATAAATAAATAAATAAATAAATAAATAAATAAATAAATAAATAAATAAATAAATAAATAAATAAATAAATAAATAAATAAATAAATAAATAAATAAATAAATAAATAAATAAATAAATAAATAAATAAATAAATAAATAAATAAATAAATAAATAAATAAATAAATAAATAAATAAATAAATAAATAAATAAATAAATAAATAAATAAATAAATAAATAAATAAATAAATAAATAAATAAATAAATAAATAAATAAATAAATAAATAAATAAATAAATAAATAAATAAATAAATAAATAAATAAATAAATAAATAAATAAATAAATAAATAAGTAAATAAATAAATATATGAATGAATGAATGAGTGAGTGAGTGAGTGAGTGAATGAATGAATGAATGAATGAATGAATGAATGAATGAATGAATGAATGAATGAATGAATGAATGAATGAATGAATGAATGAATGAGTGAGTGAGTGAGTGAGTGAGTGAGTGAGTGAGTGAGTGAGTGAGTGAGTGAGTGAGTGAGTGAGTGAGTGAGTGAGTGAGTGAGTGAGTGAGTAAGTAAGTAAATAAATAAATTGATCAGCCAATCATCTTATTAATACGACGAACCTGAAGCGTTATGCTATAACTGCAGGAGCAAAGTTTACAAAGGTAAATAACAAATAACTAATTTTGTAACTAATGATGACTTTTCATGCAAGTCCTTTACAAGCTCTCAAATACAGCCCATCTCTGTGGTGTGGGGGAGCGTATCTGCCTCACATTCAACTGGGTTTGAATCTCAGTTAGGGTGAGTTGTGCAGTTAAGGCTTTTTCCGGAGTTTTCGCTTATCCAGAGAAGTTGTACTATGAACACCGGGCTCACTTGAGTAACACTTCACTCACTTCAATCATTCATCGTCTGATATGATCTGCCAGGCTAAAGGACGTTAAACATTAAAAGGGGGGAAAAGAAAAAAGAAAAGCTCTCAAAACTTCCGATAAATAGAACTATTTTAACAATATGTCGATTGCTGTTAACATCCGCTAAACCACTGTTTGTTAATCTGTTAATAACACACATGGCTACAGAATTCACTTACTCTTCCCTTTCGAAATGGAGATCATTCGGCTCCTTTTTCCCTCGAACCTACCCTTGTTTCAAATGCACACTGAACTATTCCATGAAAACCAGCATTGCTACGGGAACTGAAACATTATTTCACCATGCATGGGATGTCTCACTAACCTGGTAATTTTTTCTGTAAACTACGTGATATTTCAAGAAATGAATCGCTTTAAATTCAGGATGGATCATCAAAATGTGAAAATTCCTTATACGGACTGATTTGAATACTAACATTCAGATAGGGTAAGTTTAATTTATTTTTATTTATTTTGGAATAAAGCAACCTGTCTGAAGCTCACTCTGACTAGTGTTAGTTTTGAAACTCTTGAAAATCTCATAGTGAAGAATAACAAATCCGTCTTCGATCCCAGGGAGCCGTATGTGGTATTCGTGGTGGACGACGGGGCATCTGGGCGGGTTTTCTTCGGGTTCTCTGGTTTACCCGACCACTTATTCCACCAATTGTTCTATCATCACCTTTCCATTCATCGAGTTCGCCTGAATTTCATATCATCCTCTTCCTCACTCTCATACCTGGTGCTTGACTGACCACCCGCTTCCAGGTCTTCACTGCCCTGTCCATAGGTTCCTCTTCTCCCTGACAGGCGTCTGACCTTAGGCACTGGCTTATAAGTCCTAGGGGGTGTATGCCCTAAATAAGGGGAAGGTAATCAGGTAAAGAAGAAGAAGAAGAAGAAGAAGAAGAAGAAGAAGAAGAAGAAGAAGAAGAAGAAGTATAACCAAGAGGATGCATCCATATTATGGGAACAAAATATAAGGAAGGCATCGAAGAAGAAATTATTATACAAGAGCTTGGTACAGAGAGCTTCCTATTTGGTGCAACAGAAATGGATTCTGTAAGACTTCTTCGACCGACAGGTGAATTTTGTGTACCTACATGATGAACTATCGCAAGAGCTATTGCTGCGCACTAAACATGTGGCTTCAGCGGGATATTGTTGTAACATATCCACCAGCAGCAAAAGCTGAGCTACCGTACAATCCTTCCAAGAGATGCTTGGATTTCTAAATTCAAACTAAAAACACCCATATTTGGTTCCACACACCAGCTGTGCCCAACGTCAGTTGCACCCTGACTGCAGTCGTTGAGGAGCATAAACTGCTACCGCTCTTCAAACCCCAGCCTCATTTTTACCCCCCACCCTGCAAAACCCCCACATTCTGTCATGAAAGTGGTTAAGCCCTAGAAGAGCAGGTGCAGTCCGTTGCATGGAAATTTTACGAAGTTGTTAGTATCTTTTGGTGTGTTATTTATTTAATGTTGGCATAACCTTCTCTCCAGTCATGCTTCACACTAGTCCTAGCTATGCCGATCTCTTATTTGTTTGTATTAAAGTCCAATAACACAAGCAATGACCAATGAACAAGGGGCGTGCCTGAGGTGCGTAATGCAAGGGGAGTGGTAAGGAGGAATTTAACCCGAGTGGAACGATTGTCATCTTCTCCTGGCTGTGTCCGTCGCTTATTCATTTGGTGTCATAACTCTGGGATTCGGTTTCGGGAACCAGGGAGAAGGGCAAGGTGTGGGTCGCACGAAATAGCTTTCTTGAATATATTGTCCTCTATACTATGCATGCCATTTGTATGCTCGGTATATTTCGTGTAGATAGAGCTTAGGTTACAGGTTTAAATTATTTTTTAATGAAATGACATGATTCGAAATACGAGTAAATATGCTAAATGTGGAGTTTAAGTTAATACACATACATTCATTCCTCATTCCCATCCCAAGAAAACTACACAAACCTGAGAAGGTTCATTATTCGAAAAGCATTGACAATCTGGCGTTTGCTCCTATCCTCATAACCGCTGATAGAATAATCAAAGTCCGATGAGACATATTCTGGGTTACATGTTTCAATGTATCTTAAACTGTGTGGGCTTCTGGTTCACCTCCGCCATCGCGAAACAAAGGGCAGGCGCAGGCCTTCCTATCGCTGACAGGGGTTTGAACTGGTGGGGTGGTGCTATTCACTGCCAAACTAAACAGCTGTTCCTCATATCGGAAAGTTTCCGTGCACCGGACTGTACACGCATGACACACCTCGGGATGCTCTCAGCCTGCCAGCAGATCGATGATGTAACATTTACCATTACAAGCTTATAAAGGTGTCTGCAGATGGGCGATTAGCTTTTATTTTTTCTACTATGTGTGGTAAGTAGGGGAAGAATTGTATTCGACCCAAAATTCAATGTCGAAATTTCACCGGAAATAAGTTTTGAGGCCCCCTGAATCAAAAAACGAAATTTTTAGAAAAAGTTTGTGTGTGTGTGTCTGTGTGTGTGTGTGTGTGTGTGTGTGTGTGTGTGTGTGTGTGTGTGTGTGTGTGTGTGTGTGTGTGTGTGTGTGTGCGTGCGCGTGTGAACAGCTTAATTCAAAAACGAAAAGTCGGTTAAAAAGCAAAGTTGGAACCTAAGTTTAATATCTTTCAAGGATGCAACACAAAGATTTTGAAGAAAATTCCTCTACTCTAAACTACCATTTACATGATTTTTTTTTTGGGGGGGGGGGAGGGGGCGAAATTTCGATTTTTTCCAAAAAATACCTCGAACGCTTTTGATTAAAATGCTGTAGCCCATGTAGTTCTGCTTACTCTTGATGACTGTTGCATAACTGGTAGATCGTAAGATATGGACCAAATCTTACTGTACAAAAAATGTAGATCTCGTTAAATCACACAATTTATGCCCAAACATATTTTTTTCCGGAGTGAACCATTTCGGAGATATTCCCTTTTACTTGTGTGAGGTTTGCAATACTTGCACTTTTCTCAAATAGAGGGTCCATTCACTCTTTTAGCTCTTGGCTGTCCAAGAGAACGGAATTTCAAAGCCTTCATATAGCAACCAGCTTTAAAAGGATATGGGCTAAAGCTTACTGTATTCCCATATTTGCCTTGCACCTACGTGGAAATAAGCAATAATACCTATAACTTCTGCGAATGTTTATCTCGACTAACATGAAGATGATAGTGGAATAAGAATTTGCAGGAATAGGTAGTGCAAGAGTAGATAAAGTCATGCCAGATTTTTTTGACATCTTCTGTGTTTCTTTGCACGAGTTCTCTTGCCAGTTTAAAGTTGGACACCTATTTCTCCACCAATGTAGATATACCTTATGACGGCATTCAAAGCATATCCAGTGCAGTGAAATGAATGTGCAACACAACTGATGAATAGTGTCTAATGGCACAAGGTACTCAGGCTTACTGTTGTATCTGTTTAAGAAATGTTCTCTAAAAGTCCTTTGTTTCTGCTCTATAAAAGAGATAAGAGAAAAGGTACTGTGGAATTAACTGCGTTCTACAATGCAGTGATTAGAAGAAGTGATAGGAAGGTTATTTATCGCAATTAATTGGAGGAATGAAATTGCAGAATGTTTATACAAATTATTTCGAAAAAGTTTTGTTTCTTTTCGTATTTCCTTGCCATCATATTTCGAAGCTGAATACCATTCAAGCGATATGTCCACATAACGAAAAGCTGCTAGTCCATTTTTCTGTGACGTTACTTTACATTTTTGTTTAACTACACTATCCACAGACTTACCAGTGCAGAAGTTACCCATATGCTTTTTGTTCTGCGGTTCTCCAAAGATACTCTTATGAAACAACGAGAGATCTATGCATTTGTTTTCCATAAGGTAAACACTGGCAGCATGGTAATGTGCCAATGTACGGAGAACGAGAGAACAGTGATTTAGGTCCAGGCCAAGGCGCCGATCAGCCATCTGAAAACCTCCGGGTAGCAGGTCCTCCATCATCAGCACTCCGCTTGTACCGTAAACAAATTGGGCTCCGAAAGGTTCCAGATCTGCGAAAAGTAATTATTTTGGGAATCACAAGCAATAGAATTTGTTAACAGCATTTCACTGCTTCACAATTGTTAAACACTATAAACTCTGGCTTCCTGCAGTCAACCTGCAACGTAGAAGTGCGTAATAATTATGTAAAAAGCGCATTATGAAAGTATTTAACACATGAGCAATAATTGCATTAATTTTCACGAGCAACATAATTCAAATTATACAGACGCATAAACCTTTTATACAATTAGAGCAGTAAAAATAAAATAAGTTTACAAATAATAATTTAACCTTTGGATGGGCTTGGTAGATAAGGGTTGCAGTGCGGTGTGGAATCACTATTTACACGACACTTATTTAACGGTGGAGTGGATATAACGTGGCAGTTAAACGCTTGTATCGTGGCACTCGGGGAAGTTTAAAGTCTTAAAATGGTTCGTTACTCTAGTTAAATGAGTAACTAGTGTTTTTAGTTCAAAGCGACTCCTCCTCCTCCTCCTCCTCCTCCTCCTCCTCTTCTTCTTCTTCTTCTTCTTCTTCTTCTTCTTCTTCTTCTTCTTCTTCTTCTTCTTCTTCTTCCTCTTCTTCTTCTTCTTTTTTACTCGTCAGCTATGAGGGGGTTCACAAAATTATTCTTTATTGATTGTAATTGTTGCAATTTCCCGAAGTTAAATGTTTTAATGCACTTGGGTTTGTGAATTTACATAATATTTCCAGTTTCAAAAATTTTGCTATTAACAAGCATTATCTTTTAAAACCAAAATCTCAAAAATGAGTTACTTAATTCTATATTTTAAGGTGTTCATAGTTTATTTAATTTATAAACTGCGTTATTTTAATTTACAAATATACTTTCACTTATATTTTCTGATATTGTTGACGAGCTAAATTGCAGTACTGTTCTTCGCGGAAGATCAAAGTTCAGGTATTTCTTCGATTGGTGATAGTATCTCTACATTTTGTCGCGAAGCTATTTATTGCCTATACTTATCACTAAGGTTAGGATTTTCATGTAATATCAACATGTAGAATAAAGTACATACGTATGTAATAATATATTAGGTGAAATATGTACTATTACATAACAAGTTCTGAAATTTAATTTTTATATACTCGTAAATGATGTATAAAGCATTATATTATTTGAAGATTCCTCATTTTATTGATCATATTCGTACAAAACGAAGTGTGGTGGAATAAGTAATTAACTTAGTATGACCACATTATAGCAAACTTAAGTTAATTCCATCATTATTAAGATTCACAGTTATTTTAATTTTCATAGTCACTATTTAAACTATCTTTCTACTCAATATTACTTTGCAGATTCCAGTGTACTTACTTCATTCTGAATTGCAATGAACTGCCATATACATCTCTAAGTTTTCCATTGTCATGGAATAGCGCCGGTCAGAGAGGATGTTTTGTATACCGAAAATGACCTCTCCACGTCACAAGAAGTTGGTGCAAATTTAAGTAGATTACATTTTGCAGGAGAGATATCGCCTGGAGTCTTCTCTTCACCGCAGAGG
>CM060962.1:180944637-181002137 GCA_030765045.1 Tenodera sinensis | reverse complement strand
GAAATGTGATACTGACATCCCGATAATTGTCTGTAAAATCCAAATCTTGCTTCCAGGGCATATGTTTGGAATTTTCCAGACAAGAGACAAGTCATCTTGAGTTCAGCTAGGCAATAGTCAGTTAATTCCAACAATCCATATGTGGTTAATTTAAGAGTAGAATGAGTCTCTTTTGTTAGTGTACCACAGGTTAAGTTCATATTTTCCCAGTAATCAAGCAATTTGAGGAATTGTTTCAAGAAATTTCTTCGCTCATCAGTTGGGCTGTTTTTAGAGGTCTCTGCATCTCCTCTTTCAATTGCACACCTACAATCTGCAATACTCCACCATTTATTAATGATGTCTATAAATTTTGTTGTTCCTTCATAGTCCTTGAGACCAAGTTCCAAAAGACTGTTTGCAATAATATGATCTCCAAACACTTGTACCACCAGCTTCACATTTTGCCTCTCAAAAGTCAATAGCCATAAAGCTTTAAAACTCAAACCATAGCCAAATTTTAATATTTTATGACTCTCAGACTCAAACAGACCTCTCAGAGCAGAAAATGAAGCATAGATTGTGTTGCTAAGATTATCAAAATCTGGATAAATAAATGTGCTACCATTCTTTAAATTTATCAAGTTGCTCCTGATACACTTAAATATATGAACTGTATCAATTAAAAAAAATAATGGCCTAACTAGCTCAGCAGGGTGAGCATATACAATGCTCAACCGAGGGGGATCTGCAAAATGAGATACAGCTTTCTTGTTAATTGAATTGTTGTCAGTAATGATACAAATTACCTTTAGGTGTAAACTTTCCAAGAAAATCACATTTCTTACAAAATGATACAATTTTTCCCCTGACATTTTGTTTACTGGTACAATTTTAACCACATCCTTAAATGGGGAGATGACACCCTGAATCATGAACACATGCACTGTTGCAAGTATGGTAGTATCTATCATATGCCATGCCAACAACATTACCTCCTTTATAATCCATGAACGGCTTTAGGTGTATTTCATCCAACATTAGAGTTATAATGCGTTCATGATTCTGAAAGCTTTGTACTTTTTCCTTTATGTAAGATACAAAATCTTCTCTTCTAGAATCAACATTTGCTGTTCCACAAATCCTTTTAATAGTGTTTGGGTGAGGTAGAATAACAGCGCCAGAGCTTCTTAAGAATTTATAAGCATGAGGAGATATGTACAATAATAGTGAAGCTAATACCAATACTTGTGGATCAAATCTGTGTCTTTTAGTTGGAGTTACACATAACTGAAACTGAGATTTTAGGAATTCAACAGTTTTCCCCTTCTTATCTCCACAATTCAAGTTGTCTATAAGTTCTGTGATTACATCAACACAGTGCTGCTGGTCAGCTGCTTTTGACAGAAAACTTTCACAAAATTTCATAACATTTTCTACTTCATGAATAGAAAATACAGCTTTTGGTGCCTTTCTGGCATTGATTTCATGACCTCTTACAAAAGAACTAACACTCAAATTTCTATTAATCACTATATACAAGATATCATGTGGAATTTTTTCACAATCTATGTACATTAAAATAACGCAATATTCTTTAGCAATAACTGACCATTTTTCACCAATGCTTATATTACTTAGATGATCTACTAACCCTTCAAATGTTTTAAAGGAAAATTTATTGGTAAATTCACTCAGTGTCTGTAAAATATTGTCAATAGCTGCCTATAAACTTCTTGCTTCTTCTGTTTCTTCCTTTTCTGATGGAGATGCTCGATGGAATGTGGAAGTTTTGCTCAAGTATGCTGGGCAGTTTGGAAGCTTGCATGATAATGCATTTTTAACTAACTGGGACTTGCTGAGTGGTGCAGTCAGAGTCTTTCCAGTTTTGGAATCTACAGCTTTTGATTCCCACAGAATATCTGTTTCCATAAAATGCAAATGACAGACCTGTACAACACCAATAAATTGCATTGCCACTCAAGTATCTATGTATATTAATTACTACAAGCATTATATTTGTAATCAGCTGTATTGTGCTGAAAACATTGTTCTAAGCGATCATTAGGTAAAATTAATGTAGAAGCAGACTGAGGGAGTCACATTCAGAATGCAGTAAAACAAATGCTCAACAATGGTAATATGCACCTGATTTAATATAACTGTAAATAGTTTCTAAATGGGAGGGATAAGCTAACCTAAGGGTTATGTAAGAATGGATTTTTTTTTTTGGCAATTATTTAATTCATTTAATGTGAATGAGACGAACAAAGAAAAAAACACAATGAATGCTTAGGCCAAGGCCAAGCAATGCATCTATACAATGAAATGAAAGATTTTGACTTGTGTTCAAACTAAAACCCAGTATTCTATTGTTCATCAATTTTAGTACATAACATTATTTTTAAGAAATAAGTATGTTTTCATTAAAAAGGAATAAGTATTTATTGAACAAACATGTCATGTTTTTTGAAGAAGTGAAAACAAGTATGTAAACTCTTTTACTTGACTGCAGTGGAAAATAAAGCAGTTTAAACTCTACTTAGTGATGAATTTAGCACAAGAAAGCAAATCAATGTTCTTTTAATGAGTTTGAGATTGGAGGTGGATAATTTTTATCCACCAGCTTGGGAAAAACTGATACCAACCAAAGAATTTTTTTCTCCACTTTCTCTGGATAGTTTACAGTTCCTAATTTGCTGCATATAAGTTAATCTTACATATTAAAAGCAAAGTGTTTAAATGAAACAGGTAAGATGCTGACCATCAGTTCTAATGTTTGGCAACTATTAACAAGCTATAAATTTCTTCTTGTGCACAATTCACTACAAGAGCTCCACTGGTTCAAAATATTTATTAAGGCAATGCACATGTGAAAATTGACCCACAATATGGAAATGTCACTTTTGTGGTTTTTCTTTTTTTATTTCTTGTTTTAGAAAGCTCAATGTATAAACATATTCCATTTTAATTTTGCTCGTTATTATGTCAATGCGTCATGTGATTGTGTGTGTCTGTGTGCAGGGGGGGATGACTATTTAATGCAATTGTGTACCTAACTCACTAAATGTGTTAATGTTTATCCCGCGAGGCTGAAATTTGTGCATTATACCACATCAAGTTTGGTATACCTGTGATCCTTGGTTTGAAAGAAAAAAAACTTTTACATGAAAATTTGTTGGTAATATTTTCTCAATTATAAACATTTGAATAAAACTGAAATTTTGTATTACCAGCAACAATATGACAATGGTCACATCAATGTAATTTGCTGATCTTTAAATGTTAAATAAATCAATTTCAATGTGCAAGTCTAAATTTTAAAATTCTTATAAGTTCCTAATTTATAATTTATTTACTGTTTATACTGACAAAACATGAATAAAAGGACTTCTGGGCAAAAAAGAAAAGTGTTTTGAGAGACATTCAGAATATACAGTGTTATGGCAGAAGGGTGCTAAAACCACTAGCAGCAGACTAGAACTGGTAAAGCTTTCAGCAGAACAGAAGAAGAGGGCGGCAGAGGGTCCAATGTATTCAGCAGGGCAGTTTCGTGCTAAGCCAATTTTAAAAATTTTAAAAAAACAAACTGACTAAGCGACTTAAAGCTTATTTTCTCAAAAACTATTTTTACAGCATTTTCAGTGTGCAAACTGTTCCACACCATGAGGTTTTCAAAGAATTCTTTAAAACTTTTATAGTGAAAAAATACATAATAAATAAACCCACAAGGCACTAATCTATAGTTATTTTCAGCAAGAACTGTAAAAAGAATACAGACTGGAAACTTTTAAGAATATTAAGAACTCTGGCAAAATAGGATGTGATTATTGCCACTATTTGCATTAAATCTTTATTAGATGTAGCACTTGTATGTACCTCCCAACTGCTTGAAGGTAGGTATGTATGTATCAATATGCAATGTAGCATAACACTTTAAAAAAAGAAATGAGTAATTCTTAAGGAATTGCTCCCCATATAACATGTAAAGTTTTAATCTCATATCAAGTAACAGGTAAATTATTTTTCAAGGATAGGCAGGTATATATATATATATTCTGCAAATTTCTGTTTCTTTATGCAGTCCCTCTTACATTATGCATGACATTAAAAACCATGGTGACATAGTCACAATGGATGTATGGTTTAGTTGTAGGTATGTGGTTGTTGTGAGTTATTCATACTGTTTAGTACGCTTTAAGTTCCTAAGCACACAGTTTTCTAAGAATGCTGCTTCTTTGTACTCCATTTGCTGACTGTAGCATAACCAACCTAACCATAGAATGTAATGCCATAATCTTTCATGCAAATAAATGTGAATGTTTTACATTTTCTACTGTAATCAGTACTGAAGTAACGGTTTAGACTCATTTTCTGCCACTGCAAAATAACCAGTTTATATTAACTATTGCTGGTGGATTCATAGCTTCACTAAAGGTACCAATTCCCAAAAAAATTAACATAGAATATTCTTACTATATTCCACATATGTATGTTCAGGAACCAGTAAGAGTATAGCTAACAGCAGAAAAGTGCATAGATCCAGTCTTTTTCATGATTAAAGTCAGCTATCCTGAGTAAACACAGACTTACCTAACCTACATTGCATGCATTTTCTGCTGCCAGAAGTTAATAATAATGTTCATATGATTATTTTATTTATTGCAAAATTATACTCCGGACATGTTTTATACCGTTAAATGTCTTGTCTGCTGATTTCGCATCAGTAAATTTTAATGCTTAAGTTTTTCACTCGTTATAAGCATTTATGAAAACCAGTTCTATTTGTCTAGTCCGGCAAAATCATCAATGCGTAAGGGAGGCATAATGTTATTTTGAGTACAGCACTACATAAACAAACACAAGATCGTTTGTGATCGTTTCAAACGCATTGTAAGACCGAAAGCATTGCGTTACATAACCTTATCTTATACAGCAGTTCTAACTGATTTCTGTAAAGATTATTTACAAATATTGAGTATGCTAAAATGTAATACTAATATTAATACTTACCACTGTATTCCTAGTGGGCTCAAAGTGGTCTCTCTTGATTGCTCTTAACCATTTCGTTCTCAGAGCTTCACTTTTTGGGAACTTAAAGACATGCACCTTGTTGCTATTATCGTAATTCCCTCTACAATTAGGGACACAGGCATTTCAGAACCATTATGGGATTCTATAAACAACAGTTCACATGTACTTTTATTTGCTTTTCACACACTCTTAACGCAACTAAACAAAAAGCGAGATGCACTACAAATTACCACAATGGCTCCTGTTCTGTGGATAATCGCCGCTTGCCTATGACGTCACACAGGGAGGAAAGGTTAGCTGTAAGGCCTTGTTATTTAGGAGGCATTGGTTGCCAACCTCATGATTATTTTTTCCGTCGACCAACACCCAAAAATCAGTCAAATTCCGTACTACTTTCTTTCAAAAATAAAAATTAAATTAAAACTTCTATTAAACATGACACCTGATACTTTGAGTTCATTTTCGCTCGGACAAACATTTAAAAATCAGCCAAACTCCGTAAAACAGAAAAAAAATATATATAAATAAATAAAAAAGAAAATATAACTACTTCATATCTTATGGTAACAATAACAAATGCATTTAAATATATTTATTCATTAGTGTTGATTAAAATAACAACTCATCCACATCGTCATCAGTTTGAAGTGCTGGATTGTTCTACTCCTAGGTACGCAGTCACCGTTCCAATTTTCATCAAAACATTTTCTGGTAGGACATAAATACGACAGCACTTTCTCACATGCTTAAGTTCGGCCATTGGTTTTCAGTCTATTCCTGAGGGAAATGTTTACCTTATTTAACACACTAAATACTCTTTCGACCTCAGAATTTGACCAATGTAAGACCAAAAGCATCATTGCATTGGCAATATTTGCACCGCACACTACTATAGTATCCCGGGCAGCTCCAACTACCATTCCTTCAAACGCACATTACTGAACCATTATTTTGTAAAATGTCGTACAGACCGCTTAGCCTTCTTTTCTAACATTTTAATAAGGGAATTAATAAAAGAAGAAAAAGCACCCTGAAGTAACTGTAAGATACAACGAGGCACCAGAACACTGGGACACCGAACTAAAACTGCATGCAAAATTCACACTGATTCATAAAGTGAAACATCCTACTTCGTCACGTTCATTGCGTGACATCGTTATATACAGTATAATATTTATGTACAGTGCCATATTTACTACCGTGATCCGCGTTACCGACGGAGGGTTCTAGCAACCTAAAATTATTTGTAAACCATGTGAGAAGTCTGGGACGTCCAAGGAGATGATGAGAAAATTCTTCGTTGGGACTGTGACATGCTATGAGGCCTGATGCCTAGAAGGAGAATGTTGATGAGGATTAAGAAGGAACGACAACGGATACTTATAAGGACGAAATTGGAAACAACAGCGATACAAAAAAAAAAAAAGTGTACTATGAACCACAGTCCTTCAGCATTCCAGGCCAATGCTCTTACCCCTATAGTTATTATGGCCATCCTGTATATTGAGTCAAGAATCATTCTGTAATTCGAGAAGGTGTATAAGGTTGAAAAAGTAGAAACAGACTGAAAAATTCAATATCATAGCCCGGATATTCACTTTACCGTGCAGCTGCTCTAACCAACTGAGCTACCATAGCAGTATGCGAGCACACACAAATTCCCCAACTTACTGATTTTCCCGATAAATCACAAGAAGTTCTTAAATTCATTTTGAGAAAACATACCCCGTTGGCTACTCTAATCTCGTAACTATTTTAAGTCCTGGCTTTATAGATTTCATTATTAGGTCTGCCAGTGTTCATAAATCATTCTTTAACACAGCTGTGTGTAAGCTTAACTCTTCATGGGTCAAGAGGGGTTATTTTGTTCCCACAGTGTGTTAAATGAAGAGTTAATCTGTAAATCGAACGTTTTCAGATTCATATTCCACGATTATGTCAGGAAAACCTTAAACTCTATAAAAGAATAGAACGTTTAATCTAATTGCACTTTATTTAGTGTCTGTGTAAACATTAATGAACGAGAGATTACGTCATCGAGGCGTGACACAAAGAGTCACACACGCGCTCCCGTGAGTTCTCATATTGCATCACGTCGTAGCTCTTATACTGCATGAAGAATTCGATGTTTCATTATTGATGCCAACAGAAAATATTTTGTGTCCCAGTAAAAGCTCGTCTATTGAGTGTCTGTTCTACGGGTAGAAAATAATGAAATGTGGCAATGAATGAGAGAAAGTCAGTATAGAGGGTAGAGAACAACAAAGTAATGAGTTTGAAGAAGAAAATGTAAATGTAAATGAAGACTTATTTGGAGGGATAAACAACTATGTAGAAGAGGTTGAATTAGGACTGAAAAGTTCAATGCCATAGCCGGGATTTGAACCACGGATTACCGCTTCACGCTCGGCTGCTCTAACCACTAAGCTACCATGGCCAACTTGCCAGTATGACATTGAATTCCCCAACCGATTCGTACTTTTTCCCGGTAGACCACAAGGGAATCTCACATCAAAGATAAATACCCCAAGGGCGACTTTCAATTGTAAGTACTTTATGTCCTGGGTTTAAGTAACCTTTAGATGATAATTGCTATTGTGTGTTTAAGACACCAACAGTGAGTTTGTTGGCATACAAAATAACTATGTATAGTAGAATTTGATGGAAGTTCAATTACATTAATGATAGTGACACAGTAGACACAATATTGGTGGTGCCCACAACTTTGATACCAATGAAGTTAAATGTGCGCCCTCCCCCTTTGGTCCAACACGTAACCAAAAAAATCTTGGTCCAGGGAAGGTTATATCGAGCCAGAATCAGATGGAGAAGTTCAATGTGTAGCCGTGATTTGAACCCTGATCTTCGGGTAAGGTTGTCTGAACAAGGAAAACAACTTTTCCAAATACGCAATCCGGAACGCTAGAATTATTTTTTGACCCCAGCTTCTAATTTAACTACCAACATTTTAGGATAAACTTTAAGACTAAAGTTATTCCTTTCATATTGTCTATGTGTAAGAGCAGACTTGAATAACCATGAATCTTCAGCTTACACGGTCTCTTCCTGTTCTTTGTTATTATTTTCATCCTTAGTCCTCAAACCTACTACTTGAAGGGGATTAAATAATCTTATGAATGACATTTAAAACGCTCCTGCATTCCATTTTAGAAAACTAGGCTTCTGGTGTAGCAATACATGTATGTTATTGTCCTAGGAATTATGAGCTTCTCTATTTTGTCCTCATCTACCGCTTACCATAGCAGGTAGAGGAAGTAAGGTATTTTTCAAAACAGTTATATAGGCATTTCACCGAAGTACACGTTTTAAGGTTTTTCATTAAAGCCCCCACAAAAAATCAGGCAAAAAAGAAAGAAGGAAAAGAAAAATAGCAGAATTGATTTTCAGCAAGGCAAGCAAAGATTTTAAACCAATTCCGTGCCACCTCAAACTACCCTCCAGATGAAAAAAATTACCAATAAATACATATCCTTAATAACTCATAAAGTTTAATTCTACGAGTTTTGTATAATGTTGTATAACTGATAAATCATAATAGAGGGAAACTTATTCCAGGAAAAAAGGTAGAGCTCATCAAAATAGGTACACAATTTGTGACACATACTACTACTTTTCGTAGTGTTAGCTATTTTCGAAATATTTCAAACTATATGTTTCAAATATAAGGGTGTCATTGGTAAAAGATGCTTGAAAGTTTCTTACTCCTCTTATTTGTATTTCTTCGCGCGAAGTGGTTGCAATGGTATTTAATTTATTCTTCGGTGCTTCCAATAAACTTTTGAACGTTTTCATACGTTATATGTAACTAAGTAATGTCTGACCACCAGAAGGAGCCGAGCTGGATGAATCTGCTACGTGAATATCTTATACCGCGCCCATTGACGTTTATGCGCGCTAGTGTGATATACAACAATGTGTTGTTAGATAAATGCGTAACTCCTATCACAGCAGTTACATACAAGTATTAGATGTGGCAGCATGGCTGATTCACACACACACACTTTTCGTAGTAAACAAATCGACTACGTGAGCACATTAGCAGTTCAAGAACCCCTCTCATACCTCAGAACCGCTCGCCTTTTTCTTTTGGCCAGGCTACGTATTGCTTAACTTGAAATCATTTCTAGGGAAACATTTAGGGAGAATAAGCTGATATGGATAGAAGAATATTTTTAATGAATGCTATAGTATAAAATCTGAATCGTTGCATTCACATGACCTTCTCTGCTCACTATTCTACAAATTATTCTTACAAAAGCTGTTTCTTCCAATTAGTTCTTGTTAATTGGAATAAACTTTCGTTAAACATTTCGTTGTAGGCATTGTATTTATCAGAAGGTTACAGTAGGTTAATGTGATAGTCACGGATCGCGATGTAATGATTTTGAAATTCCACACTCCTTGCATGATCACGAGATAGAGGAATAACGATTTGCAACTGAAACAAGTATAAGCATTTGAAAACACACACAAAAATAGAAAATTTTGGAAATGGTTAACGCCACAAAAAGCTTCGACATACATGTTGTGCCTTGATGAGATCTACATTTTTTTATGCAGAAAGATTCTGTTTATCTCCTACGCTTAACACACACACACACACACACACACACACACACACACACACACACACACACACACACACACACACACACACACACACACACACACACACACACACACACACACTATCATTTATCATTTAGAAAGAAAAGTATTCCCCAAAAATACAAGATATAAACTTTATTGTTCATGCAAATATCTTAAAGCGTAGGTGTGGTGCTTTAATCAAAGTCCTTAGAGCCATTTTTGAGAAAATAAAAAATAACGAAGATTTCCTTATGTAAAGCATAGTTTGGAGAAACTATTTCTGCATGTGGTATCCTTGAAGTACGCTGAACTATTAAGTTTGGTAAGTAACCCACTCTTCATTTTTCAGTTATGGAGTTCAGAGACAGACACACACGAAGGACACTGGTGGCCGAGGTTACTAAAGCACGGATTCGCAATGGCGAGGTCTGCGGTTCAAAACTGGTCTGGATAGTCCTTCCTGACTGAAGCTTTCCATAGGTTTTTCTCATTCCCATTTTAGAAAAAGTGTCTGATGTTGCAACAGGATTTGGCAATGGTCAAAACTAGAATAAATGTTCCTATAAACATACATCCGGAAACAAATGGGTGTTGAGATATTAGCCATTTTATTTGTGTTGGGTACCTACACCAGATAACAAGCGCATTCTAGGGAATACTTTACTGTCACAAACGTTTTACAGAACAAGTGCTGGACAAATATCCATAAATACCAAACAAGAGTTCTGATGGTTTCTGTCATTCTGTCCCCCTGTCCTCTGGTAATTCTGCATGTTATGTCCACATTACTACAGGAGATGCTCCATGTGGTTACCATGCATTCTTACATATGCTTCAACTCCTCTTCTCAAAGAATCCAGAATTCTTTCGGTCATATCCGTCTGCTCTCAGATTTGGGCACATGTATGGATCACACGCTCTTGTAACGTATGCACATTGTCGATGGGTTTGGCATACACCAATGTATTTAATTGTCTCCATAGCCAAAAATTCAATGGTTTGAGGTCCGGCAAATGGGCAGGCCATGCTACTGGACCTTTTTGACCAATCCATCCCTTGGAGGAAGTCCATTGTCTGGTGTAAATACTTAACTCAAGTAAAATTATGCATATCTCAACAGGTATTTGTTTTCGGATATATGTTTATAGGAATATTTATCCGAGGTTTGCTCAATCCCAACTCCTGTTGCAATATCAGACTTTTTTATATACCATGTATAATTAAGTAGCACAGAAAGTAATAAGGTGTTTGTCTGCGAATGTGTAATGAACGTGTGAATAGAGAGTTATGCGACTGTGCTAAATACGTTTTTTCCTTAATGTTTAGCAGCTAAGGTTTGTAGGCACAGTGGTTGAAATGGTACAAATGAATATTCTCAGGGAATAGTGCTATTCGACGTTTCTCCTTTCATTAAAAACCCCAAATAATGTTCTTCATCCTACTCACTCGAACCGAGATATGATTCGGACCTTCTATTTTGGAAAGCAGATACCTTACACCCACAGAATGGAGGTAGACCGGTTTTCTAAGTGACACATTTTTCTTACCTTGATTATAATTGAAGCTGAAACTCTGAAAGCAATTATATCTGTTTCTGTAAGCACAGCTTAAACCACTGTCAGAATACGGTGCAGAGAGGCATTGCATTTATGGGAACGAACTCACAAGATAAAGTGCGTGTGACGTAATTTCTTGTAACGTCAAAACGTATCTCAGTTATCATGTATTGTGCTGAGAGCATTATCAAATCAAACACTTGTATGATTATTACTAAATATGTTGTAAGCGATTTTGATCTTGCGCATCTTGAAACAACCGCGGACAAGAAAAGTTCTTTGTTTTGTTTTCAGAAATGCTGTACTAATAGTTCAAAAATCTGATGTGTTGCACTCACATGACTTTCTCAACTCTTGTAGTAACTTATCTCACAAACTCTTACTCCCCTATCTTCATGGTAGTCGAGATAAACATTTGCAGAAATTATATTATTGCTTATTCCCTTGCAGATGCCAGGGGAATATGGGCTTTGAGCGATAGTCAAATCTTGTAAAGCTGGTCGCTATATGAAGGCTTTGAAATTCCGTTCCTTTTGCACGGCCAAGAGATAAAAAAGCGAATAACGTCCTTGCATTTGAGTAAAGTACAAGTATTTCAAAACTCACACAGATAACAAGGAATATCTCTGAAAGGGTTCAGTCCACAAAAGAATAAAAAAAAAAAAAAAAAAAAAAAAGTGTATTTGGACATAGCTTGCATGTTTTAACGAGACCTACATTTGCTGTATAATAAGTAGGGCTAGGAAGTTCATGAACTAAAAACACTGAAATATGCATGCATATATGCTCTTAAAAACTTGAAAATATGCCAAGAAATATGCACTATTAATTAAAACGATTGATGTCCCTTTGCAGTAGACAAGACGAGTTAGTATAAATAATAAAGTTACCGCATTCCTTAGACGTTGAAGCAGAAGTGGTCTGGCTGCTAGTATTAACTGCTGAATTGCAGTTCACAACAAACACTTTGCAAAAATGTTCAACTGTAAAACATCGTATGTTGTCTCGCAAAACACTTTTGTAACGTGAAAAACTTCTCTCCACGTCATAAGATGTTATCGGCCATATTTAAATGATGTTAACTGCTTTACAGAGAGAGAGAGAGAGAGAGAGAGAGAGAGAGAGAGAGAGTCGAGTCTCTTGGTGTGACAGATGGTTTTCTTTCGAGGATGTCTCGAATATCGTACATCTGGTTATAACCAGAATTTTTTGAAATTATATAATTCACTTTTTGTCCGGTGCTACCAGGAACCGAACTTAGATCACATATTGTTTTTTCAGAGACAGTAAGTGATTCATGCAAAGGAGATCCTACAGCTTCCAATGCCGTTATGGCTGTTGGTAAGAAAGAAAAATGCGCAGATATGAAACTAAGATCCTCTTTTAACCCAGTGTCTGACAAAGTATTTTGCACAGTTTCCATTGATGAAGCATTTTTCGAGTCCAATGAATTAACAACCTCTTCGACTATTTCTATGTGCTCAGTATAATATAAAACTGCATCGACCCATGTTCCCCATCGAGTTAACACTGGTGCAGGAGGAAGTCGGATATTAGGTGCTGTTGATATAAACAACTTAACACTTTTAGGAGATTTAACAAAAATTTTCTTGGTACTGGACACAAATCTATCTACCAGCCGGAAAGAATCACGTATTGTCTCAGAAATGCGATGAAGAGCGTGTGCCAAACAAGTTATATAAATTAAGTTGGGAAAAATAGTTTGGAGTTTATCCTGATTTTACCATATAAGGACCTGCATCAGTAACAAATAAAAGTAACCGGTCGTATTTGATTCCACACGGCCATAGTAATTTCAAAGTGTCCATCATAAACGGTCACAGTTACATTGTTAGAGGCCGACAATTCGCACACATTAAGAAGATAAGGTGTAGTCTTTTGTTCATTATTTAAAGTACCCACGATTATATTAACAATAGAACGGCACTCAGAATCAGGGAGTTCATCAACAGACAACCACACAAACTGATCCAGTAATTCAGTTTGTATATTTGACAATACGTTATTATAACAATGTCCTACATAAGTCTTACGCAGTGTACTTTCTTCAGGCACATGTTGTCGAGTGTCCTTGGCCAGAAAGTTTTTAAATGTTGGATTATTAATTTTGAACGAGGGAATATCAGAAGCTAAAAATGCTTGACAGAAGCCATATAATTCAGTAACCCTACTTCCTAAACACTCTACTAGCTGTTTTTGAACACGTTCTTTGTTTGCGAGTTTTCTGATTAAATTCTCCTTCTGTTTTGCTGTGTTTATGTGCCAACCCATCTGAAATCTTTTCTCACTCCCTACATTTTTCTCACACGCTCCACAAACCAGTGCCCTATTATCTGTAGATATTAAATCACCCGAAAACTCGTTCTGTAAATTAATTAATGTAGCACTCGGAGTTGGTTTTATTTTCCGCATTTGAAGAACTTTTTAACATTTTATACGTCTAATTTAATTTGGTGGGAACCAGTTCACAACACTGTTACGTTTGAAGACTACGATACAAATGCTGGAGGGCGGGCAAGCGTTCTATAATCGTGCTGCTCAAAACGTTGACCTGCACTTTATATTTGTTAATATAAACCTCTCAGATAACGCACTGATTATGCTCTACTCACATAGATATAATGAAAGGGTGGAAACAGGGGATTCACTGCATGACAACATGACTCAGCATTAGTTCTCGCCACCTCGCAAGTTGCATCATCATGTGCAATACTTACCAGTGTAAAAATATATTATACAGATGGAAAAAATAATAAAAAACCATAAAAATAATTAAAATATGCAATATAGGGGCTAGAATATTGAAATCTTTGTGAGTTGTGTCATCATGTGCAATATTACTAATATGAAAAATATTATCCAGATGGAAAACAATAATAAAAAACCATAGAAATCATTAAAATATGCAATATAGTAGCTATAATATTGAAATAATATGCATTTATCAAAAATCAAGAAAATATGCGGTTATATGCATTATAAAATCATGTCCGAATAACTGAAAATTCCATAATTCGTGCACATAATGTAAAAGCATACGTTTTAACCCCTATGAAAAAACATGCAAATGCATGAACTTCCTAGCCCTAATAATAAGATTTGCTCTATCTCTCGACGGTTTACCAGTTATGAGACAGTCTTCAAGAGTAAACAGGACTACATTTCATCTGCTATAAAAATATCTTAGACATATGACATTTTAATCAAAATCGTTAGAACCATTTTTGAGAACATAAAAATTTTCGAAAACTTTTCCATGTAAAGGGTAGTTTAGGGTGGGGGAATTTTCTTCAAAATCTTCGTATCGCATCCTTGAAAATTGTTAAAATTAAATACCACCTTTGGTTTTTGACCGACATTTCGCTTTTGAGTTAAGCTGTTCAGAGACAGGCACAAAAACACACACACGCACGCGAACTTTTTTCTAAAAAATGTTTTTTTATTCAGGGGTTTCAAAACATATATTTCCAGTAAAATCCCCACATCGAATTTTTGGATGGAATACAATACTACCCCTACTTACTATACGTAGTAGAGAAAGTAAAAGTGCATGGGTTACATTTACATGATTTTTATCTGCCCAGTTTTTCACAAGCTATTCTTGTAAAGGCTTATTATTTTCTCTGTTTCATGCTGTTCCAGATGCATGTTTACAGAAGAGATTTCATTTCACATTCCATTTGTGGGTACAAGGGGGATAAAAGTTGATAGTCGAATCTCAATCTCTATATGCTGGCGTTGAAATTCCATTCGTTGCATAACCACCAAAAACAAACGTATTACAACTTATCTCTTCAGAAAGGTATACATATTTAGAAAGACTCGATCCAATAACCAACGAATATCTCGGAGATGGTTAATGAGAGAAACAATTATTTGACTTCTTTACGGTAACATTTTGTTTACCTCTTATGGTTTACAGTTATGTAAAATTGCATCCTAATGAAAAGGTCATATTAGAATATTCTCAGAAAATTCAAGATGTACATTTTATTGTTATATTTGTAGGGTCCCATGTAACTTCTTTGGTTATATCGGGGGCTTTGAATTGCGAAATGACTGGCGGTGTAATTATTTGTTAAACAGTATAGTTTATTAACGTTGGTTTTATTAGACAACCCCTAGGGCAACAGCCCCTCGCGAGCCAAGGCTTACCGCCCGCCCATCTCTGCTCACTATAGACGTCATGAATGGGGTGCAGAACTGGAGGATGGGACGTGGTCAGCGCCCCGGTTCAGCCTTCGCGATCTCTGGTCGCTACTTCTTTATCAAGTAGCTCCTCAGTTGGCCCCTCAGGGACCTAACGAGGCTGAGTGCACCCCGTGCCAGACCTCTCAGCGGGGGAAAAATCCCAACGCCGGTACCGGGGATTGAATCCGGATCCTTCGGGCCAGAAGAAGGCGCGCCACCACTGTGCTAAGAAGGCGATCGGTTTTATCAGATATTTAAACAAACCAACATTCACTCCCACATTTATACTTCTAGACTCCGTCGGAGATAGGAAGTGATTCTGGATAAAGTCAAATAGCTCGCACCAGCGGGGAATAGAACCCAGGGTCAATGAGTCGAGAAGCTGACCTTGCGATCGCAGAGGTAGTCATATGCTTTCATTTGCCGTGCAGTTCTATCATTTGATACCTATATTAATCAAAATCGCTAGAGCCATGTAAAGAGTATGTAGTTTGGAGTATTTGTTGAGGATATTCCTTGGAAGATGCTGAACCGAAATACCAACGGTGGCATTTCTCCGAAACTAATTCGTTCTTGAACTTGCTGTCCAGACACACATGGCGCAATCACACACGCGCGTATACACCCACCGTGCTATAGATACAGGTGCAAGTGAAATAATCTGTTAGAACAAGGAGGTGAGAGAGTGAATGAAAATGAACAAAACATTCCAATAACTTTTTAATTAATTGCACCGTTGACTAGATAACCGCATTTAAACGTGAGAATATGTGGCAACGTAGCTCAATTTGATTGTGTCATGTGCTTATACCTGTGGCTCAATGAACTATTCTAGTGCCCTATAAAAGCCATTTGAGTAACGTTAGCCATGTATCGAATTCAGATGTTTTGTTGCTGCCGGCGCGCGGGACAGCGAAAAATTCCGCGAAAAAATGAGGTTATTGTTCGTTGCATTGTATGCAAACTGACCTTAAATCTACATTTCCGCGCAATTACAAATATTTTATTTGGTATGATTAAAGGGCAGAATTTTTTTCTATTTGAGAGGCTTAACATGATAAGGTAATGAACGTTGGACCGTTCTTTACGTACTGCAAGCATTTTTTTCTAAATTTCGATATCAGTTGGGGTACTACATCCTATGGGAAATCAAACATATGATAGAAACATATATAATAACTTTCAATACGCTCTAAACGGCTAGAAAGGCATAAATTCACTTGAAATGAAATGAATACAAGCTTAAGTCCAACTGCACTTACTGCACCGAACTGTTAGCATCACTGCTGCCAACATTGCTCCCACTTGGTGATACCAAGGAGGGAAGAGAGAATACCGGGACATGTCCACAAAGTGCACGACCACGAGCTGTGAAGCCGTGAGTTAAGTACAGAGGGGGCGTGGCACCTTGCTTGTACTTATTTGTATTGGTTGTATTGGTTTTATCCCAATAGCGCGGTATTTCATACTAGTAGTGTACAACAAACACAAACAACGACATGCGTACAAAACATTCTTTTCAAGGACAATAAGTAAAGGTGTGCGTGAGTGTGTGTGTGTGTGTGTGTGTGTGTGTGTGTGTGTGTGTGTGTTTAATGACCTATTTTCTTCATTACATATGGCACCTAAGGCTGTTAATTAATTAATTATTTTGTAGTTTAACAACGCTGTCAATTGCCAAGATCGCATCAGCGTCACCGTTGTGCCGGAATTTTGTCCCGCAGGAGTTATTTTACATGCCAGTAAATCTACTGACATGGGTCTGTCGTTTTTAAGCACACTTAAAAACCATCGGTCTGGGCCGGATTTGATCCCGCGACCTTGGGATCAGCGTCTAGCCAACTGAGCCACCCAGGCCGACACCTCAGGCTGTGACACTGGTTACACATGAAATGAAATGGTATTTGGAAAAGGTTTTTTTTTTGGGCGGGGGGGGGGGGTGTGAGGTGAAGCAAACATTCCAGGGCAAAATCTACGGTATCTTTTCAACATTTGTCGGTTTTGCGCCCTTGTAATTTTAAACCTAATTCATCTATGTAAATGTTCTTTATTATACGCAGTAATTTATGTGCCTTATTTTATACATAGTAATTAATACGTGAATTTATTAATAGATTCTAATCAGGTGTTTTATTGGTACCTAAAGTTCCTTCCTTGATTACCATGCAAATAACACGTATTGTTTTAATTAATATGTTTATTGTGCCTTCAGCATGGAAGAGAGTTATTTTTATTTATATTTATTTTTATTAAGTCCTAAGTACGTTTTGAAGTATGATTTTTTTTTTTTTGACGATTAAATGGAATAAAAGAGTTTTACTTGTGGATACTGTAGCATAACGTGGTTAGCGTTCCGACCAGATTTCAAGTAATTTATAAGCTCCTCCTTAGCTGTGTGTGTAGGAAAGAATGTAAAACTGCTCAAGTTGTTTACTTGAGCTTATCACACATGCACGGCGAGACAGTGTGTGTGCACTCTGTTCAGATGTTATATCTTTAGGACAACATCTCATACATGGGCAGGCGCGAGAAATCATTAATTTGCATTGCAGTATTGACTACGCCAAGTCATAGGTCGCACATTTGTTCTTGACGAATGACCTTCAGCGAAGATCCAGTAAGCTGGCCTACCCTTAATATACAGATCAGCAAACAGTTGTTACGATAACAAACAGCTCTGCTCCCCTATGTTGTGTTTCGAACAAAACGCAGGGTACAGTTGACTGCAAAGTTTTGTGGTACGGATTCATGTCATTGCCAACGTTTCAACGAGAGATAATGAAAATGACAGTGATTCAGATGAAGAAAACGAAGGGGAAATGTTCGGTATAGAAGAAATACAAGCAAATTAAGTGTAAACAGTTACAGATATTGATATCGTAATACTTGTGGCTGACTTCGCTGAGAGTGTTATAATTTACTTTGTAATTATTGTACTTCTTGAGCACAGGAACATGAGAGCAAGCTGCAAAGCATCTGATTGTCGCTTCTACTTCTGTGTGGCAGTATTCCCGTAAAGGTGAGTAAATGAATCGCAACTAACGTCTCATTTAAAAACTTTATTAGTCAAGTACTAACGCGCGACCTGTAGTGATATTTCGCTGTTGCAATAAACAAGATAAGAAGCAACCACAGCGCTCGACAACCAAGGTCAATACCTACGCCTCGTCGTTTTGCTAAGTACTACTTGGCACGACCCTATTATGAAATCATTTAGCATTCCTGAGTAGATCGGCAATCGCACTGCATTTCCCCGTAAATTAATATCAGGTCCAGATATTCGGAACTTGAAAATCGCGCCTTTGTGTAGCTAGATCCGCTGTCCTTCGGTTTTACTTTCTCTGCTACGTATAGTCAGTAGGGGAAGCATTGTGTTCGAAGCAAAAATTTGATGTCGAGATTTCACTGTAAATATATGCTTTGAGGCCCCCTGAATAAAAAATTAAAAAAAAAAAAAAAAAAAAAAGGAAAAGGTTCATACGTGTGTGTGTGTGTCTGTGTGTGTGTGTGTGTGTGTGTGTGTGTGTGTGTGTGTGTGTGTGTGTGCGTGTGTGTGTGTGTGTGTGTGTGTGTGTGTCTGCATAACACAAAAAAGTCGGTTAAAAGTTTATATCTTTCAAGGATGTGACACGAAGATTTTTAAGAAAACTTCTCCACCCTGAGCAGCCCTTAAATGGAGAATATTGATTTTCTCGAAAATGGTTTTTATTAAAAGACACACGTTTAAGATATTTTTGGTAAATGAAATGTATAATTCGTATTTTTTGACTATAGCCCACATAGTGCTGTTTACTCTTGACGACTTCTGCATAACTGGTAAACCGTAAGAGATAGACCAAATCTTACTTAGGTACAAACAATATAGATCTCGCTAAAACAGGCAAGTTATGTCCAATGAATTATTTTGTGTAGTGAACCATTTCGGAGATATTACTTGTTATTTGTGTGAGTTTTGCGATACTTATACTTTTCTTAAATGGAAGGTGGTTATTCCCTTTTTATCTCTTGTCTTGTAAAGAGAGCGGTATCTGAAGGCCTTCATATAGCGGCCAGCTTTAAAGGATTTGATATCGCTCAAAGCCTTCAGTATTCCTATGTTACCCTTGCAGCTCAAGAAAATTAGCAGTAAAATAGTTTCTGCAAATGTATCTCGAATAACGTGAAGAATATAGAGAAATAAGAGTTTGTAAGAATATTAGTACAAGAGTAGAGAAAGTCGTGTGAGTGCAACACATATTTTCCCCCTTTTTTCCATATCTTGTTCAACTGTTCTGTCTTAACCGATAGCTTTGACAAAAAAGAATATCATGCTGCTAAGTAGGTAAACATCGATCTATTCCAATATCGGAAGAAAGTAAACACAGCTGATGCGATATTGCCAGTTCTAACATAATTAAAAAGGCAACAAAATATGGACTTTTTAAACTTAATTTTCACTAAAACCGCTCATTCAAATACGCAAACAAACACGTTGTTTATTCAATTTTCTATGAATACTATTGGACCTGACAGACGTCCTGTTCAAACGTTGTACATACAAAAATTATATAAATGTGTGAATATACTAAAATGTCCCTGTAAAAGAAACGAAAATTAAAACAGCGCTAATACAAGGAATTTCGCTTCTTCTGTGGGTTGGAAGTCGCCATTGCGCATTCTCTGTAGCGTGAAGGTGGCCATAAGTGTTGTAATCACTTGATTATATTACTGTATAAGAAAACGTACTAAGCAGGGTGGGTGGGTATGTAGGTCCCAGCCTGTGCCTATAATGCACATCGCAACACCTCTAAGTAATATACTTACTCTCTTTAATCTCAACAATGTACTTTAGCTTATATTATAAACAGAGAATCATAAGCATCTTAAGAACGCACGCTCGATTCGCTCAACTGATTTGTTATGATTAGTATGTGCTAATTAAACTCAAGGGAGTCATTTCCAGAGATGGCTGTGCTTTATTGGATGGGAAAGCTGCATTATGCAGGAAAACCGCTTATTTATCTACCCTTTTTAAAATTTTTTTCATTGTTCCTTATATATCCCGCTTTTAACTGCAGAGGTCATATCGGCGGCCTTGACTATTGGTTTTACTCGTTTGACAGTGGGGTTTTTATACATTGGATTCACACACACACACACACACACACACACACACACACACACACACACACACACACACACACACACACACACACACACACACACACACACACACAAACACACACACACACTTTCATTCACGCTTCCAGACTCAGGGAAGGATGAGGAATAATCTTGGCCCGAGAAAAATTCCTACCCCCCTACCGGGAATCGAACCCGGGACCCCTAGAACAGCAGGCAGGTACTCTACCAACTGCACCATGGGGCCAGCCTTATCTACCTTTGTCCTCCATCTTTGCTTTTATAATGGTTACTGCCATTTGATGTATAATATCCCAATGGTTGTTGGCTCTCTAGCACAATTTGCACAATGTATAGGTATTAACTACACTTTAAAAGCGTCCTTCATCAAACAACAACAACAATAAGTATAATAATAACAACAATAATAATACTACTACCACTACCACTACCACTACCACTACCACTACCCCTACCGCTACCGCTACCACTACCACTACCACTACCACTACCGCTACCCCTACCGCTACCCCTACCCCTACCGCTACCGCTACTCCTACTGCCACTGCCACTGCCACTGCCACTGCCACTGCCACTGCCAATTATAATGATAATGATAATGATAATGATAATAATAATAGTAATATAATAATAATAATCATAATAATAATAATAATAATAATAATAATAATCATAATAATAATAATAATAATAATAATAATAATAATAATAATAATAATAATAATAATAATAATAATAATAATAATAATAATAATAATAATAATAATAATAATAATAATAATAATAATAATAATAATAATAATAATAATAATAATAATAATAATAATAATAATAATAATAATAATAATAATAATAATAATAATAATAATAATAATAATAATAATCCAACCTGGAATCACAGAATCACGCATATACGTCACTGGAATTCATTACAAATACTTAGTTCAGTACTGCACCTTACACATTTGCACAATGTATGTTTGTTAATTACACCTTTAAATAGTTTTTCTCAATAAGCGCGCACTTTTAATGTACTATTAACGCTAAGCTGTAACAAAAACATCCTAGAATCCGATCGCAGCCTTAACTACCGGAAATGATAAGTAGCGATCGCGGAGAAATATATATTAACATTTTAGGTTAAGATGGTGGTTATAGAAGACACGTGTGTACAGTTGGAATTCAGACAAATAATGTAAAACACTCACTTCAATACTGCGCCTTACACATTTACACAAGGTATAATGTTGAAGTTCACTTTTAATTGCTTTTGCTCAATAACCGCTCACTTTTAATGTAATATTAATGCTGAGCTGCGACAAGTACATCCTAGAATCTTATCACGGAACAAAATACTGGAAAGTCTAAAAAGTGATCGCAGGCTACTTGACGGATCCAGTTATGAACCTGAGCCATCCAAAGATCAAAATCACATTAATAAATAAAGTGAGTGAATGAATGAATGAATGAATGAATGAATGAATAAAGAAGTAAATAAATAAATAGGGAAATAGATAACTATCAAAATGTGTGTTCATGTATAAAAATCTAAAATTTGATAATTTTGTCATTTTTAACTAAATTTTGTTTCCAGGTGCTGTATTGTTCTTGTGCTTACTGACTGCCATGGCGGGTGGTCAACGGCTTAGCGAGGAAAGCGAGTGTAGGATATCCGCACCACAGCATCACAAATCTGCACCACATATTGCCTGACTGTGAAATGCAATATTGTTTTTGATGTGTGCTCATGTAGTACGAGACACGTGTAAACTTTCTACATATGTAGCATTAAAGCAGAAACGGAGCTGAGCCTTATATTTTGTTTTTGTAGAAGCTACAAAATTAGGTCAACGCTGCTGCTCTGTAGTTTTACACGCGGTTTATCGTTAGGTTGCAACAAAAGCAAGAAGTTGAATAAAAAGTTTTAATTAATCACGTGTACAACTGAACAGTTGCAGAATCACAGTTTACTGAAAGTTGCAGTCCCTTGCGTAGAATGAATGTATGCCGAACAAATTTGAATATAAAATGGCACCACTCTTGAAAATCATCATTGTCATCAATATGGGTGAGGACTCAGTTCGCAACTATTGTGAAGAGTAATCTAGTTGTTGATTAAAAATATCGGCTGACTAATTTCTAATGTTACGCTGAATACAATTCTCTCTCTCTCTCTGTCTCTCTCTCTCTCTCTCTCTCTCTCTCTCTCTCTCTCTCTCTCTCTCTCTCTCTCTCTCTCCCTATACAATTTAGCATAGCTACATTGTAATAACTCAATTACAAACCACATACAAAATATGATGCAGCAAAAGTGTCTTAAATTTATTAACAGATTTGGGTATTCGACATATCGCATTTGTATGCGTACATACCTACCGTTACACTCCGACCCAATTGGCTTTTATTTGCTGTGTTTCCTACTTTCTCAGTTGTTAATTTGTGACCATTTGTACGTATATATTGTTTGTAACGAAATACCGACATCTATTTTGTCATTTTCACACAAATTTTCTCTGGAGTAACAAAAACCGAGGGGTAATAATTTAACGAACTTGGAACAAAAGTTTCTTTCTCCATGACATTCTCAGCGAAATGTCAAACGTTTCATCACAAGTGTGTTATTTTACGATTCCAACATGTTCATATTCTAATAAACAGCCTTTCTAAATCCATTTTAATAGTTTAGTCTTATGGGAACATGATCTATGTCTGTTGGGAAGAGTTTTGCTTTTTAATGATGAAGGAATTAGCAAACTTAATTTACACACACGTACACACACAGACACACACAAACACACACACACATACATTTTCTCTCTTTATAATGTTAGTTTGAATATAGATTTGGAATCTGAAACTCACCGAGATTAGTATCAGGGGCAAAGACAGTCACAGGTAACAAACCTCTCATTTCGTGAATTTTATGTAGTTACATTTTCTGCACAGGTGCTGCTATTACGTATATATGAACTTTAATGTTTATAGCATTTATAAATTTTCAAGATTTTCACCATGACATGAACTGTATATCTTGTCGTTAATAAAAATAAAATCGAATTCAATCGACTTCCTTATCCCTTCCTTATCAATGTATTATTACATTTTGAATTGACGTATAACTTCATGATCTTTGGTACCTTTCTAGGAAGTAGTAATGTGCGAGCCTTGAGTAAAAATAGAATGAATAATGGAAGCCCGAGTTCCAAAAAATACGCAACAATATGCCTTGGGATGTTGCCAACACCCCGCGCGACTCTACGTTATTGTGCGCCGAGAAAGCTCACAGTTGTATTCCGTAATAGTTGGTTGTCTGTTGTCACTGTGTATGGTTAATTCAGTAATGGACGCTTATGAAGTATAAGAGAACAAGAAAGAATGCAGAAACTTCTGCAAGAGGTATTAGATGAGTAAAGACATAAAAGTTAAATCGCACTGTACCAGACATGTGTCTAAGGCATATAAAATGTATGTGAAAAGCGTTATGATAACGCATTCATTGCAGCCAGTGACAGTGACTAAATTCATACAACTTTTCTATGAGTTGACAGAATAAATGTTGAGTGATATGTGTAATGGTTTAAATCAGTAGTACAGAACAAGGAATACCAGAAACAAATAATTTTTCCAAATATCGCAAAAAATAGGACATATAGTATGTGCTTCAAGAAAAAGTGCTGCTTTATTCATATAAAAATACACTTATATAACATGAGGTAGCATTCTAAAGAGTCATTTATTCAGTAAACATATTTATACTAATGACATGTTGCACAAATATGAAATTAGAGCCGCTTTTGTTTGGGGTTTCAGGAACACCCCGCGCGACTAATAACGAAATGAAAACAGGCGCGACTGCATAAGGGTTAAACACAACAATAAAGGCTATTTAGTAACCAAGTCTGCCACCTTACAATAATGCTTGGAGATCTTCATTGAAAATCTTCTCCACAATACTGCTCTAAAGGAAACCCTTGCTTTCATATATAGGAAGGAACCATTCCAGTGCCTTCCTTAACGGTTTACCCCTGAACAGTTCGTTTTGAAAATTTCCTGTTTCTACCATATCGTCGAAGTCGAACAATGCTGCGTCTTCTAACACAATCGGAAGCACAGTGAAAACTGCTAACATTCCAATTTCGGAGCACCTGTCGAAATCTGTCTTCAAATTCTCTAAGGTTGGCGGTCGTGTGGAACACTTCAGGGCTGTCATCGTCTTACATAGCGTCTCGTGATATTCCTGCACAAGAACATAAAGTGTCATAGAAGACCAGAGTGACCAGAGTTAACTCTTTGGAGGAGAATCGATCTTCGTAGTGGCAAGGAGAGGAAGAGATACAACAGGAGTGTGAGTGGAAAAATGGGTTTCATATCTCAGGTCGTGAAGTTCCGATGTTCAATGAAGATGCCAGTCATAGTTAAACATCTTCATTCACACTCAAATTATATTAACCCGGTTAGTTTGTAACATTTATATAAATACTAAAAATGTACTTCCACATATAATGTTGATTGTTCATTAAGGTATTATTCTAAAATATTAAGGTACATTTTATTATATTTAAATGAATTAATTATCGTCTAAGTCATATAGTTTTTACTTGCTAATGACTGTGTTTTCATGATCAACTGTATGTCCAAAAAATGACCAATAAAGTCTGTAACCTCAAAATATATGTACAGTGTGGTGCACGGAAATTTTCCTATGCTATTAGTGTCTTTTGGTGTGTTACTTTATTTAATGTTGGCATAACCTTTTCTCCAGTCATGTTCCACACCAGTTCTGGCTGTGCCAATCTCTTATTGGTTTGTATCAAAGTCCAATAACACAAGCAATGCCCGATGAACAAGGGGAGCGCCCGAGGTGCGTAATGCAAGGGTAGGGGTAGTGAGGAATTTAACACGAGTGAAACGATTGTCACCATCATCTCCTGGCTGTGTCCGTCGCTCATTGGTTTGATGTCATAAATCTGGGATTCGGTTTTAGGAACCAGGGAGAACGACAAGGGTTGGGTCGCACGAATCAGCTTTGTTGAATATATTGTCCTCTACACTATGCGTGATATCTGAAGTGAGCAAACGATATGGACAACAAGCCGAAAGTAATTGCGTTTCTTGAACAAGGATATAACCCTGCAAGGGCTGCGGAACTATATGCAGTGAACTGCCTCAAGCTGGTGGAAGAAATACCCAGAACGGGGATACTGGACACGTGCATTAATTACTAGAACATTATCGATTTGTGTTTTCCCCTTATGTTAGACTGCGTGGCCAAAACATGCGTTTGTATGCTCGGTATATTTTGTGTAGATAGAGGTTAAGTTACAGCTGTAAATTATTTTGTAATGAAATTACATGATTCGAAATAAATACGCACAATGTTTAAGTTCAAATTAATACACATACAATAAAACAGATAAATCTGTCTTATCCCCCATTCCCTTCCCAAGAAAACTACACAAACCTGAGAAGGTTCATTATTCGAAAAGGATTGGCAATCTGGCGTTTGCTCCTATCCTCAATAACCGCTGATAAAATAATCAAAGTTCGATGAGACACATTCTGAATTATATGTTTCAATGCTCGTATCTTAAACTGTCTGGACTTCTGGTTAGCCTCCGCCATTGCGAAACTAAGGGCAGGCGCAGGCCTTCCTATCGTTGACAGGGGTTTGAACTGGGGGCGTGGTGGCATCCACTACCACCTAAACAGCTGTTCGTCATATCGCAAAGTTTCCGTGTACCGAACTGTACATAACCACAAAATATAGAGAGGTTACATAGCCGACATTAACAACTAATATCAATGCGAAAAGGCTTAGTTCATCTGTTAACCTAACCCGAAGAAAACAAAATAGGAAAGCTTATTGACAAGTTACCATGCCTAAAGTGGTTATATTGAGAAAAATTTTCTGAAGTAAACAATTAAATAAATGAATGGACGAATAAAATAAATAAATAAATACATAAACAGATAATTAGATAAATAGGTAAATAGGTAGGTAGGTAGGTGGGTGGGTGGGTGGGTGGTTGGTTGGGTGGGTAGGTGCGTAGGTAGGCAGGCGGGTAGGTGGGTGGATGGGTAGGTAGGTGGGTAGGTAGATAGGTAGGTCAGTAGGTAATTAAGTAGGTAAGTAGGTAGGTAATTAGGTAGTTAAGTAAGTAGGTAAGTGAGTGAGTGAGTGAGTGATTGATTGAGTGAGTGATTGAGTGAGTGAGTAGGTAAGTAAGTAGGTAGGTAGGTAATTAGGTAGGTAAGTAAGTAGGTAAGTGAGTGAGTGAGTGATTGAGTGAGTGAGTGATTGAGTGAGTGAGTGATTGAGTGAGTGAGTGATTGAGTGAGTGAGTGAGTAAGTGAGTGAGTAGGTAAGTAAGTAGGTAGGTAGGTGGGTGGGTAGGGGGTGGGTAGGTAGGTGGGTAGGCAGGCAGGCAGGTAGGTAAGTAGGTAGGAAAGTAGGTAAGTAAGTAAATAAACAATGTCATTATTTATTTACTCATTTGTTTGTTTATTGGCCACCACCTGCGGTGCCACATGTAGCAAAAGCGGATGCTAAGCAATACAAAAAAAAAAAAAAAAAAAAAAACCGAGCACACCCATATCGTGACCGATTAATAAGTATCTTGAAAATGTGAATATCGATACACAAAGTAATACTCACCCCTAGGAGTTGGTCCATAGAAGTGGTTCGTACTGTTTCGTTGCAACTTGTAGTCAAGAAGTATTGTAAGTCAACACAAGGATTCGTGATGAATGCCGTCTGAAAGTCCACAAATCGGACAGCGTCTGGTTCCCCGGAGGACGAGTACCGGAAGAGCATGTTGTTTGTCCAGAGGTCTGTATGTGATAGCACCAAAAAATCATCCTTTTCGAGATCCTCCAAAAGCTTTAGAAGATTTGAAAAGAAGACCCCATCAGCGAGCTCCAAGAGTTTGGCAGCATACTTCTCTAAGCCGTTGAACTTCTTCAGCTCATCTGACAAAGTTCTTAGCATACCTTAAAACAAATAAAATAAAGTTCTTAGAGAGCTAGCACTAAAACTAGAGCTTTTAACAATAGCCACTCGCTAAATTGAATATTATAACACTCATGCCGGGCTGCAAGAAAACTGCCATGTAAGTGGCTACTCCTTTCTTTAGTTAATGACTGGGTCAACTAGTAAAGTCTCTAAACTTCAGTGAGTTGCAACAAAGACATTGTACCATTCTTTTACTATTCCCATCTTCAAGAAGAGAAAATTCGTGGCCGAATACATAAATATCTCAATCACACGTATGATGTCGCTGCAACAAACAATTGCCACGCCTTCAGAATTGCCCTTCTAATTTTGTTGACAAAACCGTTCCGAGTTTTCTGCAAGCCAAAATGAAGAGCAAAAGGAATAGAAGTAATCTTTTCTCTTAAAGGAACAACATATTTTCAGCTTTAATTTCAGAAAATAGGAATAGTATAAAGTAAAATCACGGAGTTACAAATTGAAGTGAAAAGGTTGCCAACGTGGAACTATGTCCTGAGAATGCAAACTGCTTGGACTTCAATAGAAAAGTAATAAATTAGTAGAAAATTAACTTGTCCTGTTTCTGGACATTTCACCAGGCCTTTGAATTTTCGCGTAACTGTAGTTAGTAGCACCGATAACATTCGACAAATTACTAATCATAGAATCCTTGTCTCACAGTAGGTAAATAATTACCTTGACCTTGTAAGCAACAGCTCTTTTGTGGCAATATGGGCGTATGTACCTATGCACATACATGCCTCTTGCAGTCAGTTTTTCAGTCTCCAATTCTACAACCTGGAAGATACCCATGAACGTTTGTTTGGAGAACCTAAATATAATTTTAAATTCTATGTTGTCATATTCTTGAAAGGATTGAACTATATCTAAATTTCCTATTTGTATTTTGCTAAAACACTTCATATCCGAACATGTAGCTTGATGTTTCCAAAACATATCACCCCTAATGTATCTCCATAGTATACACTCTTCTATTCGATGTATAGTCTAGCAAGGTTTGAGGTCCTGTAGGTATACCGGCAACTGTTAGTTCCGGACAGTACTGCTCAGTATAGGGGGAGGGGTAGGAGAAGATAAAATACTACCTGCTCTCACGCCAAGAAGATTTCGCGATTGTTTTCTATGTTATCCTACGTAATATTTAAATCCTTACGTCCATAATTGCTAAGAACAAAAGTTATGTTATCGACGGACAAAATCGTTACGAAACACAAATAATCGAATGGCCACACTCCCGACATTGTCGATTCCATTCTCTTAGTGACAGTCGAAGTGTGGTGTGTATTGTTTCGGCAGTTCCGTGAGAGATTCAAGGTACCAAAACGAAAATGTTTTCTCTGCTGCATTGCAAGAAAAGTATCTTAGCCTAAGGCATAGGACTTGCAATTTATACAGAAAAAAATATGGATATCAGAAAATAACACCATTGAAAGTTGAAACGCTGAAAGTATTTTTGCTTACCAAAATAAATTTCACATTGAGTTTTTCAAATACTTAGCAAAAGGGAAACTTCTGAAGAAAATTCATTCTTCAGAAAAATATGTTCAATAACAAGCAGTTTTATGAGTTATATAACATAATTGTTTTAGTGTTTATATTTATTGTAACAATGTTATGCATAATATGTTTCTGTATACTGTAGATAATAACATTGCCTTTGTCATAATGTAGTAATACGTTGAGTACTCTGATAATTATGTTTTGTTTATTAATGATAAATAGATGAATAAGCTAATAATTATTTATTTATGCTAACAAACTTAATGCTGGTGTTTTTAAACACACAAGCCGCGTGTGGGCAAAGTTTAAGAGGAGGAATCAGGATTGAAAAATTCAATGGTATAGCCGGGATTTGAACCACGAATTTTCCGCTTCTCGAGCTGCTGCTCTAACCACTAAAGCTACCATGGCCAACTTGCCAGTACGACATTAAATTTCCCAACCGATTCGTACCTACTCGGTTAGACCACAATGGAGCCACCCACATCAGAGATAAATACCCCAAGGTAAGTACTTTGTCTCAAGTTTAAGTAATCTTTAGATGGTAATTCTTCTTCTTCTTCTTCTTGTTCTTGTTCTTGTTCTTCTTCTTCTTCTTCTTCTTCTTCTTCTTCTTCTTCTTCTTCTTCTTCTTCTTATTATTATTATTATTAATATTATTATTATTATTATTATTATTATTATTATTATTTATTATTATTATTATTATTATTATTATTATTATTATTATTATTATTATTATTATTATTATTATTATTATTATTATTATTATTTATTATTATTATTATTATTATTATTATTATTATTATTATTATTATTATTATTATTATTATTATTATTATTATTATTATTATTATTATTATTATTATTATTATTATTATTATTATTATTATTATTATTATTATTTACCGCTTGGGAAATTTAATGTCATGCTGGCAAGTTGGCCAAGGTAGCTTAGTGGTTAAAGCAACCGCTCGATAGGCGGAAATCTGTGGTTCAAATCCCGGCTATGGCATTAACATTTTCAGTCCTGATTCCAGATAAAGAAGGGTTTAGAATTTCTGTTTACAGTAACTTAAAGTGCTAAGGTAACGCTAATTAAAAAAATCTAAGTGTTGTACCCACATGACCTTCTCTACTCTTGTACTAATTATTCTTACAAACACTTATTCCTCTATTTAATTCATGTTAGTCGACATAAGCATTTGCAGAAATTATCTTATTACATATTTGCTTGTGGTGCAAGGGGAATATGGGAGGAATTAGGCTTTGAGCGATAGTCAAATCTTTTAAAGCTGATTGCTATATGAAGGCTTTAAAATTCCATTCTCTTTGCATGGACAAGAGATAAAAAATTGAATAGGGCCTTCCACTTGAGAAAAGTTGTTACACAACTCACACAAATAAGGAATATCTCCGAAATCGTTCACTTTACAAAAAATGCATTCAGATATAACTTGTGCGTTTTAACGATATCTACGTTTTCTGTATAGTAAGATTTGGTCCATGTCTTTCGGTTTACCAGTTATACCATAGTCATCAAGAGTAAACAGGACTATAATTATACATTTTATTTGACATAAAAATATCTTAAACATAGGGCATTTTAATCAAGATTGTTAGAACCATCTTTTAGAAAATCGAAATTTTCGAATACTTTTCCATTAGTTTAGCATGGAGAACTTTTTTATCAAAATCTTCGTGTCGCATTCTTGAAAGATATTAAATTTAAATACCAACTGTGGTTTTAACCGACGTTTCGGTTTTGAGTCATTCTAAAAATGCTTAGGTTTTGGATTCAGGAGCCCTCAAAGCGTATATTTCCGCTGAAGTGAGATCTCGACATCAAATTTGCAAATGCAATACTTCCCCTACTTACAATTGGTAGTAGAGAAAGTAGAAAGGTCAGTTGAGAGGTGCCCCGTTATTAGGTTCAGAAAATATGATCACATTACCTTACAGCAACCTTAGTAAAGTTCAAGATGTTCTATTATTTTCAGAGTCGAATGTGACGTTCTTGGTGGTTCACATTTTCAACACATTCTATACTGTCGCCCATCGCATTATTGTCGGCACTACCGCAAAGGAGCCGAAGGGAAGAGACAGAGAATGGCCGCATTGTTGGGCGCTTGCCGAAGGAGAGAAAGGGATAGAGACTTCTGGAATTTTCTGCTTTATATTTGACCGCAATAATAACTGAACTTTCCTGAAGTTTCCAGAATAGTGCCTGGGAGATATAAATAGCGGTAAGTGTGAGAAGGGACAGTTTTTGTGTTACTAATTCGGAGCCGTGCTGTTGATGAATCGGTAAAGACTTTCTTGCTGTTGCAACGAGTGTACAAGTTACTGTTTACGCAAATAAAAGTGTTTCTTTATCTCGACTACATCTGTCTTCTTTACTTTACACCCACCAAAAGTCACACTGGTATCAGAAGCGGGATACGACGATGGAGGCTACATTGGTGAGCTTTTTACAAGAGCTGAAAGCAGAGATGAAGACGGCAAACGACAACCTCGCTGCCGAGCTGAAAGAGATGAAGACGGAGCTATCGGCGAAAATTGACGAGCAACTGGCTGGCGTGAGGGAGGATGTGAAAGAGCTCGGTGGAAAGGTGGAAGAGCTCGGTGGAAAGATGGAGGACCTCGGCCAACGCGTTGACGCCCTGGAGAATGTCGGGGAACGGCTTAGCGTTCTCGAAGACAGGGTCAACGGTAGCGCCAAGGAGCTAAACGCAATGGTGGAAGGGATGCTTAGTGAAAAGCTCAAGAACTACAAGGCCGAGACTCCAGCACGCGACACAACATCGACGCGCGTCAAACCACCGAAGTACGATGGCACGTCAACGTTTGAGGTCTTCCGCCGTCAATTCGACACAGTGGCCAAGCACAACAAATGGTCGCCAGAAGAAGAGGCCGCGCAGCTGATAGCCAGCCCCCAGGGACGAGCCCCAGAGGTGCTGAACGCAGTCCAGACAGCGGCGGCGCCCAAGGACATCTGGGAGGCCCTGGAGAACCGGTTTGGAAACCACCGCTTAGCCGCAGCCTACCGCAGCCAACTGAAATCTAGGATGCAACTGCCAGTGGAGACGCTGCAGGAGTTCGCCCTGGCAATCGAACAGCTGGCCAGCAAAGCCTTGGTCGACCTCCCCTCCGAATTCGTATCCCGAGAAGCCGCCTATACCTTCGTCGACGGGGTACGTGATGCCGAGATACGTCAACGCCTGATGCTCGGCGACTACAAGACCATCCACGAGGCACTAACGGCCGCATTAAGGATGGAAGCGGCCAAAGTGACGGCTACCCCGACCTCGAAGACAAGGAGTGTCCGCTACGATGAAGACCGCAGACCAGTCCAGGGACGCCGACGAAGACCAGGTGGCGTGTGTTGGGGGTGTGGCCAGCCGGGACACCTGATGAGTGACTGCCGGCACCAAGAAGAGCAGCCGAAAAACGAATAATGGCCGGCGTGGCGAGGGGCACGTCGGCGCCATCACCATCATCCCCTCGAGTGACACTGCAGCCGTCAGCCGACGGATGGATGACAGCCTCATCGCGGACGGTTGGGTGAGAGGGAAGCCGTGCCGCGTGCTTGTTGACACTGGAGCAGCCGTGACTGTCATCAGACCTGACGTAGCCAGGGGCTTGCCGTCGAGAAAACCGAGGCGACCGTACCAACTAGTGACGGCATCGGGTGACACCTTGCCTGTGGAGAGGGAGGCCCTGCTGCAGTTGACCTTGGGGCGAAGTGTCTTGCGTTTGTGGGTGTTCGTCGCGGAGCTGGCTGAGGAGGTGATACTGGGACTGGATACCCTCAGGAGCCACGAGGCGACGGTCGACATCGGCAGGAAGGTTCTGCGGCTTAAGGGAGAGGAAGTAATGCTCCGGCACCCCGAAGAACGCCTTGGAATCTGCAGGGTCATTCTCAGGGAAGACGTAGTTGTCCCCGCGAGAAGCGAGATGTCAGTGACGGCGCGACTGGAAGGCCAGCGCAAGAAGAACATGCTGCTGGACCGGAAGACGCATGTGCACGGGCTCTGTGTAGCCGGGACATTGTTGCCGTGCCGAAAGGAGGTGCCGGTGAGACTGCTCAACTCAACAGACACCGATCACGACGTCCAGGCCGGGACGGAGTTGGGGGCGTGCGAGCCCGTGGTCAGCGTAACACCAATTGACAAGACCCAGGAGCCGGTGCCGACGCAACACCTGGGACCCCGGGTGGAAGGCTTACTGGAGAGGGGGGCCGACCACCTGACCGCTGAACAGAGAGAGAAGGTCCAACAACTGCTGAGACGATATCAGCGCGTCTTCAGCCAAGGCAGCAGCGATTACGGCCGCACGGACCGAGTGCTTCACCACATCGACACCGGAGACGCCCGGCCTATTCGGCAACCACCTAGACGCGTTCCGTTGGCTAAACAAGTGGCGGTACGAGACATGCTGGAGGACATGAGAACCAAGGGAGTGATCGAAGAGTCTGACAGTCCTTGGTGTTCCCCTGTAGTTCTGGTGAAGAAGAAGAATGGCGAGCTACGCTTCTGCGTAGATTACAGGAAGCTGAACGCTGTCACCAGGAAGGACTGCTTCCCCTTACGCCGGATTGACGACACCCTGGACACGCTTGCTGGTGCGCAGTGGTTCTCAACCCTGGACCTGAAATCGGGTTACTGGCAGGTGGCTCTAGACCCGAGAGACAAGGAGAACACCGCATTCTCGACAGGCCAAGGGCTTTGGCAGTTCACAGTTATGCCCTTTGGTCTCTGCAACGCACCAGCTACCTTCCAACGCCTCATGGAGTCAGTAATGAGAAGATTGACTTATGACGCCTGCCTGTTATACCTGGACGACATCATTATCTTCGGCAAGACATTCGAAGACCATCTTGACAAACTGAGCAAGGTGCTACAGAGACTGCAGGCGACCGGCTTGAAGCTGAACGCCAATAAGTGCCAGCTCTTCCGCAGGGAAGTCAACTACTTGGGCCACATAGTCTCACCAAACGGAGTGGCCACGGATCCGGAGAAGACACAGGCCGTGAGAGATTGGCCTCGCCCAAAGGATAAGCGAGAACTGCGCAGTTTCCTTGGATTGTGCAGTTATTACCGCCGCTTCATAAAGGGTTTCTCCAGCATCGCCAAACCCCTCACTCGCCTGACGGAAGAACATCGACCTTATGTGTGGACGGAGGACGCCGAAGGCGCTTTCCGGCAGCTGAAGAGGACGCTCTGCAGTACTCCTATTTTGGGATTCCCACAACCAGGCGACGCCTTCATTGTGGACACCGACGCCAGCGACCATTGCATTGGAGGCGTCCTATCCCAAGTCCAGAACGGCCACGAGCGGGTGATAGCCTACTACAGCAAGACGTTGTCCAAGGCAGAGAAGAACTACTGTGTCACCCGACGAGAGCGACTGGCGGTAGTGAAGACCTTGGAGCACTTCCACAAGTACCTGTACGGTCAGCCATTGCACCTGAGGACAGACCACCCCGCCCTAACCTGGCTAATTAGCTTTAGAAACCTGGAGGGCCAGACATCCCGTTGGGTCCAGAGGTTGCAGGAGTACGACTTCACCTCCGAACATTGCAGAGGGAAGAGCCACGGCAACGCAGACGCCATATCCCGAAGACCCTGCCCAGAAGAGTGCGGTTAATGCGCAAGAGTGGAAGAGAAGGAGCGCACCGCAGCTGTCAGAGCGGTCACGGCAGTGCTTGCGGATGGATGGGATAGCGCGGGCCTGAGGAAGGAGCAGCTGGCGGACGCCGACTTGGGGCCACTCTTGAGAGAAGTGCAGGCAGGGACGAGACCAACCTGGGAGGACATCGCACCCAGAAGCGCTACATACAAGTCGTACTGGGCCCAATGGGACTCGTTGAAGACCAAAGAGGGCGTGCTGTTCCGGGTATGGGAATCACCTGATGGGAAGACCCAGAAAGAGCAGTTGGTACTTCCCCGAAGTAAGGTCCCGGAAGTCTTGGAGGAAGTGCACGCCGTTACCTCGGGTGGACACCTAGGAGCAAACCGGACGATCGACAAACTCCGACAGCGCTACTACTGGCTGAGGCTCCGAGCAGACGCTGAGAACTGGTGCCGTCAATGTCACGTGTGCGCGGCGAGTCGCGGCCCCCAGACTAGGAGCCGGGGTCGCATGCAGCAGTACAACGTCGGAGCGCCCTTCGAACGCATCGCCGTCGACATAGCTGGACCATTCCCAGTGTCCGATCGAGGCAACAAGTACCTGATGGTAGCTGTGGACTACTTCACCAAGTGGCCGGAGGTGTATGCCATCCCGAACCAAGAGGCGAAGACGATTACAGACTGCCTCGTGGAACAGCTGTTCTGCTGTTTTGGGGTCCCGTTAGAGCTCCACAGCGACCAGGGCACCAATTTTGAGTCGCACCTAATGAAGGAGGCATTGGAAAGACTTGGGGTGAACAAGACCCGCACAACACCCCTACATCCACAGTCGGACGGCATGGTCGAGAGATACATCTAGACCCTAGAGGAGCACCTGAGGAAGGTCGTGGCCAGCCATCAGCGAGACTGGGACCTCAAGGTACCACTGTTCTTGCTGGCTTACCGTTCGTCGACACACGACACCACCGGGATGACACCAGCAAGCCTAATGTTCGGCCGAGAGCTACGCCTCCCTTGTGACCTGGCTTTTGGGAGCCCCCCGGAAGCGAAACAGCCGGCAACCGAGTATGTGGAGAATCTAGTAGACCATCTCCACGACATGCACGAGATGGCTCGTCAGAACATCCAGATGGCGAGCGACCGCATGAAGACCCGGTACGACAGGCAAGCCAACAGCCGAGGATTCCAGCAAGGTGACATGGTCTGGTTGTACCGCCCTACCCGGACCAAGGGACGCTGCCCAAAACTTCAACAACCGTGGCAAGGACAGTACCGAGTGGTAAAGAGGATTAACGACGTAGTCTACCGCATCCAGAAGGTGCCCCGAGGAATGATGTTAGTGGTACACCTGGATCGTCTGGCCCGTTACGATGGTGCTGTTCGGGACGACCAGCCTTGAGGAGGGAGCAGTGTCGCCCATCGCATTATTGTCGGCACTACCGCAAAGGAGCCGAAGGGAAGAGACAGAGAATGGCCGCATTGTAGGGCGCTTGCCGAAAGAGAGAAAGGGATAGAGACTTCTGGAATTTTCTGCTTTGTATTTGACCACAATAATAACTGAACTTTCCTGAAGTTTCCAGAATAGTGCCTGGGAGATATAAATAGCGGTAAAGTGTGAGAAGGGACAGTTTTTGTGTTACTAATTCGGAGCCGTACTGTTGATGAATCAGTAAAGACTTTCTTGCTGTTGCAACGAGTGTACAAGTTACTGTTTACGGAAATAAAAGTGTTTCTTTATCTCGACTACATTTGTCTTCTTTACTTTGCACCCACCAAAGTCACAATACCAACGCTATTAACTAAGATGTCTATTTTATTTCTTTTGGCGCATACTGTAATGATGGACGTGATATTGTGATTCAGAAAACGCTTCTCTTGCTTTTAAAAGTCAAGTTCTCGGGTCAGGATCAGCAATGTACTCACCGGGAATGAACTTTTCCATCTCTTCTCTGAAACTTGGTTCTCCGATGACGTTCTTTTCATACATCGACATATCCAGGGATTTGTTTTCCTTGAGGAAGATGCTAACGGCGTGGTAACGTGCCAGTGAACGGACGACAAGAGAGCAGTGATTCAGATCCAGACCATGACGTCGTTCTGCCATTCGGAAACCTCCTACTTGTAGATCTTCCATAGCCAACACACCGTGTGTTGAGTAAACGTAGCCAGCTCCAAAAGGCTCCACATCTGTTAAAAATGTTCTTAGAATATTACTCTTTGACGATGCAAATTATATGTTAATATCACTATTTTAACATCACAGGATAGAATTCCTATCTTTGTAATAAAGCACATGGAATTAATGAATTTTAACTATTGAAATTGGAGGAGGTTAGAACCTAAGGGATAAATGCTTATTATAGAGGGCTCTGGGTGATTTTCTTGCTTGTTTAAGGTATGAAAAGGTATAGTAATAAACAAAAATTCGTGGCATATAAAGGAGGATTAAGTTGGTAATAGTGATTTAAGCTGTAATAAATTATGGAATTAAAAATGTAAACCTAGTTAATTCAACATGTTACACGGCATCTGAATATTTTTTCAAAATTCTGAGCCGAGTTTTCTGAAATAAGAAAAAAATATTTTGTAAAGGAAGCAGCTTGAATGTATTTTTATGTGAAGAATTCCACATCTTAAATAAGACACACATGTTGAAATTGATGACATAAGTGGCTGCACAACTGTGATAAAAGAAGGGAAAAAACACAGCGTTAAGATAAATTTAAAGGTCATCAATCAGAAGAACTGCTACATAAAAAAGTGAAGCGAATCTGTGGTGCTAAATAGCATTTATGTTATTTTCAATTTCATAATTTATAATAGTTGCTTATTTTCATGCACAGCTGCAAACATATGTTGTGCTTTGTTGAACTCAACGTTTCTCATAATGTGTTAATTATGATACAGTTATCAGTTAATTTCATCAAAACATCAGCCCCTTCTGCAAAAGCTATCTCTATCCAATCAAATTATGCTCAAAACATATTTAATAATTACAAATATGTTCAAAAGCTCTCATAACAACTCACAATTATAATGGAAATTTCGAATGTTCTTTATATGCTAAGATATTTAGGTTTACATTCATAGTTGTGAACCGCTTCTATTATCCGTTTTGATTATTCGCTTTCCTTTTTGTTCTCTCTGGAACAACTTCTCATCGGGAACATTAAAGCTTGAAAAAAAGTTAAAGCTTTAAATCGGTTGGAGCATTTAAGCTACAGCAGCCAATAGCAGCCAATTTCCCAGGTGATATCGCCGCTCCATAGGTCCAGCGAACCTCTTTTGGGAAGCTACTGTTGAATTCTCCGAGATGAGGACAGCCCCTCCACCAACGTAAGCCTGTTCCAGGCTTTATAGAGGTATTGACAATTAAAATTACACACAGACATAGCACAAACATAAAAGCTTTAAATGGGAAATATTTTGCAATTCTAGATTTTTTTATTTACTATTTATTTATTGATTTTTTGGCAACATGGGTCCAAGAATGTTTATTAAAATACCATACGTTTAATATACCTGGTAGACTACTTCAATGTACGTTGAAGCCTTTGTAAATCGCCTGTTAATTCGGAATGAATTTTGTGCACTTTTGTATATTGACAGTGGGTGCAGGAAAAATGTACAATTTTCGTAAACACACGCAATGCTTTTGTTTGTGCATGCACTATTTCCGAGATATTTGTTGTTATTAATATAACAACTTAATTCAACATTAAATTAATATTAGTCTGAATACCTAAATCATACATTTTTGAAGTGCTGAGTCAACACTTTTATGTTTCTCGCGAGATGTCAGGCAAGGAACATAATTTCAAAGACAAGGTTTTAGTGATTTTACTCTTTTACTTACAGAAAAATGTAAAATTAAACAATTTCTACAAATGCTTATCTGAATTAACAAGGGAAAAAAACTTCTGCAAGAATTATGTGCAGAAGAAGTATAAAAATATACGACAGTGGCCAGAGAAAGTTTTCTTCAGAGCTTTAGCATATAGCAAATGTCGCTTACCAGTATTATTTACATATTATATTCCCTAAAAGCTTTTCATTGAGCTTTGGAAAGCTTTTAAAATAAATAGCAATGTACGGCTCTAATGTTGCAAAAATAAGCATTATTCGAGAATACGAAAGTCTAGCTATTTTGAGCGTAGAACAAAAACTTTAATTGATAACAAATTAAAGGCTAAAAAATCTAATATGATTCTTACAGGTTTAACTGAAAATTGATTTATCAAACCTTTATTAAAGAAATGCGATCTATTGCATTCACATGATCTTTCCTAACTTCTACAAAACCTTATGTTTATACCTAATTCATATGAGATAAACATTTGTAGAATTAGTTTCATTACATGTTATTTGAGATAAACCTTTGTAGAAATATTTTCATTACATATTTCGTTGCAGGAAGTTGAAGCAATAGTCATATCTTGAAAGGCGGGTTTGGAATTCCATTCTATGCATGACGCCAGAAGAAACAAAATACCGTATGCACGCGAATCTAATGTACACCATTTTTGACGAAATGTAGTACTCAAAATCGTGGTGCCCATTAGACTCGAGTCCAAATCCATTCCGCAGAACGGCAGTTCAGCTTTTTCGTTTGTTACGTCACAATGGAGTTAAAATGGATCCGGAAACTCGCGACAAGCTAGCCGCTCATTTATCATTGGCCTATTCTTGAGCGCTTTTAGTTACGATATGGAGGACAAACAGAGAAGAATACCTTATGATGCCCCTTTAAAGCGTAAGGCAATTCTTTATACTGAAAAAAATGGTAGTAAAAAAGCAGGAAGGGTTTCAATGTATCAGAGAGTGACGTTCGCTTGCGGCGAAAACAGACATTGGCATTATTTGCTAGTAAATCTAATAGGAAGAAGTTTATGTGTTCTCACAAAGGAAGGCATCTTGAAGTTGAAGGACACGTGTTGGAATTTGTGCGTGAAAGGAGCAAGAATGTGACTAGTGACACTGTATGAAAGAAAGCTAAAGAGGAGACTAAAGTTCTTTGCATTCCGAAACAAGAGTTTAAAGCCAGGATCCTTTCATGCAGAGGACGGGTGTATCTCTAAGAGGTTGTATTAGTGAATAATGGTGATTCATACTTGTAGTTTACGGTATTGTATTAATAAATTCATTTGAATGTGTACTTTCCTTATTTCACATTCGCTAATTTTCTTCTTTAACAACGTGTCACCTAACAATAGGGCACCCTCAATTCTATAATCTGGTGGTTTATAGGTATATACACGAGAAATTCGTTGTTGCATTAAATACATTTAAATCAACTTATTTTCGGTCACTGATGCGCTTTACATTCCATACAATCTCTTCTTTTCATAACTTTAAGTTTCAAATATGGGTGCACATTAGTTTCGTGTACACGATGATTGTCATATAAATGTATGATAACATATAATTCAAGCCAATAGCAAGAAATACCTCAAAAATGGTTAATGGGGAAAACATTGCTTCGCCATATCGTGTGCTTTAAGAGTTCCAAGTTTTTCAAGTACTAAGTTTTTTTTCTGTATCTTATGGTTTCCCAGTTACACAACATGATATTAAGTCATTCCGAATGAAGAGGACTTGACAAAGTTCGTATTCATAGGAAGTTCAGGATATAGACATCTTAGTGGTTATGGAAACTTCATAAACTTTAGTATTTAATCACACTCGTTAGTCATTTTGGAGGAGCCAAAAATATCCGTGGAAACGGTCGCTCTGTGGCGCATCTGCGATGACGCTGAAACCTTAAATACGAAGTTTGGTACTTATCCGAAGTTTCGTTTTTGAGTTTTGCGAATCACAAACACACATACATACATACATACACACACACACGCGCGCGCACACACATACACACACCAGGTGTTAGGAATTGACCTATTAATTATAATGAAATCATTTAAAACAGCTCACATAATAATTTGTGCGTTTCTTTAAGATTATACATTTGGAAGAATTGTAAGAAGCACAGAATAAATATGCATGTGGTCATTTGATTTGTTAAAAGAGTAAATTTGGAAAGTTATGAACACGCTGTTACTAAGCTCTGTTGCAATAGGTCATCTTCGTATCAAACAAATATGCTTTTGATAAATTTGTTATTTGTTTGCTTTCTAGTTGCACTAGTATTAATTCTGCACTTAAATAATCGAATTCTCATGTTTCTACAAACCACGTAAAATATTAGCTATGGGCCCCGGTATTACATATAAATAAGCAAGCAAAATAATACACATAGATATTTTTCAAAAATGCTTTTCTGGTTTCAGGAGCTTCAAAGCACGTATTTGTGGGGAAGCCTGAATGTTGAATTTTTGTGTGGAGTGCAATCAGTGGCGTAGCCAGAGGGGGATCAGGTCTGACAGCGCCCGTACTGGTAAAAAGTTTGCCCGTACTGAGAAAATCCCCATTTGTCCTTTCCTATTTTTAAGCTTTAGAAACATTTCAATAATAAATTAACAACTAAAGTAACTATGTATTGAATATTATATTAATGGTATAATAGTTATCCTTGCCTTATTCCAGCGTACCGAATGTAGAAACCTCCTGGCAGTCAATAGCCGCGTAGGAAGCCGCTAAAACACAGTCGAACGTGTATACTTACATAGCATGATCCACGATATTTGGAAACCATCTGTCTGTATCCAACCTTTCTCAGCCATGACTTCTAACTTAGAAGAATCATTGTTTATGACCTTATCCTCCATAGAAATTTTTTAAGCATGCTGTATAACATGATAACATATCTTATAAGTAAATTAATTTTTCTATATGTCAAAGTTTCATCACTTAACGATTGCACATCGTAATGTTTCTAAAAATAAAGTTAAGTTAGTATGAATGACACATTTTTCCCCTATTAGGTTAATTTGAGAGCTAGAATGAGTTATAAAGGTTTAATTACGCATTAATAAGGAAACACATCATTCCAAGTTAAAATTATGACTGAGGGACTTGTTACGGAAAGCAATAACCTGTAATTTAAATATTCATAAAATTGAAACTACCTATCATAAAGGACGAAACCTTGCACAGGTGTTATTCTGAAATAAACACAGTAATGTTGAAAACTCAGTGAATATACATATTATAACACTGTGGAGATTTCAGAATGAAGCTCAGTGAAAAGGGATTCCTTACAAAGCTCTGGTATTATGTTGCTGAGAATTTGGAGATACCCTACTCATGTGCCCCTTGAATTATATCTTGTGGTAAATGATTTACCGCAGATACCACCGAGGCATTTTGTTTAACATACATGCCAATTAGTATTAAAATAACATGGTAATCATCATGCAAGTACAGTTATTAACCGCGGCAATTTCCTAGCCCCTTTGCGCCAAGTAAATAGGAAGAAGTGACAGTCTTGTAGGCTTATTTGTCCTCAAAATCTAATAAAATAAAATGGCATACAAAAACGACGACGAGTTGCATTATTTGCAACAGTAGCAATGTTTGCATGCAGTGTAGCAAATAGTGTTTACATTTTCTACATTAAATGTCGTAAGTTAACCACAGAGATTATCAATCACTCATCAGTCTGACTTTTCTTGCCAAACACAAACATTTCTAATAGGCAAACGGAGTTTGAATAAGTTCTAAAGACATTTGAAAGCAAAGGAAACAGCAGACAGCAATTATTATTTTAAATGAACATTCAGTTGATAATTGTATTCTTACTTTCTTCACGACGTATGGTAAGTGGAGGAAGTATTGTATTCCACCCAAAAATTCGATGTCGAGATTTCACCGGAAATATGTTTTGAGGTCCCTTGAATCCAAACAAAGCATTCTTAGAAAAAGGTTCCCGCGCGTGTATATGTCTGGCAGACTGTGGACAGCATAACCCAAAAACGAAAAGTCGGTTAAAACCCAAATTTGGTATTTAAGTTTAAAATCTTTTAAGGATGCGACACACAGATTTTGAAGAAAATTCCTCCACCTTAAACTACCTTTAATTTTTGGAAAAATTTTTGAAAATTTTGATTTTCTCGAAAATAGTTCTAACAATATTGATTTAAATGTTTAAGATATTTCTATGACAAATGAAATGTATATTTTGAATTTTCTGGCTATAGCTCATGTAGATCTTGTTAAAACACACAAGTTGTGTCTAAATATTTTGTAGAGTGAACCATTTCGGAGACATTCCTTGTTATTTGTGTGAGTTTTGGAAAACTTAAACTTTCGTCAAATGCAACATTGTTATTCATTTTATTATATGTTAACTGTGCAAAGAGAACGGAATATCAAAGCTTTAAAAGATTTGACAGCAAATCCCAAACCCCAATTTGAACAACATATCCCGAAAGAAAACGTCGGTTAAAAACAAAACTTGGTATGTAAGTTCAGCTTCTTCCAGGGATGGGACACGAAGATTTTAAAGATTCGCGCGCGCGACTGTGCCCGTTGTTTAACGCACGCTTTTACTACATACGGCACCGCAGGTGCTAACACTAATGATACACGAAATGAAGATGGAGCACCGGTGGAATGAGATGGCGGGGGAAACCGGAGAACCCGGACAAAACCCACCCCAGTGCCGCTTCGTCCACCACAAATCCCACATGCAGTTGCCTGGGATCGAACCCGGGCCGCTTTGGTTAGAAGTGAATGGTCTAACCACTCGGCTACGGCGCGGCGTTTAAAGACTCCCCCACTCTAAACTGTCCTTTACATGGAAAATTTAGAAAATATTGAATTTTTTTTTCAAAAATGAGTGCAATGATTTTGAATTTTCACTGGATAGCAACTGAAGATATCTTTATTTTTGAAGATCTTTTGATAACTAGCAAACCGTAAGAGATGACAAAATCTTACTACACAAAAAGTGTTGACATCATTAAAATACACAGTGTACATCGTATACACTTGTTTTGTGTGTAGTTAGCTGTTTCCAAGATATTCATTGTTACTGGTTTGAATTTTAAAATATTCATACTTTTCTCAAATGGGAAGTCTTTTTCTCTCTTTGTCATGCAAAGAGAAAGGAACTTGAACATCATCACTAGCGATCGGCCTTAAAACATTTGACTATCACTTATAGTCTACTGCATTTCCCTTGTAGCTATAAGATAATTAACAATCAGATAATTTGTACTAGTGTTTATCTTGACTAACATGAAGTTAATAGAAGAACAATTGTTTGTAAGAAAATAGTTAGTACAAGACTGGGTAAAGAAGGTTATGCGAGTTTAACACTACCGCTTGTTAATGTTATTTTATCTCGCCCGTACTATAAAATCTGGAGCCCCACCTGGCTACGGGCCTGAGTGAAATACTTTCTCTAAATACCATAGGTAAGTGACAGAGGAAATAGAAACTGACAGAGAGAATCATTTTGATCAAGCTACTGCATTTACATAAAAAATAGTATTTTAATAACTTAGCAGGTTAAAATTATGAAACTTGGTAAAGACTGCCGTAACTTTTAGCCAACTAGCACATAATATTCTATAGCTTTGACAAATATACAGGCTGATTACCTTAGAGACAGAAAAACTTATATTATATGAACACACACGAAACAAAAAAAGAAAGAAAGGAAAAGGGAAACAGAATAATCTACCCAGAATCATCCAATAGTGTGGGATTTCATTACTTATGCACAGAGATTTTCTACACGAAATCAGAACAAGTGTTGAATACTTATTATTATTATTATTATTATTATTATTATTATTATTATTATTATTATTATTATTATTATTATTATTATTATTATTATTATTAGTAGTAGTAGTAGTAGTAGTAGTAGTAGTAGTAATAATAATAATAATAATAATAGTAAAAGTAATAATAATAATAATAATAATAATAATAATAATAATAATAATAATAATAATAATAATAATAATAATAATAATAATAATAATAATAATAATAATAAACAAGAATAACAAGAATAATAATCATAATCATAATAACAATAACAATAAGGATACGGTTAAGGATAAGGATAAGGATAATGATAAGGATAATGATAATGATGATGATAATGATAATGATAATGATGATAATAATGATAATGATGATAATAATAGTAATAGTAATAATAACAGTAATAATAATAATAGTAATAGTAATAATAATAACAGTAATAATAATAATAATAATAATAATAGTAATAATAATATTAATAATAATAGTAATAATAATAATAATAATAATAATAATAATAATAATAATAATAATAATAATAATAATAATAATAATAATAATAATAATAATAATAATAATAATAATAATAATAATAATAATAATAATAATAATAATAATAATAATAATAATAATAATAATAATAGTAGTAATAGTAATAATAGTAATAGTAATAGTAATAATAGTAATAGTAATAGTAATAATAGTAATAGTAATACTAATAATAATAGTAATACTAATAATAATAATAATGATAATGATGATGATGATGATGATGATGATAATAATAACATAGGGCCTACCTGGAATTACTTTCTTCAGTACAGCGTGCATCTCCGGTAGAACTGTCTTCAGCATCTGCTCTTCTCTCGCAAATGAAGTAGAGTTCATGACGAAATCGAATGCGGAACCCTTGGAATTTAAACGTTTGATGAGTATGGTCAATGGATCTTTCCTATGCTCACATTTTATTGTCACTCTGTATATCTGGCTAGTAAAGTTATCGCCTTTCTTTGTGGCTATTCTGGATGTACATTCTGTGACGTTTATGTTGGGATCTTCCAGCCATTTTCTGAGTGCAGTTGTCAGGAATTCCTTACTAGGCCAGTCTTCTTTTGGCCGATCTTCACTGTTAATTACTTCTGACGACATCGGGACTCTGTAAAACAGAACACACGAGTTTGCAGTGAACACATTAATTGGGCTGTGCGATGCTATGCCCCGTTTTCGCTCCTCCGTGAGAGGCACCTTCAATTTTTATCTATCCCCGTTTACCTTCATATATCTTCTACAAAATGTTCTTACAAAAGCGTATTTTTCTATCTACTTTCACTTCATTTTACGTACTAAGGGATACAGGAAGCTGAAGCGATAGACAATTATTTAAGGAACGACCTGCTTTGAAATTCCACAATCTTTGCGTAAAAGGAATGGTGACCTAGCACTTCAAAAGAATAACAATGAATATCTCAGAAACTCCCCAATGACAGTGTGCTTTAGCAGGATTTGTAATTTTTTGCAGTAATTGTTGGTTTTTCTCTTATGATTTATCAGTTATACAGAATGAACGAAGAGGATTTCACAGGCTGTTCTCAGACATTTTAGACTTTTTACTAGACATAAAAGTATGTTAAACATATGATGTTTTTTTTTTTTTTCGAAAATCTTTGTATCATATCCTTGGAAGAAACTGAATTTAGAATTAAATTTTCAATGTTTCGTTTTAAAGCTATGCTTCACCTAAACCGAACTAGGCTGGACATGCTAAGTTTTAAGAAAAATTTCACCATCCCGAATTATCCTTAAGAGTGACACATAACATGGAGGGGCACCAAATAATTCAAAACACCTTCAAAATATTCTCCATAAAAACTCCATTATTTTATTGTAGCATTAAACCCGGTATATTAATTTCCGAATCCTTCATGATCTAAGGTTAATGTTGACTACTGTGCATAGTGTGTTCAATTTTGTCCCTTTCAGGAATTTATGTTATGTATAATCTTTCACTTGAAAAAATAGTTTTTTATTAGGAGACCTCAGAACATGAAGCTAATTATAGCCTATATAACTACAACTGAAATGGAGTTTATCTTTGGTATTTTATACATTTTAGCGCCCATACTATAGATAGGCAATCATATTGCATCCAAAACAAACAAAAAAAAGTTAGGCCGCAAAGTTAAAACAGACACATTGCAGGCGTAGATAATTTTTATAGTTTTTATAAGCGTAAATTTCTAAGTACCTCTAGGGTAGTAAATAAACTCCTAGCGCAACAGCCCGGCCGCTGCGTCCCCCGCCTCTGCCAACTGCAGGCATCATGCATAGGGTGCAGAACTGGAGGGTGGGACGCGGACGGTTTTGCGGCCTTCGAGACCTAGGGTCGCCACTTCTTTAGCAAGTAGCTCCTCAAATGGTCCCTCCGGAACCTAACGAGGCTGAGTGCACCCCCTGCAAGACCTCCTAGGGGGGGGGAGGGGGGACTTCCCCACGCCGGTACCGGAGATGACGGTCTGGGTGGCTCTGTTGGTTAGACACTGGCCTACTGATCCCAAGGTCGCTGGTTCAAATCCGGCCAAGACCGATGGATTTTAAGTGTGCTTAAAAACGACAGCTCCATGTCAGTAGATATACTGGCATGTAAATGAACTCCTGCGGGACAAAATTCCGCGACACCGGTGACGCTAATGTGATCCTGGCAATTGACAGCGTCGTTAAACAACAAAATAATTTTAATTTTAAGGTACCGGGGACCGAACCCGGATCCTTCTTGCCCGAAGCAGGCGCGCTACTAGTACTTTAGGGAGGCGGCCAGTAAATGGTTTAGATTTAAGTAATTGTAGGGGTTAATTTTAGAAATGTATGATTTATGGAGTTCTAATCTAGTAATATTCAATCTGGGGTACGCGTACCTCCAGGTGTACGCAAAGACTTCTTAGGGGTACGTAAAATTTAATTTGATTTAATTTAATCCTTCTTTGTAAAGTACTAAATAAGTTATAAATATTAAAGTATATCTTAGACATGGCTATGTATAATTTGAATTAAGGATAACACTAGGACTAGGCTTAGGGGGACAGACTGAAATGGAAATTTGTCTTTGAGGGTACGCAGAGAAAAATAGTTGAATGCCGCATTCTAATGTATGGGGTGGGCCAAAAGTCGCGATCGGGTAATGTTTATATTGAAATATGTAACTCACTTTCCGAAACCGAAAACTAATTAAAAACTATTCATAGGTTGAGAGGGATATTTTTTACCTTCATATGATTTTTGTTGCATTAGTTTGTCGATTTTGGGATAGAGCGAGGGCATTGTTATGTTACAGCGACAACAGATTTTTCGCGTGTTATTAGTTGATGTTGTCAATGTGAAAAGCTGTTTATGTTGTAAGCAATGGCTGATGCAAGCAAATATGCGATTGAAGAACATCTCATCGTTAGTGTCTGGGTTCATGATAAACAACGAACTGGCGAAACGTACAAAGAAATCAGAGAAAACTTCTTTCCTCGTTCCAATAAAGCAGCTCCCAGTGAAGCTAATCTCCGGAAACTGGAACAGAAGACATTCTCAGCAGACTCTGTGTTGGATACAAAACGCACCGGAATACCTAAAAAATATTGCGATGATGATGTTAGTTATCTTCTTTCTGAATCGCTCCAGTTCGGTGAAGAAATCAGCAAGGAAGCGATCGGCGGAAATGCAGATCCCAAGAACGTCGAACGAAAAATAAAGGTCACACAGGGCCACCACGCTGACTGGCCCAATTATCTTTATCTTTTCATATTTACATTCCTTATTAGTGCAGCAATCAATCAATAAATAACGTTTTTACGTCACTGTGAAAGTTTATTATTGCTACAAAACTTACACAAAATATCCGATCGCGACTTTTGGCCCACCCTACATATATCCTAAGCTTTATGCAGATCAAACAGGCTTTAGCTCATAAGCGCTTAAAATAATGGAGTACTTGTTCATAGCTTTATGCAGCCTGCAATACCTAGTTAAATATTACCAGGCGACCGAAGCTGGTGCAGCAGTGCCAACCAAGTGTCAACAATGATTTACCTACTGAAAAATGGGACGCAATATCTTTTGTGTGATTTAGGCTTTTTCAATAATGTAAACTCTAGTTTTCCAGCTAAATACATTGTTTATTATTAAAGCTAGCATAATGTAGTTCTTTTTATCCATTTCTCACTGTGCTTTAATTATTCTCTTGATTTACATCACTCCACCTTTGTGAAGTTCTGCAAGCAGTCCAAGAAAAATTACTGGAAACGAGTTTGCTGTAATATGTACGATTAAAGATACACGATCGCACTTGTCAACATGAAACATCAAACTGAATTTTGTGCTTTTACAATGTAAATGTTAAATACTTTTATGAAGACGAAAATTATGTCGCCAGCTTCCTTGCCGTCAGAACAGGACACATAAAAATTAACCGCCAATTGTCTGATACCATACACATGCAAGCAGGAACACCACAAGTGAGTGCTATCTCGGGCCTCCTGTACATATTATACACACCAGACACACTACAACCAATACACAAAAACCTACACTTAGCCCAATATGCAGATGATACTACATATTGGAGCACGCACGCAACACTTACAGCAGCACGAGGAAAACTCGAAAAACAATTAAATACATTTTTACAGTGGACGCGTAAATGACGCATAACAATCAACATAGAAAAAACACAAGCCACTGTGGTAAGAAAAACGATGAAACAAACACACAAAACATCTACACTAACATTAAACAAACAAACCATCACATGTCAAAAATCAATTAAATACCTAGGGATCCACATACACATAAATTGAAAATTAAACCACACAACACAAAACTTGTAAACAAAACAAGACCCGTACACTCAACTTTAAATTATCTGGCCAGATTAAATAAAAGAAGACTTACACTACACATCTTACACAAACTATACACAACACTAATACGAACTCAACTGATACACGCAGCCGTAGCCACCATGCCTTTAATAACAACCGACACAATGAACAGAATAAAAGTATTTGAAAGAAGGTGCCTTAGGACTGCACACAAACTATTACCCTCACTCAAGTCAACCACACAATATCAATACACCAACACAACTCCCATAGATAAACACATAGCTAAACAAATGATCACATATATACACAACGCACACACAAGAAGCTGTAGACGAACACTCATAAACACAGCGCAAAAAATGAAAACTATATAAGAAACAGAAAAAGACAAAAATCCTCTCCTCATCACACTTATACACGTACATGACAAACACCAACAAGAAGAACAGGACAAACTTGAAGAATATTTACAGCACTTTCAAAACATTTAAATACACATAACACATAAGCACACACAGACATATACCAATCATACAAAAACTCTCATAAATTTAAAAAATAACTAATGAAGTGCAGCAGCAAGAATAAAAAATGACAACCAGTGTGTAAAATAAATGGTCTTCTTGGGTAGATGGGTGCCTGTGGAGCCATAGATGTGAAACACGGGGAACTGGACAGAAACACAAAACCACAATACGCAACAGTACATAACGTCAACAAAAACACAAAAATAAAAACAATAAATTCGCACTAATGCCGTAAAGATCCCTCACACAACAAATAAAAATCCTCAAACTACTCTGAAACATGCCTAAACAGCCCGGGCATGCCCAAATAACATTTTTCATTTCATTCATTCATTTAAAATTATATCCAGCTGGTTTAGAAATCATATAACCTAATTAACAGCACAGAATATTTTTTTCCGATAGTCGCAGACAATGCATATTTTCCAAGGGGGTTCACTTGGGGGCCTGGGAGTGGGGAATCCTTATATTTACCTCCTTCACCACATGACACCAAAGAGACGGCAGAAAAGTTTAAAATGTCACCTTATCTAAAAATTCCTTGACCACACTGCCGATAATTGCTTCAACGCCCAAGGATATTGTTAGCCTATAACAGCATTTTCAGAACTTGGAAGACTGTCCCATTAGGAAGTCAGATGTTCCTTTTGCGTGAAAAACAGGGGGAATAGCAAGACCTGTACTAACTTATAATTCAAAGGCTTAAATGGGAAGATTCAACAAAAAATCTTCTAGATTATTCATTTTATTAAGAACGGAGAGGGAGGGAGTGAATGAAATTAATTAAATCGTTATTGGAGTTTAAAACGCAGTCCGTGGAACGTCGGGTAGCTAGCTAATATTTTTTGCCCCAATTTCCATACCCCGCCTTTATCTGCAGTCATTTCCTTTGGAACATATTGCCTATCAGCAAAAGTATACACTTATCATTGGGTTTTGGAATTTTCGCACACACAGTCGCACTCTCATTCATAGCTCCAGACTCTGGGGAGGATAGAGAATAATCTTGGCTAGAGAAAAATTCCTACCTCCTAGTCAGAAATCGAACCCGAGACCACTCGCGCAGCAGTAGCTGCTCAGCCGATTGAACTATGCCTCGTTCTGGTCTCAGTTTTTGACATTGATTAGCATATGATTTATACACACTCATTCAATGCACAGCAAAAGTAAATATGGTGATTTTACTATTTCAGTTAAGAATTCAGACTTAGCGTGTATTAAAAACATGATACCAAAGAACATGCAGCTATTATATCTACTTATTTACTTTATAGTATAATAAATCTACAAGTTTCACTATCCTAATTTGCCAAGAATAAAAAGCCTCACGTCACTGTTTGTGACCGAGTATTTACAACATGAAAATAATACAACTCTTGAACCCCATAGATTGACTCTCACTAATCGGATGTTTAATAAATAATGGATGACACTGCCACCTAAATGCATTATTTCCGCATCATATGTTCTCTTCTGTTGCTCATTCTTTCCCTGAGTACCATAAAAGCTGTATAAAGGCGTCCGCCCTTTGTTCTTGCCCTAATATGCGAGAACTGGGACCGATTCAATATGGCAGCCAGTAATAGCGGAAACATTAGCATTTTGAAACAGGTTGTTTCTGTGTTAACTTGCAGGGAATGATTAACTTGATTCGAAAGTAATCTATTGAAGTATGTGGGACCGTAAAACTGATGGTGAAGATATGATTGAGACAAGTTTAACTACTGAAATTATTGTGAATTTTACTCTGGGGTAGTAGTAGGTGGGTTTCAGCTATACAGACAGTGGGATACGCCTACGACTTATTCCTTGCAGCATTGCAGGTTACATCTCCAGTGGAGACGAAAATTAGAATCTGAAGGTACGTTATTTATTTACAGAAACAAACTTAAGGATAAGTTTCAAGAGCTTATTGTAACAGTAATTTATATTGGGGTAAGATTGCGTATTTGCCGAAACACTTAACATAGCTTATGGCGCACACATAGCAGTTAATTGTATCTATTTTTGAACGAATTGTAGTAATATACCCTATTGGGGGTAGCAACGCAGCAAAATACTTCAGCTTGAACCTCAGCCTGCCAGCAGCTCATGGTCATGGTCACATACATAATTGACAATAATTCAGGATATGTAATTACATATTTGTACTGTTGAAATAAAGTCGTGACGCGGTCTAAATTGCGTACCGGGCTCAACATTCAACATCGTTGCACATGTAGCATAACATTGGTGCCCTCCTTTATTGCACGTCTTGTAGTAATACACGTAATTGTCAATAATTCACACTCAGGGGATGATAATTATATACATATGTATGTATAAGCTTGACACAGTGAGGATTTTTGTTTGCACTTCATAATTGATAGGTCAGACAGAGGAATCTGGCCAAAGCAGTAAGGAATGTTCGAGATCACAACTGAAATAGGTAACGTAAACATCTGATGTGTTGCAATCACATGCCTTCCTCTACTCTTGTACTAACCATTCTTACAAACTCTTATTCCTATATCTTCTTCGTGTTAGTTAAGATACACATTTGTACAAATTATCCTATTGCTCATTTCCTTGTAGGTGCGGGAATAATAGATTACAGTAGGCCTTGTGTGATAGTCAAATCTTTTAAATCTTTGAGATTCCGTTCTCTTTGCACACTTAATATACAAAAAGTGAACAACGATGTTGCATTTCACGAAAGTTTTAAGTTTTATGAAACTCACACACATAACAAGGAATATCTCCGAAATGGTTCACCCTACAAGAAAATTTATTGAGACATAAATTGCGTATTTTAGCAACATCTACATCTTTTGTATAGTACGATTTGGTCTATCTCTAACGGTTTACCAGTTATGCAAAAGTCGTCCAGAGTAAATACGACTACAGGGGCTATAGCCAGAAAATTCAAGATATACATTTCATTTGTCATAAAAATATCTCAAACAGATGGCATTTTAATCAAAACCGTTTTAGCTATTTTCAAGAAAATCAAAATTTTCGAAACATTTTCCATGTAAAGGATAGTTTAGGGCAGGGCTATTTTCTTCAAAATCTTCGTGTCGCATCCTTGAATGACATTAAACTTAAATACTAACTTTGGTTTTTAACCAACTTTTCGTTTTTGAGTTATGCTGGCCACAGACACATAGACACACACACACACACACACACACACACACACACACACACACACACACACACACACACACACTTTTTTTAAAAAGAATGCTTAAAACATATATTTCCGGTCAAATCTCCACATCGAATTTTTGGGTGGAGTACAATACTTCCCCTACTTACCAGTAGAGAAAGTAAAAATGTTTCCAGTTCCGTATGGTTAATGGTCGTAAAGTCCACTATGGTGAGTGTATACTAAAACTTGGGAAAGATTTATGCTAGCGGTTTAGGACCTTCAGTACACTTTATTATGCTTGTTAATTACGTACATACCTTGCCCCCTGTCGTTGTGCAATATGTGTGTTAGAGCTCGTGAACGCTCCATTAATCATACATAACTTAACCAATAAAATGCAAATTAAGCAGCACGCCGCAGTGCCAATATTCAAACCTGTAGATGCAAATAATGCAACCGACAATAATATACGAGTTCAGTTTCTAGGCAATGCAAAACAATATAAAAGGAAGTACCAATGTTTGATGTAATTCACTTCTGTATTTCATACTCCACAGCAACTGCTTGACTTTAAACATTTTTATGTCACTATAATGCCCTTTTGTGAATCAACATGGTGTAAGAAGGTATTTTTTCTGGAGCTTATTTGAGAATTATTGTCCTTGTAATCGGTAGTATAAAGTCATGTGTTTCAAATAAAAAACCTTTAGTTAGTGTTCGGAGGCTTTTAAATTCCAAAGTGGTTGCAATTTTTAATGACAGTTTTCACCATTTAAAATATTTTTTAGACAGTTGATAGTAAAAGTGGGCCTTTTAGTAGTTCACGACTGTGTTAAAGGTAGACAATTCTTTCGCTCAGTGCTCAAAAGCTTTTAACACGCCGATAATGCCAACTTTGTTTTCTTGTGGAATATGACCATCGCCTCAATCCAATAGGCCGTGAATCTGAGTTACGCAATGCTTGTTTTAAATGGCGGGTGATTTAGATTTGAATATGCACTGCGCTGAGCCAGTTGAAATTTTACAAGCAGCAGAGAGAGTGAAATTATAATTACAATTTACAATTGTTACCCAAAAAATCAATATTATGGTTTTGTATAAGTCAACACTGATGCTACGCAAGGCAAATGAACATCGCAACCCGAAGACTATCATGAACATGAGGGAGGTAAAATAATACCATATATTTATATATAATGTGCAGTATACCTATAAATATACCTATAAATATTCAGGACTGTCTAAAAATACTGTACGATGCACAGGTTAAAGGGATTTTATTTTGTTCGTAGCTTTCCTCAACTCCTCGACCTGCAGCCTCGTTTCCGAATCACACCTACTCACAAAATAAAACCTTCCTTTTAATCCTTGTATCACAAATAACTATTATGATGGTACAAAAACCTTCCCCTAGATGAGGTGCAATAGTACTCAAAATTGCTGGATATTATAAGAAATCTATATTTAAAAAAATGACTGATTTTTGTGTAAAGTAATGGGTACATAATATTTTGGTGAAGATTTTTTACTTGGATGGAAACAATCAAGTGTCTCTGTTTGCTATCTTATTTATTTACACTGCTAGTTATCTCACTGACAATGCAGAGCTGCCACCATGAGTCTAACAAACACTGGTATCCTTACATGATTAAGCTGTGAATAATTTGTAGAGTATTTGTGAAAATGAATTATAGTAAGTAGGAAAAGTCATGAGATGGCATAGTAAGCTGAAGATTCAGGGTTTGAATCCCAGGCTCAGTGTTTTTTTTTTTTTGGGTCTGGCTGCATAACCCTCATATGTTCGTATCATGTCTTAGAGATGTTTTGTGAAATATGAAATAAAATGCCTGCTCACTCGTTGATATTCATAACTATTTTCATAATAACTCTCATTGATAAAATATTTATTCCTGGCAACTTGCATCTTAACCCGATGAATGTTGTGTGAAATAATTTCAAGGCATGCATAGGTAATGATAATGTTCAAGTTTCTGTAGTATGTTTGGTTGTATATTTCCTTTTGTACTTAACACTTTATTAATCAAACAGGAGCACTGAACTCTAGTTTGTTTAACTCCTGTGATTCTTTACGCTTCAAATATCATTACATTGTGCGTTTTTTAAACTTTCTTATACGTGTTTAAAGTTCTTTATACATTTATACGCAGTTTGTGTCTTTATGACAATTCTAAAATAGGACAACCATCCAGCCCCTGGATTTTCTCTCTTAGTGTGTTTCAGTTAGTTGCTTGTCCAGTTAATGGTTGCCTATAAAACAAGATAATCATACTTTGATATCAAATACCAAAATGGAAAACATTTGCTAACACTGTTAACCGAATTAAACATATAATAGACCATATTGATACAATAATAATAATAATAATAATAATAATAATAATAATAATAATAATAATAATAATAATAATAATAATAATAATAATAATAATAATAATAATAATAATAATAATAATAATAATAATAATAATAATAATAATAATAATAATAATAATAACAACAACAACAACAACAATAATAATAATAATAATAATAATAATAATAATAATAATAATAATAATAATAATAATAATAATAATAATAATAATAATAATAATAATAATATTAATAATAATAATATTAATAATAATAACAATAATAATAACAATAATAATAATAATAACAATAAAAATAACAATAATAACAACAATAAAAATAACAATAATAATATTAATATTATTAATAATTATAATAACAATAATAATAATAACAACAACAATAAAAATAACAATAATAACAACAATAAAAATAACAATAATAATAATAATAATAATAATAATAATAATAATAATAATAATAATAATAATAATAATAATAATAATAATAATAATAATAATAATAATAATAATAATAATAATAATAATAATAATAATAATAATAATAATAAAATAACAATAATAACAACAATAAAATAACAATAATAATAATATTATTATTATTATATAAAAATAACAATAATAACAACAATAAAATAACAATAATAATAATAATAATAATAATAATAATAATAATAATAATAATAATAATAATAATAATAATAATAATAATAATAATAATAATAATAATAATAAATTATTATTATTATTATTATTATTATTATTATTATTATTATTATTATTATTATTATTATTATTATTATTATTATTATTATTATTATTATTACTACTACTTGCTAGATAGACACATTTGCAATTGCTGAAACTAATTATAATCCATTTAAAATTATCAATATTTTAAATGTAAACAGGATAATGGCCTAGCCCCTCTTTACCCAAGGCACTCTCATTACTTATACATAAATGTTATTCATTGCATTATGTTTTTTATACTATTTCCAGGATGTGCGCAATGGAAAGCTGGAGTTAAGATGTATTCATGTGATTGTGAAAATAATGGGTATAGAACTTCACAAGCTGTGCCTGTTTATTGTCCAGTACTGGTGCTTAAAGTCTGAGTACAGTGAAATGATATGAAAGTGTTAAGTGAGGTAAAACTGCTGTTGAGGACATTTGTTGCCTTGCTGACAACGATCTATGAATGGCAAAACAGGTGTTTACATATGGAGCAATACAGTATTGTATATAATGTATGCAGAAACCTATTTGTAAGGTTGTTTGTGTTTGCTACGCAAATATGTCAAATTATGTTATGCTCTCTGGACGGTAACAGGAATAAATAAAAATGTCAAGCATGTGTAATTCTTCCTATTTCCCTGTCGAATGCCACATCATGTTTGGTTGCAAGTTCACACAAAAACTTTTGAGGCAGTTTATTAAAATAGAAAATATTTTACTGTGTGCTATGCAGAGTAATTATTGCAAGCCTCAGAATTGGATATTAAATTAAATGTGATGGCAGTATGTATAATGGCATAATGCTATTAAGAAAACTGGTCACTTGAACCTACAACCATTACAGAACCCATTAATATTTCATAAAAGCTATTGATGTGCGGACTATTTGGGAAATTTGAATACCTGCCCAGCTGTCAGTCTCAAATGCGACATGTCCTAATAGCAATTGCTACCGATGACGCGCAAAGTTAATACGTGAGCCTTGGTATTGTGATTACAGTTTTAAAGCGTGCTGTATTTGTTAACGTGAGCGTTAATATGCAGTAACCTTAAAAACTAATCACAACTATGGAAGCTCACGCATTAAACTTCGCGCGTCATCGGTAGCAATATGGCGTTAGGATACATGATCAGCTGAGATTGACAGCTATTCAAGTATGAGAAATACAGCTAAGGAGCTACCGGTAACGCGCGATTTTTCATACTTCGGTTCTCCAGCCCAGCGGGAGCGCTGGTAGTCGCCTCGATTTGCCAGCGATTAACTTGTGATCTTCACTTATGCTTAAATGTTCTGTGTTCTGTACAAAGAACACAGATAGCTTTTCTTCTAAGCTGCTGCCGATATTTCCGAAAATATCACCCACAACGCATTGAATATGACAGCTCTTACCTTGGTTACTGTTAAAGATGTATGTCTGAACACGTGCCAAGCACTACTGCGAGAATCCCACCATAACGTAACTCTATAAATATTAGAAGAACCTTGAGAT